>OX940810.1:21468347-21966673 GCA_954870605.1 Acer campestre
TGAAGTATACTGTTGTTCGAAAGATAACTTGGATAAGTCTGTCTTTGAATTTCCTCATCAATATTCAAGGATTTGATTTGATTTTTTAGATCATGACATTTGTTGGCAAAATGTCCCTCTTTTCCCACAACCAAAACAAGTTTTTTGGTTTAGGGTTTTTTTGTAAAAGACCTTCGGAAAAGGCTTTTTCCCTTTCTTTTCTGCTTTCTCCTTTTTGCCTGATTTGTCTCCATGGGCATACTTCTTCTTCCTGGAGGGTTGGTACTTGGATTTTTGAGGCTTTCGATGTTTCTGACTTGGGAGTTTATCAAACCCAAATTGTTCGCACCACGAACCAAGCTCCCTTCTGGTAGTCAGCTTCTGTTGTTTCAGTTGGCTCTTGAGTCTGATATCATTGCATAGTTGTAGGGTGACAACGTTGATAGTTGCTATGATCTCAATATCCTTCTATTTCCTGACACCCACAGGAATTGAAAAAATGTTTTGATAGTCATAATCTTCTGGATACTGAAGAACTTTTGAAACTCCTAGAAGAAAGACTATCACAAATTCCTAAACCAGAAAAGCCAAACCCAACCAGAAGTCCCTACCCAGCCAGAAGTCCAAACCCTAGACACAAATATTGACACTTCCTCAGAATCCAGCAATAATGAACCAACAGAAAGCTTTGACCAGATGATATACAAATTAACCAACCAGAGTACTGCTGACAATAATAGTTTACACCCGATTTTATCATGGTACCAAACCCTATTATCCAAAGCCTACACCACCAGACCTCCAATATGAGGAAAACTATCCCTTATAGAGCATACAGTGGCAATGCTTGTTATCAATTTAACATTGATGGTTTATCTGAGTATCAGATCAAGACTATTGTCAGACAAATCCACACAGTTGGCTACATCTACATCAAAAAACAAAGCATGGCCCATCCTGATGCTGTCACAGCTTTAACAGGTGGCTTTGAGGGCCCAACTACTTGGGATGGTGGACACATACCCTATCTCCTACAGCTAGAAATAATATTATAAATCACACAAAAAAACGTATCAGTTCCCTCCACATCCACCAACCCAAGCTCTTTCCTTCCCCCTGTCACTACCACCACTACTCAGCCTGATGGTATAGATGTGCTTTGTTATACCATCGTTTTACACTTCATTGGAAATCCAAACCGATTCCAAGACAAAGACTATTCCAAACTCCAGAACTTGAAATGCAAAAAATTGAGCGATTTCAAGTGGTATAAAGACATATTTCTGACCAGAGTCTTACAGAGAGAAGACAATGCTAAAGCATACTGGAAAGAAAAGTTTATCTCAGGTCTACCGTCCCTTTTTGCCAACAAAGTACAAGACAAAATGAGAGAACATATCAGAACACCTTCGGTCATGACTTATCACAGTTTTCAGGGGCTTTAGCCCCATTGACTTCACCAAACTTATTCTCAAAGAGCATTGGATCCACTATTAGCATCTATTATCACTTATCGTGACCATGACTCAGCACCCCATCATCAACTAGCATTCATCATGACTCATGACTCAGCATATTCCATCAACAACTAATCATGACTCATGACTCAGCATATTCCATCAACAAATATGATTCAGCATCCATCATCATGACATTGTGTCGGCAACCAATGAGAAAAAAAAAAAAAAAAGTAAAAGTAAAAATGTCGGCAGAAGGAATCTATTCGCTTGTGACAAAGCACCACTCATCAACAGCAACCAGCTCGTGACTTAGTGGAATCTATCTCCAGTCCAAAAGATCATGATGATAACCAGTGTTAATCTAACCATGGTTATCCTCACCATAGTTGTGACTTTCCTATTTAAAGGTCCTCTCTCCAGCTAATGAGGTAGGCTTTAGTTTTCGGTTCAAAAAAATTCTCTCTTGTTCTACCTTGTAAATTTTCCTTTGTAACCTTCCTCTCTCAAATTTCCTCTCTCTTTCTCTTGTAAAAAAGCTTTATATAAATAAAAGGGTGTGCGACTTATTTTGGATCTACATTGCTGTCAGACTAATACTGTTTATAGTAAGTGTTAACCGCCAAAATCGGCGAAGGACCAAAGAAGAATTTTCCACCTCGACATGAGAAGGCTATAACAGTACCCAACCCGGATACCACGACAGAGTGGACCCCGGTTGATCCCAACACACACCTCCTTCAGCGGGGTCCACCCCCGCCAAGCATCTTAGCTCAACAAAGTAGCTGAGAACCAAAAATACTCACTAGAACTCACAGCGAGATCAAACCCGGCTATAACCGGGCTTCCTATGGGACCCCCGCTACACCCCGATACAGCTTCCTACGGACCCCTGCAGCACCCCGACACGGAGTTCTATTGATCACCTTACTACAAAGCTGGCTAGATATCCCCCTACTGCCATCAGTAGGATGCTCACTAGATGTAAGCAGCCCGCTAGAGCAGAAGAGCACCAGGAAGCAGGATCCTAAACACCAAGAACTAAAAGCTCCACAAAAGAAACCAGTAAAACATCACCGTACAAAGGAGGTACACCTCCTTCCCGCCAGAGAGTCCTAATTTGAGCAGGACATTACAGTAGGAATCCTACTAGGAAGGTAAGTGATTGACTCCTCCTAGGAAGGAAAGACTGAATTCAGCGCATTAAAGCTCCGATTTTATTTCCTAAAAAGAAGGATCCTGCAAGCGGCCAAACCCTAGTCCGAGATTGTAGGAGTGCATGGCAAGCAAACAGGACCTATATATATAACAACTTATTCATCGAACAAGAGGAGACCCGACACTCTACTTATCGACAGACACAGATTTATCTCCACCATGATCCCACTTATCGACGGAAATCTCCTTATCGCTACCATGATCCATATTTTCAATCGAAACCTTCATGTAATCTAGTGTCCTTAGTAGATTTATAGTCGGTGTATTCATGTAATGGGAATGAGGGATCAATAAGACGAATTCCTAATCGATTTCACGTATTCTTTATCATGCATGCATTGGCAGGGGACCTAGTTGGTATCGAACTACTTGATACCCCTCCGGCCAGGATCAATCTCGATCTTGACCCTTTCTAAAGTGGTTATTTGGATTATCGTCCTTTTAACGATTTTCGGATAACAGTAAGTTTATGTTAATTTTATTTTTCTATTATACAAATTGGAATTCGTTTCAATTTCATGTTTTATTATTTTTTTACATTTTATTTTATGCATACTGTTGTGTTTGTTAATCCTCCGTTTTGGTATCAGAGCCTTGAGACTTGTTGAAGAAGAGTTGAGTTAGACTTATTTCTAGGTGCAAAAGTCAGTAGTCATTAGGAGAGCCGTAAGCCAAGGGGGGCGTTAGGCATACCTTCAGACAAGCTGTGAGTTAAAACCTGGTATTTGTCTATTCTGAATTTTTTCTTTACCATGTCTGCAAGTAGCTCTAGGTCCGGGATAGAGCCTGACGATAATAACAGTATTGCATGTCAATCTATAGCAAACTATGAGACAAATTGGGACGATAAGGACTTAGTTAACTGGCAGTTGCCAAAATATTCAACAGTATAGTATTTATAGGAAAAGCAGAGCATTAGATTTTAGAACCCTTTTAGGATAAAAAAAACAAAAAGAAATCAATGTCAAATTCCATAATAATACCTTTAGCACTAATTTGTTAAACAAAAATAGCTTGAACCCATTATCATAAAATTGGTTATAATGATTTGCATGTAGGTAGTGTTCAAATTGGTTTAAAACCTTTGGTAAAAATTGGTCTCAACAATTCTATTTTGGTAGTTCTTCGCGACAAAAGAATTACCAACTATAAAGAATCAATTTTGGGAATTGCTGAAACTAGTTTTAACTTATGGACCAATTTATTTTCAATGTTATCCAAATTTTACTATTGCTTTAAATTTTGATGAGCATAAAGAGAAATGTCTTGTTATTGATATTCAGACTCATAATTATCAGTTTTTAAAGGGTTCGAGCCCTTATAAAACTCATTTATAGAATTCATTATCGTGTACTAACCACTGGACTTATTCCTAGTTATATTCCTCCTGTTATTCCTGATGGACAAACTATATGTTATAATGCTTGTCCTACAGTTAACTTGATGGTTCCTACACCAGTTAAATGGGAAGACATCAATTTCCCTGAAACCTGGTTAAAGGAACATGCTGACCATCCTACTTATCGGCCACCTATGAGAAATATCAGAGATTGTATTTCAGACCAAGATAGGACTCTTCGAATCTCTTTCAGAGACCGATCTCTATCTTCCAGAGAGCCAATGATACGACTTCCAATTTGTGATGAAGAAATCCAATCAGCAAGGAAACTCTTTATCCAGCCTTGCCAGACATAATATCAGAAACCAAATTCCTAGCCTTATAGAACAAGACCAATACAGACCCATTCCGAACACTACAAATCAATTGCCTAGCCTTGAAAACAGATACAAGCCAGGTACTAGTGAAGTATCTGAACCCATAAACTTAGTACCCAGACAAAGACGCCCACCTATTCCCACAACTATTGAAATACCTACTCATATTTCCAGAGTCCATAAAACTCCAGAACAAGTTGCCCTTCCTATCCATACTTATGACCAAGAAGGACCAAGCTCTCCCACACCTTCACAGGTCCTTACAGAAATACCCGACACAGAACCACAAATCAGATCTATAAATGTCCTTGACAATAGCCCTATCAATCATGAGATTCTTATAGCAGATTACCTTAGCCATGGATCCAGAACCAAATATGAGTCCAGTTATAGCCACAAAAAGCGTAGCCAGTTCAGAAGGAGATGGTTGCAGAGTGTCAGAACTCTTAACAAAAACATACCCTTCTTGAATGGTATGATGACAGAAAAAATATAGAAAGTGAATGTCAATGCCTAGTCATAGACCAATCAAGTCTCAGATCATATAAAACCAGAAGAGGAGAAGAGATACTCTCCCATCCTCCTCCAAGGACATGTGAAATAGAAATGAAGAATGAAGACAATGCAGGAGCCACTGAAACCATGAATTGCTCCCCTTACATCATTATTGGCACACCTCTATCCAGCAATGTTCCTGCGTCAGCACAACAAATAGGAGTAGTCATGAAGCAGAACAACTATACAAATGCTTATCTAAGAACTGTTGGAGACCAGCTTGACAGAATTGAAGCCAATCAATACCAAGATCTGACCAGAAACTGTCCCTGAAGCTATTAAATATCCACCCAAAGTACCACCCAAAGTACCAATAAACCCATCCACCAACCAAAAAGACCTAGTTATCCCAGATTTCGAAGAAAATGTTATGAAGCTATTTTCCCCCTAAACAAAGAAAAGTGACCATCCCTGACCTACAGAAAGAAATCAAACAGGTCAAAGAAGAAATAAAAGATCTGAAAATAGCCACCCAAAAACTCCAAACACAATTGCAAGAGTGTTCCTTAAAGGCAAAAGGAAAAGCTCCCAAGCAAGATAATTTCAAGAGTTCTGACGATTCAGAAGAAGAAGTCCAAGAAGAAAGTCAATCCAATCATGAATTAGCCAATCTCTTGCATCCCAATTTAATCCAACCACAAGAAACTTCTATTATCAGGGAAAATCAGAATCCAGAAGTGGTACACAGAAGTAGACATACGTGTCTCTTCCAATTTTCATCTTAGGGTCAACGTATTGATTGATACAGGAGCTGATCTCAACTGTATGAGGGAAGCCCTTGTCCCCACTAAATATTTTGAAAAAACCACAGAAACCCTTTACGGTGCCAACAAACAACAACTTAGCATACAATACAAGTTGACCAATGCCAAAGTCTGCAACAATGGAGTCTGTTATAACACTAGTTTCCTTATGGTCAAAAACCTTTCCCAAAACGTGATCATTGGATTACCCTTTATCCACCTTATATCTCCTTTCAAAGTCACCACAGAAGGACTCGTTTCTGAATATCTAGAAAAAGAGATACTTTTCCCTTTCACTTTCCCCGTCCTTATTCGATACCTAAACACTCTCAAAAACCAATCAGTTTTTTCTAGACCAGCAAATCGCCAATATCAGCACAAAGCAGGATTACTTGTCTTTTTTAAAGGATGACCTGCATTTTGAAAGACAAAAGAAGCAATTAGAAGATCCCAAACTCCAACAAAAAATCCAAACCTTCAGACAAAAGCTTGAAAGTGAAATTTGCTCATCTTTTCCAAATGCCTTTTGGAATAGAAAAAGACATATAGTATCCCTTCCTTATAATAAAGAGTTTTCTGAAAGAGGAATTCCCACCAAAGCCAGACCTATCCAAATGTCCCCATCTCTTCTTGAGCATTGCAAAAAAGAGATCGCAGACTTATTACAAAAAGGCCTGATTAGGCCCTCCAAATCTCCATGGAGTTGTCCAGCTTTCTATGTGCAGAAGAATGCAGAGATTGAAAGAGGAGTCCCCAGACTGGTCATAAATTACAAATCTCTGAATGATGCTCTCCAGTGGATTCGGTATCCTATCCCTAACAAATCTGACTTATTAAAAAGACTTTATAATTCTAACATTTTTTTCTAAGTTTGATATGAAATCAGGATTTTGGCAGATACAGATAGAAGAAAAAGATCGTTACAAGACTGCTTTTACTGTGCCATTTGGTCAGTATGAGTGGAACGTCATGCCTTTTGGTCTTAAAAATGCCCCTAGTGAATTCCAGTCTATCATGAATGATATTTTCAATCCTTATACTGAATTCTCTATTATTTACATAGATGATGTTTTGATTTATTCTGACAACATTGACCAACATTGGAAACACCTGAACATTTTCCTCCAGGTAGCCAAACAACAAGGTTTAGTAGTTTCCTCACCTAAGATTGTCTTATACCAAACCAAAATCCGATTCTTAGGTCATAACATTGAAAGAGGGAACCATCCTACCAATCCAAAGAAGTCTTGAGTTTGCCGATAAATTCCCAGATGTTATCAAAAACAAAACCCAGCTACAAAGGTTCCTAGGGTGCCTCAATTATATAGCTAACTTTTGTCAACAACTTAGAATCATCTGCAAACCTCTTTTCCAAAGACTTAAGAAAAATCATACACCTTGGACTGATGAGCACACCTTAGCTGTCCAAAAGATAAAAGCCCAAGTCAAAAGTCTTCAGTGTCTTGTTATTTGTCATCCCAGTGCTCCAAAAATAGTTGAGACTGATGCTTCTGAGCTTGGTTATGGTGGTGTTCTAAAACAAGTCATCAATAACCAAGAGTATCTAGTTAGATATGTTTCAGGGGTCTGGAATGATACCCAACAAAAAATACTCCACTGTCAAAAAAGAAATATTAGCTATTGTTTTGACCATCCAAAAATTACAAGATGACCTAATCAACCAGAAATTTGTTTTGAAAGTTGACTGTCAGTCAGCAAAATTCATTTTGAAAAATGATGTTAAAAATCTTGCTTCTAAACAAATATTTGCTAGGTGGCAGGCCCTATTATCTGCATTTGATTTTACTATTGAACATATTAAAGGATCAGATAATAGTTTACCAGATTTCCTGACCAGAGAATTTTTGCAGGGAAGCCCATGAGTAGCAGCAAGAAGAAAGGACAGGGCTCCAAGCCCACTATCAGACCTGACTTATCAAATGAGAGCAGTGCTCTAGTGACTTATCATGGCAACAACACTGCCGCTATTGTGACTTATGATGACCAAAAGTCTAGCCCAGATAGGAAGCCCAGTCATAAGGACAAATACTCTATTGCAACCAGTCATTTAGCTATTGCAACCCAATCTCCACCAAGGCCCACTTTATCAACCCCATTACAAATTGCAAATAGCTTCTCCCCATTAAGATCAGACTCATCATCCTTTAAAACAATAGCATCTTCCCTTATCAGCCCACATTCAGCAAAACAAGACAAGCTTATTGAAAAACAAAAGACTTATGCTCCCTATAATATATTAATATATTAATATTTATATATTATATATTATATTATATATATATTATTATATAAATAATAATAATATATTTATATAATATAATATAGTATATATATATTATATATTTATATATTTATATTATATATTATTTAATATATTAATAATATATAAAAAAAAATTAGTTATTTGTTGACAGTTTTTAACTGTCATAAATCCTTGACAGTTAAAAACTGTCAACAAATACAATAACTGTCAAGAATGGATGACAGTTAAAAACTGTCAACAATTAACTGTCAATAAAACCATATTTTCTTGTAGTGGGGATACCATTGAGCCAACCTTATATGGTCTATTCAGATCATTTTTAATAAAAATCGTTTTCAAAATTTTATATTAAGATTAAAATATAAGTCTATTTTGACACATTATTAATTTAGGAATTGTGTTAACTTATGACCATACTTAAAAAAAAAAAAAAAAAAAAAAGACAAATTAGTATTAAAAATTGTGTATATAAGTTTATAATTATGTATCACCGCCCAATGTGTCATAGTGATGATTATTTAGTTTAATAATATATCAGGTTCGAGTCGCCGTACCAATAAGTGGTATGTCAAAAAAATAATAATTAGTCAATATAAAAGGAAATAGGGTTATTGATAGAATTATGAGAGGTGTACGAAGAAAATTGTAGAGTTTTGAATTTTTATGATGGGTTTCTTGAGAATTTGGGTGTGGAGAGACATTTTATGAGTGTCAATGGGTGGCTGACGTTACTTGTCTTCTGTTATCGACAATTCCATCTTGTTAATTGGTTTTTTTTTTTTTTTTTCAATAGGAACTTGTAGACTTTTATATATTTTGTGTTAATGTATTGGATCATCCAAGAATAGAATACATAAAATTGACAATTCATATTGACAATTCCATCTTGTTAAATTTTTTTTTTTTTTTTTTCAATGGGAACTTGTAGACTTTTATAAATTTTGTGTTAATGTATTGGTCCATCCGAGAATAGAATACATAAAATTACACCGTCCATTTGGTCATGCTAAATAGCTATTGTGGTCACACTATTCACCTATAGAATGACCATTTGAACCGACTTTCTTATCTAATGGGTGACCACTAATGTAGTCGATCGGATTTACAATTAATTTTGATCGTCGAGGTGGGCATTGACAACCTGCAAAACAAAGAAAGCGGTGACAAACCACGGGAGGGAGTGTTCTCTTGGAAGACTCTCTGACGCTCAAGTCAATGATTTGTTCAATGAATAAAGGGTATAGATATTTAATCTCCGTATTGAATCTGTACTGTCTAT
This sequence comes from Acer campestre, assembly GCA_954870605.1. Lineage (NCBI taxonomy): Eukaryota > Viridiplantae > Streptophyta > Magnoliopsida > Sapindales > Sapindaceae > Acer > Acer campestre. The sequence goes on from OX940810.1 coordinate 21,477,579, forward strand.
CAGGATTGATGGACGGTTGAGATCTAAATTATTTGAGGTTGGAGGGATGCAGACAAGATTTGAACCTACGACTCAAATGGTGTAAGTGTGATCAGTAAACCATTGAACCAACATTATTTTATCAAATTTTAATTTCTTACTAATTAAAAAAATATTATAACAATTTACACTAATCGTGATACACGAAAATTGAGTTGTTGTAAGAAATTGACATGACTAGAACCTTAATTTCACACTGATTTAAAGCATCACCTTTTTGTGGTTATTAATTAAATGATAGCAGCTCTTAACTGTCCATGACCATTGACAATAAGAGAAAAACAAAAATTAAATTCCAGGTTGGATGAGAGAGTGATAAATAGAATTCCAGATTGGATGTGCAATCTGATCACCATAAAAGGATTATAAATATGCAATCTTCATATTGGATCTCTATTGTCCGTCAAGATTGATGGATGGTGGAGATCAAAATTATTTGAGGTTTGAGGGAACTCAAACCTACGATTTCAATAGTGTAGGTGTGATCGGTAAATCAGTGGACAAATAATATCTCATCAAATTTTAATTTCTTACTAATTATAATAAAAGTTACAACAATACCAAACTGACCTTCAATCCATCTCTAGCAGAGGAGGTGAGATTTTTTTAAAGATTTTTTTTTTTTAGTTTTTATTTTATTTATACAAGTTAAAAAGACTAAAATATCATTTGGGTGTGAAGTTTAACTAACGTAATAGAGGGGCCAATTTGGTATGATGAAAAGGTTGGAGACAAATTTGATCACTTATGTAATTTTCGAGTACCAAAATTATTTGGTAAGTTCGAAATTGCTCATTAATTTTTAAATGTAATAGGAAGTTTGTATTGTAGTATTTTATGGTTTTTAGATATTTCAGATTATATTTTCTCGAGTTATTAAAATTAATTTAGGATTTTGGGAAGGGGATACGACTCGAAATCACAACATTAATGGTATAAGTGTGAGGGGATACCACTGAGCAAATCTCATATGGTCTATTCAGATCATTTTTAATAAAAATCGTTTTCAAAATTTTATATTAAGAATAAAATATAAGTCTATTTTGACACATTATTAATTTAGGAATTGTGTTAACATATGACCATATATACTTACATATTAGTAATAATTAAAAAAAAAAAAAAAAAAAAAAAAAAAGAAGAAGAAGAAGACAAATTAGTATTAAAAATTGTGTATATAAGTTTATAATTATGTATTACCGCTCAATGTATCATAGTGGTGATTATTCACTATTATTCAGTTTAATAATATATCAGGTTCGAGTCACGGTACCCATAAGTGATATGTCAAAAAAAAAATAAAAAAATTAGTCAATATAAAAGGAAATAGGGTTATTGTTAGACTTATGAGAGGTGAACGAAGAAAATTGTAGAGTTTTGAATTTTTATGATGGGTTTCTTGAGAATTTGGGTGTGGAGAGACATTTTATGAGTGTCAATGGGTGGCTGACGTTACTTGTCTTCTGTTATCGACAATTCCATCTTGTTAATTGATTTTTTTTTTTTTTCAATGTGAACTTGTAGACTTTTATATATTTTGTGTTAGTGTATTGGATCATCCAAGAATAGAATACATAAAATTGACAATTCATATTGACGTTACTTTTTTTTTTTTTTTTTTCATTCAATGGGAACTTGTAGACTTTTATAAATTTTGTGTTAATGTATTGGTCCATCCGAGAATAGAATACATAAAATTACACCGTCCATTTGGTCAGGCTAAATTGCTATTTTGGTCACACTATTTGCCTATAGAACGACCATTTGAACCGACTTTCTTATCTAATGGGTGACCACTAATGTAGTCGATCGGATCTGCAATTAATTTTGATCATCAAGATGTGCACTGACAACCTGCAAAACAAAGAAAGCAGTGGCGAACCACATGAGGGGGTGTTCCCTTGGAAGACTCTCCTACTCTCAAGTCAGTAATTTGTTCAATGAATAAAGAGTATAGATATGTAATCTCCAAATTGAATCTGTATTGTCTATCAAGATTGATGGATGGTTGAGATCTAAATTATTGGAGGTTGGAGGGATGCAGACACAATTTGAACCTACGACTTAAATGGTGTAGGTGTGATCGGTAAACCATTAAACCAACTTTATCTTATCAAATTTTAATTTCTTACTAATTAAAAAAAATATTATAACAATTAGCATGAATCGTGATACATGAAAATTTTGAGTTGTTGTAAGATATTGACATGACCAGGACCTTAATTTCACGGTGATTTAAAGCATCACCTTTTTGTGGTTATTAATTAAATGATAGCAACTCTTAACTGTCCATGACCATTAACAATAAGAGAAAATAAAAAATTAAATTCCAGATTGGATAAGAGAGTGGTAAATAGAATTCCCGATTGGATGTGCAATCTGATCACCATAAAAGGATTATAAATATGCAATCTCCAGATTAGATCTCTATTGTTAGTCAAGATTGATGGATGGTGGAGATCAAAATTATTTGAGGTTTGAGGGATGCAGACACGACTCAAACCTACGATTTCAATAGTGTATGTGTGATCGGTAAATCATTGGACCAATAATATCTTATCAAATTTTAATTTCTTACTAATTAAAAAAAATATTATGACAATTAACACAAATCGTGATACACGAAAATTTTGAGTTGTAAGATATTGACATGACCAGAATCTAATTTAATTGTGATTTAAAGCATCACCTTTTTATGGTTATTAATTAAATGATAGCAGCTCTTAACTGTCCATGACCATGAACAATAAGAGATAATCGATACACATTCTGGATAATGACACTATCTCTTTGAGTGGAGGAGATTGTGGGCCAGTTTGATATTATTTTTAAAAAGTTAAAATCAACTTATTTTATAAGTTTGATATAAAATGATGTTTGGCCGGTAACACTTTTAAAAGTGATTAATAATTGATAATCTGACAAGTTTTGACAGTGATTTTGAGAAGTAGGTGGGAGGTTATTTTTTGAAAGTGATTATGAAATAATCTATATCGGCATTTAATAAATCTTTTAAAATATCATTACTATCCCTATAAAATCAAGTTAAAATCATTTATATATTTTATTTCATCATAAAATTAAATATTCTCCTTATATATTGATTTGATTTATAAAATCTTTAAAAATATTTTTATTGTTCTTATGATTTTTTTTTTCTAATTTAAATAGTCTACTTAAAAATTGATCTAATATGTATAATTAATGACAAAAATGAAGTAGGATTCTAAAATCATCTCTATTTTAATCATTGTAATTAATCTCAACATTTTTGCAATTAATTACCAAATATATGTATACTGCTTTTGAACTCTATGGTAGTTTTAAAAGTACGATTAACCAAACATTTATTGATTAACTTCATAGCTGATTATTCATTCAACACAACTGTTACCTGAAAATCGTTATTGGGACGAGATTCCAAATAACAACTTTAAAGGGGACCAAGATCAAGATTGACCCTGGTCGGAGGGGTATCACGTAGTTCGATACCGACTAAGTCCCTGTCAAAGCAAGAGCCATATAATGTATCTGAAATCAATCGAAAATAGGTTTTATTTGATTGTCCCTTTTCATTACAATACATGGACTATTACCCATATGGATTACAATGGTGTATGGATCATAATCACGAAGATGGAGATGGTGATGGTGGAGGAACTGTGCCTGTCGATAAGTAGTGTGTAGGGTTTTTTCTCTCTTTTTTCCGCCCCCTTCTTCGATGAATGAACTGTTGTATATATAGGTCCTGCTTTGCTTGCCATGCACTCCTACAATCTCGGGTTAGGGTTTGGGCAGCTGCATGATCCTCTCCTTTTTATGAGGTAATCTCGGAGTTTTTACGTGCAGAATTCAGTCTTTCCTTTCTAGGAGGAATCAATCTCTTCCCTTCCTAATTGGACTTTTACTGTGTTGACCTGTTCAAAATAGGATCCTTTGGCGGGAGGGAGTATAACTCCTTTGTACGGCGACGTTTTTACTGGATCTTCGTGGAGTTTTGAGTTCTTGGAGTTAGAATTCTGCTTCCTAGTGCGCTTTTACTTAGCGGGCTGTTTATATCTAGTAAGCGTCCTTCTGACGGTAGTTGGGGGATATGTAGATGACTTTGTTATAGGATGATCAGCAGAACTCCGTGTCGGGGTGTTGTGGGATCTATAGGAAGCAGTGTTGGGATGATGCAGGGTCCTTAGGAAGCCCGGTCATAACCGGGTTTGGTCTCGTTGTGAGTTCTGGTGAGTATTTCTGCTTTTAGCCACTTTGTTGAGCTAAGATGCTGGCGGGGTGGACCCCGCTGAAGGAGGTGCGTATTTGGGCCAATCGGGATCCAATCTGTCGAGGTATCTGGATTGTGTTCGTACTCCTATATTCTTCTGATGTTTAGGTGGAAAATTCTCCTTTGGTCCCTCGCCAATTTTGGCGGTTAACAGAAGTCCCCCCTGACTTGGACACTGATACCTTGTCGGGGTCAGGGTCAGGGTCGAAGTCAGGATCTTTTTGTTTGCTTGAAGGATGTTCTACCTTATCCGCTTACTTCCTTGTCTGACTAGGTTTCCACTTAGGAGGAGGAAATCCTTATTTTGTCTGTTATAATTGACTGCGTGTCGATCATTGATTGGACTCCTCGTTTTTCAAAAAGAGCCATTTTGGCACGATTAATGCGGAAAATGCCTTAACCCATCCTTCCGGTCACCGATTCCGGTTTTCGAGTAAGTAACCTTCATTCCTCCTCTATAAATAGACCGGCTCTACTGGCGTTTCTCACTTTCGAGCTTTCAGACTTTTCAAAATCAAACGAGAACAAAATTCTTCCTGACTTCCTTTCTTTCTTACTTTCCAATCTTCTCGAAACTCTTCTTCTCTTCTTCTCCTATAATGGCCTCTTCTTCCCAACTTCCTTCTTCTCAAGAAAACCTCAATGATCAAAACCCCTCCACAGCGGGGAATCCCATCACTCCTGATCCAGCTTCCTCTCCCCAGTCCGATAGCATTGACACCCTTTTTAGTACAGAGGCGGCTGATGCGGTGGTGGATTCCCCGACGTCGGAGGGGAAGAAACGGGGTCAAGAGGGGGACTCAGTTGCTGAGGAAACCCCGCGGGTTCTGCGACGCCGATTTACCCGAAACCCCCGAATTGGGTTGGGTTTTCACAATCAACTTGAAGACCCAGTCCTGGTTGGCGATGAGGTGGGCGCCTCTCAGTCTGGCGGCAACGAGGAAAGTGGCGGACCTGACGTCACACTGGTCGGGGTCCAAACGGGTTCCTTCGCCGCCTTTCATGATGGTCGGATTATACCCGACTCTGTTTGTACGGTGGATACGCTCAACCAACTACGGGAAGAGTACAAGATTCCAGAATATATCACTCTCTCCCTTCCCCACAGGGGTTATGACGTATATACCCCGCCTCCAGACCGCCTGCTGATCCACAAAGCCACTTTTGAGTGTGGAGTCCGGCTCCCACTGCATCCTACTCTCCGTCGAGCTCTCGTCGCACTCGAATTGGCCCCTCTCCAACTCTCGTCGGGCTTCTGGAAGCACCTAACAGGGTTCTTGGTGCTCTGGAAGGAGCAATGCGAAAAAGATCGCGTCGAGCGGGAGCCGGGGTTGGACGAGCTCCGCTTCCTCTTCAATATTACGAGCATGGTGCCTCGGGGTCAGTTTTACCTGAGGGCCTCAAATGATTTGAAGTTCGTCATCCCAGGGGCGAATGTGAAGTACGCGGCGCCCTGGAAGGAGGAATGGCTAGTGGTCGAGGGCGACTGGGGGCACACTGCTTTTGTTGGGGGGTATGAGTACCCCGTCCCTACTCAGTTTACCGTGAGGGACAAGTGGGCAAAAGGGACATTGGCTCCTGAGTCCCGAGAGATTCTGACAAGGATCCTAAAGAGAGGATACACCAACCTACAATATCCCTCCCTGGATCCCTTTGAGGGAGCCCGCTTAGAACGGTACATGAGGATCTCCCCCGCCTCTCCCGGTGAGTTGATTGCATCTTGTATCTTTATTTCCTTATATTTATATATTCCTTCTTTTGATTCTCACTGAACATCCTCTCTTCTTGCAGTATCGGCTTCCCTAATGGTTGCGGGGTCTCTTCCTTCTTCGGGGGCAAGGGATGTGACCCTGCTACCCCATTCCTCCCCTGTTCCTTCTCCTACTCTGGCTGCCAAGACTAGGTCGGGGTCCATCTTAGTAGGATCCAACCCCTCGCCATCCTTCTGCTCCTCCATCCCATTTGAGGATCCCGGCATTGCTGGCCAGGGCGGCTAAGGCCCGAAGTTCTGAAAGATCGGTCCAGAAGAAAACCACCTCCACCATAAAAACCTCTCCTGCTCCTCCTCCTACCGCAGCTCTTCCCGTGGATCCTGTGAGAACCCCAGTGGAGGAAGCAGCTATCCACACTCCTGTTCTGGCTGCTGATGTGGCCCCCGGATCGGGGTCGAGGGATGCCACCTTTGACGAGGTGGTGTCTAGATTCGCGGCCACCTACCCCGTGGAAGTCTGACAGATATAGCCAAGCTTCCTACAGACATCTTGGTCACCAAGGGGGTTTCGGTTCTGGCTGAGGTAAACTTCTACTTCTTTCTTGTTATTTATTTCCCCCTTCTGCCAAGTATTGACTCTCTTTCTTCTTGCAGGGCTTCAAATTTGCCTTGGCCATGGAAAGGCAGCTACTGACATTGAAGGAAGCTTATATCGGCCTCCAAACGAAGATGGAGGATACTCAGTAGGAGCTGGTCCAGACCCAACAAAGCGTGGCCCATTTACTTCAGGAGGCCATGGCATCTGAAGAAGCGCGACAGAAGGGCTTGGTGATTATCAGGCGCCTTGAGCGTTGCCTAGACACAGAAACCATCATGTCCTTGCGCCGCAGAGAGGAGAGGGAGCGCATAAAAGTTGAGAAGAAGTTGTTGTCGGATGAGAACCAGCTTCTGCGGGATGCCTTAGCAGATTTGGAGGCTCAACAGGGGCCCTCATTCGATGATGGTTATTTCACAGCCTGCTACGAGGTAGCTACAGCCTTGCCTCCTCCCTTCGACCTCGAGGCAGCCTTGAACTGGGACTGGGAGCAAATTATGGCAAAGGCTGCCCAGTTAGCAGGAGGGGATCAAGAGACCGAGGTCCCTGCATAGGAGGTAGCACATCCGGGTCAAAAGGCTAACGTGGCTGCTGAAGACCAACTTGATGGCACTGAGGGAACCAATCTAGATCCTCCTACCATTGAAGAACAAGGAGTGGATCCCAAGTCTGTTACTGGAGTGATCAATGTGGAGGAAGGTGAGGAAGCAGCCGGATCCACGGTTCCTCGGGTTGAAGGGGCTCCGACTGGGTCTTCTGCTGTGGAGGAAACAGTCCAGACTGATGCTGAGCCCTTGGGCGAAGGGGCAGTTGGCCAGGGGGAGCGTCAAGAAGAAGACAAAATAGATTAGCCTGGCCTTTCTTTTAAAAAAAATGTAGCCTGAATCGGGACATAGGCATCCCATTTTATCAATATAGCTTGTTTTCCCTACTTGCTTCGCACTTGTGTTCTTCTTGCTTTTGTACTTAGAAGCTTTCCACAGCATATAATTTTGTTTGATAAATCGGACTTCTGATGAATAACTGGACTCCGATGGGTAATAAGGACAATAATCGGACCCCAATGGGCAGCAAAGATAAAACATGTGATAATTATATCCCTTAACCGTAAGAATCTGCGGGGTCAAATTACTTCTTCCTTCAATAGAACTTCCTTAAACACGTAATAGTATAATGTGTTTAGAGCAGTCAGTCAAGGGAACCTGCTACTTGCGAACAATTTGACTTGCTGAAGGTAAACTTCTAAGTTTCTTTCTGACTGTTGGTCCTTTGTCAGGGTAGTAAGTGGGAAAATGAAGGGCGAAGCATCCCGATGAGTCTCCCCAATGTCATTGTTGTTCTGTCCTGGTAGGCAACTAGGGCCACTTTAGCACCAGGCTTCTTGGAGGAGGGTATTCCCCGACCAAGGCAGCAGGAGCGCCATTAGGCTATTTCTTGGTCTTGAGGCGAAGTAAGAAACCAGGTACCCTGAGGCAGCCCGATTCTTACTGTAATCTGTCATGGTAGGCAACTAAGGCCACTTTAGCACCAGGCTTCTTGGAGGAGGGTATTCCCCGACCAAGGCAGCAGGAGCGCCTTTAGGCTATTTCCTGGTCTTAAGGCGAAGTAAGAAATCAGGTACCCTGAGGCAACCCGATCCTTACCGTAATCTGTCCTGGTAGGTAACTAAAGCCACTTTAGCACCAGGCTTCTTGGAGGAGGGTATTCCCCGACCAAGGCAGCAGAAGCGCCTTTAGGCTATTTCCTGGTCTTGAGGCGAAGTAAGAAACCAGGTACCCTGAGGCAGCCTGATCCTTACCGTAATCTGTCCTGGTAGGCAACTAAGGCCACTTTAGCACCAGGCTTCTTGAAGGAGGGTATTCCCCAACCAAGGCAGCAGGAGCGCCTTTAGGCTATTTCCTGGTCTTGAAGCGCTTTAGTAATGGCGAATTAAGTACATTCAGTAAGAGATGCTGGAGAATCTAGTAGGAGACATCAAGCAGTGGACACAAGAGGGTCATATAGGAGAAAGAACTTCTTTTATTGATTTTCCCCAACGGTACAAACATGAAATCGGGGTGTTATATTCCCCTTGATACAAACAAGATTTCTAAGGGTAGAATTTTCGGAGATGATCAGCATTCCATGTATGGTCTACTGGGTACCCCTCCATGTCTACCAGTTTGTAAGCACCACCCCGGAGTGATACCTTAACCAGATACGGCCCTTCCCAGTTTGGAGCTAGCACCCCGTCGGACCTTCTTCGTGTGTTCTGAGTCACCTTTCTGAGAACCAAGTCTCCTTCTTTGAAACTTCGGACCCTCACCTTCTTATTGAAGTGTCGGGCTATCTTGCTCTGGTATATTGCCACCTTCTCCGCAACCCGGCTTTGCTTTTCCTCCAGCAGGTCTAGGCTAGCTCTTAACTTAGCCTCGTTATCTTCCGATTCGTAATTTTGGACACGGAAAGATATGAACTTATGCTCGATGGGCAAGACCGCTTCCGCCCCGAATACTAGGGAATATGGGGTCTCCCCTGTGGCTGTCCGCCTAGTTGTTCTGTAGGCCCATAGTACATGAGGTAATTCTGCCACCCATAATCATTTCTTCTGTTGGAGCTTCTTCTTCAGGAGCTTCTTGATAGTCTTGTTAGTAGCTTCAACTAGCCCATTAGTTTGAGGATGAGCCACCGAAGCAAAACGGAGATTGATCCTCCGGTCTTCACAGAATTCCCTGAAGTTGGCATTGTCGAATTGCTTTCCCAAATCAGTTATGATGGCCATCGGGGTGCCAAATCGGCAGACAATGTGTTCCTTGACAAAGTTGGTGGTCTTTTCTTCAGTTATCCGAGTAAGAGCCTTGGCTTCTACCCACCGAGTAAAGTAATCTATCGCCACTACTGCATGCTTGGCTTGGCCGGGTGCAGTGGGGAGTGGCCCGATCAAATCTAGTCCCCAGATGGCAAAGGGGTAGGGAGTACTGATTGAGGAGAGCCTCTCTGGTGGGAGATGATGGAGGTTTGCTGTTTTCTGACAAGCCTCGCAGGATCGTGCAAACTGTTTTGCATCCTGGTGTATAGTTGGCCAATAGTAACCCATCCTGATTACTTGGTAAGCCAAAGTTTCCCCTGACACGTGTTTACCACAATCCCCCGAGTGCACCTCGTTGAGCGCCCAGCGCGCGTCGTCGGGATGGAGACACCTGAGTAGAGGAAGGGATTTCCCCTTGCGGTATAGGTATCCTTCTACCAAACAGTACCGGGTAGCTGTCCTCTTGAGCCGGCGGGCTTGATCTTGGTCTGCGGGGAGAATGCCACTTTGGAGGTAGTCTGCTATTGGATCCATCCAACACGGGAGGCGGTTCACAGGAAGGACCTCTACCTCTTTAGCTATGCTGGAGGAAGGAATCAATTGGAGGGGTACCCCTTTTGGTAACGCATGTCCCTCTCCCGTGGCAATCTTAGCTAGAACATCAGCGTGGTGATTTTTCTCCCTGGGCACTTGCTCTATTCTTACACCCTTGAATTTCTTCATAGCCTCCTGAACTTTAGCTAGATAGGTCACCATGTTATCACATTTTGCTTGGTACAACCCTGTCACCTGATTGACCACTAATTGAGAATCACTTTTAATCTGAAGGTACTCAACCCCAAGAGCTCCAGCTACTCTCATTCCTGCTAGCAGAGCTTCATATTCTGCTTCGTTGTTGGTGGCTCTGAATTCGAACCTAAAACAGTGACTTACCTCGATTCCTGTGGGATCGATCAGGACGACCCCAGCTCCGCATCCTGACTGGTTCGAAGCTCCATCTGTGTAAAGTATCCATATCTTACTGTCTTCAGGCCATTCCAGAGGGGTTTGACTCGGATCGGGGTCTACTGATTCGCCTGGGTCCTGGATTGGGCTAAACTCCACTATGAAATCCACCAGGGCTTGAGCTTTAATCGTGGTTCTCGCTCTGTATTTGATGTCGAATTGTGTGAGTTCTAGGGCCCACAAGACCAGTTTGCCTGGCACATCTGGCCTCTGGAGGAATTGTCTCAAAGGCTGATCCGTGACCACCGCGATGGTGTGAGCTTGAAAATAAGGCCGGAGCTTTCTGGATGTGGTCACCAAAGCGTAGGCGAGCTTCTCTAGTAAGGTGTAATTTTTCTCGGACTTTGTAAAGGCCCGGCTCAAGTAATAGATCAGCCTCTGCACTCCGTCACTGCATTCCTTCACTAAGGCTCTACTAGTAGCTGCTTCAGAGACTGCTTGGTAGAGTAAGAGCTCTTCACCCGGGGTCGGCTTTACCAACAGCGGCGGGCTTGACAAGTATCCCTTCAGAGCTTGAAAAGCCTGCTCGTCCCACTTCATCTTTTTCCCCTGCTTGATGACTTTGAAAAAGGAGAGACATTTATCTGTGGAGCGGGATATGAACCGGTTCAGGGCCGATATCCGCCCGGTTAATCCTTGTGCCTGCTTGAGGTTTATAGGAGACTCGAGATCTAAAATGGCTTTGATCTTCTCAGGATTTGCTTCAATTCCCCTTTCATGTACCATGAATCCCAAGAATTTACCTACTGCCACCCCGAATGCACACTTAGCGGGGTTCAGCCTCATCTGGTTCTACCTTATTATCTGGAAGGTTTGGCATAAGTCCCCTGCATGCTGTCTTGCTTCTGGAGATTTAGTGATCATGTCATCTATGTATACCTCCATGGACTTCCCTATCTGTTCCTTGAATAGTTTGTTCACCGTGCGCTGATAGGTGGCACCTGCATTTTTAAGTCCGAATGGCATTACCTTATAACAGTAGAGGCCTTGCCCGGTGATGAAGCTAGTTTTGTCTTGGTCTGAAGGATGCATCATGATCTGATTGTACCCTGAGAAAGCATCCATGAAGCTCAGGAGCTTATTTCCTACAGTGGAATCAATAAGCTGGTCTATTTTAGGCAGGGGGAAGCTATCTTTGGGGCAGGCCCGATTGAGATCGGTGTAATCCACACACATTCGCCACTTCCCGTTAGACTTAGTTACCATAACCACATTGGCGATCCAGTCGGGGTACCGGGATTCCCTGATGAACCTAGCCTTCAGGAGTTTGTCAACCTCTTCTTGGACCGCGGCATTGCGTTCAGCATTGAAGTGCCTTCTTTTTTGTTTTATCGGTTTGAAGGTTGCATCCACTGCCAACCTATAGGTCGCCAGGCTAAGAGGAATGCCGGGCATATCCTCATGGCTCCAAGCAAAGATATCACTGTACTCCCTGAGAAGCTCCATCAAATCCCTCTTCACTTCCAGGTTCAGACCTTCTCCCACTTTTACTGTCTTTGCTGGATCTTCACACCAGATCTGGACCTTCTCTAGTTGCTCTGATGGATATCCGTTGCTCTAACCACGCTCTTCTTCTTCTGATTCTTCCACGATTATGTCTCGTACCTCCCCTTCCTCTAAGACATGATCATCCCGCTTTGTCGTTCTCGAACCTGGGTAGCTGGGCACCGATGAGCATTGCTTAGCCAACGCAGCGGGGTTGGTTGACACCGCATAGCAGTTGCGGGCTGCCTGCTGGTCTCCTCTTACCTCTCCTACTCCCGATCTTACTGGAAACTTCAACACGTTGTGGTAGATAGACATCACTCTTCTAAACCCTGATAGGAAAGGCCTTCCCAAGATTGCATTGTATGCAGACGGGGTGTCCACTACAATAAACTCCGTCATTATGTTCTGCTGAAGAGGAGCCTTTCCGACTATCACTGGCAGTATCTTTGTTCCCATCGGCATTACGGAGTCCCCTGTGAATCCGTATAATAGAGAGGTACAACTGTTGAAGTAAGAGTTTTTTAGGTTGAGCTGCTTATGAGCCCCTTTGAACAAAATATCCACACTGCTTCCCGTATCGATCAAGACGCGGTGCACTAAGCAGTTGGCGATCTGTACTGTTACGACCATGGGATCATCATGCGGCTGTATCGTATTGTAAACATCCTCCTCCGTAAAGATGATTTTGGTGGAGCGGGATAGGTCTTGGGGTCCTCCATTAATCTTTAGCAACTCATGTTCAGTGTTGAATCTGGGAATCTTCCTTGCGTGGTTCTTTCTTTAATTGTTGGAGGTTCCTGCTAGGGTGGGGCCTCCACTGATGGTGTGGATCACTTGGATCTGCTGCATTAGATCCTTCTCTCCTTCTCTCCTTCTCTCCTTCTTTCTGCTACTTCCTGCATCCCACTTTGAACCTGCTTTCCTTCTTTGATGTTGTCTCGTACCTGTTGTAAGAATTCAGTTAGAAGTCCTCCCCTTACCAGTGCTTCTATTTGATTGCGGAGACTGTAGCATTCTGAGGTGTTGTGTCCCACATCCTCATAGAAGTCGCAATACTTATATTGATTCCTCCTGTCCACAGGGATCTTCATAGGGACTGGCTTTCTGAGTAGGCCCTTATCCCAAATAGCGAGATAGATAGTCTCTCGTGAAGCATTTAGGGGGGTGTAGTGGTTATACCCCTCTTCCTCTCTTGCTATTCTGGATACCTCATTCAAGGGAAGCTCTCTGGGAGGGGATCTCCTAACTGGGTATATGTCCTGGTACGAAGGAATTGGAGGCGGCCTGTAAGTAGACCGATTTAGAGGTAGATTCTGAAACATCCTAGCTGGTGCAGGCTTCGGAGCCTCCTTCTTTGGGCGCAGCGCTAATCGGGCTTCATCGTGTTCAATTTTGATCCGAAGTTGTTCCTCGATGTCCACCTGTTCCAGAGCCCGATTGTAGGCTTCCTGGTACGTCTCAGGAGGATGCTTGGCAAAAGATCGAAATAGCCTACCAGCCCACAAGTTCCTCCGGAAGTTGGCTAAAGTTTCCTTCTCGTTGAACACACCCATCTGGACGACCTCTTTGTGGAATTTCTCCACGTAAGATCTCAGAGTTTCATCCTGCTCTTGAACTACATACTACAGCAGGATAGGATCCTTGGGACGGGGTTTGATTCCCTGAAACTGTGCACAGAAAGCTTTGGTGAGTTTGGAGAAAGAATCAACACTACCTGGTGGTAATTTTCTGAACCATGTCTTGGCACAGTCTGTCAGGGTTGAGGGAAACATCCTGCACATGGCAATCCTGGTTGCACTCTGAACTTCCATCTGGTGGACGAAGCTTTCTAGGTGGCTGATGGGATCCTCGGTTCCAGAATACTTCTCTGAAGGCATCCTGAATTTGGGGGGCAATCCTGCTTCTCTCACCCTTTTGGAGAATGGTGCGTTCATCTCGCCCAGGGGGTTTTTCTGACTCCCTTGATGTTTTCCCTTCTTCAGCTGCTCCAACTCCTTTGCCATCCTTGTCATCTGATCCTCCAGGCATTGAGACTTTTTGGTTCCAGATCGGGCTACTGAAACTTCCTCATCTGTTGAATCCGAATCTAGGATTACCTCCTTTCGCTTAGCTCTTTGACGCTTTTCTCTGGTACTCTTTCGGGATTTGACACTTCCTTCTGAATCAGGATGCGGATCCCTCTCATTTGCCCTTGATTTTGGTGGAGACTGAACCTTCCTTGGAGGAACCTCGATTGCGGACTTCACTAGCCTAGGTCTAAGCTCTACCTATCGGACTAAGAGGGGTGGGCCCAATCGGTTGAAAACAGGTGCCCTGACACTTGGGCCAGCATCCCCTGGGATCCCGGTTGCTTCAAAGGGAATCCCCTGGGCTATCATCCGGAGCCGGATTGCTTCTAAGTAGGCTGCGGCATGCTGTTCTAAGACATCTCGATTGACTTCCTGCCTAGCGGGGTCTTGAGGGACAAGGCCTACAGCTGGTGGGGGCACTGGCGGAGGATTCTCGTTCCTAGTACCCTTACCCCGCCTCTGGGCTCTTTCAGTGGAAGCAAGGGACTGGAGTCCTGATGGCTCCGGGTGACCCTGGGAGGATCGGAGTCTCATTCTGGATATTTTTAGATGGACGAAGACCGTTTTGAATGATGGTTGGGATAATGATTCCCACAGACGGCGCCAAAAGTGTTACCTGAAAATCGTTATTGCGACGAGATTCCAAATAACAACTTTAAAGGAGACCAAGATCAAGATTGACCCTGGTCGGTGGGGTATCACGTAGTTCGATACCGACTAAGTCCCTGTCAAAGCAAGAGCCATATAATGTATCTGAAATCAATCGAAAATAGGTTTTATTTGATTGTCCCTTTTCATTACAATACATGGACTATTACCCATATGGATTACAATGGTGTATGGATCATAATCACGAAGATGGAGATGGTGATGGTGGAGGAACTGTGCCTGTCGATAAGTAGTGTGTAGGGTTTTTTCTCTCTTTTTTCCGCCCCCTTCTTCGATGAATGAACTGTTGTATATATAGGTCCTGCTTTGCTTGCCATGCACTCCTACATTCTCGGGTTAGGGTTTGGGCAGCTGCAGGATCCTCTCCTTTTTAAGAGGTAATCTCAGAGTTTTTACGTGCAGAATTCAGTCTTTCCTTTCTAGGAGGAATCAATTTCTTCCCTTCCTAATTGGACTCTTACTGTGTTGACCTGTTCAAAATAGGATCCTTTGGCGGGAGGGAGTATAACTCCTTTGTACGGCGACGTTTTTACTGGATCTTCGTGGAGTTTTGAGTTCTTGGAGTTAGAATCCTGCTTCCTAGTGTGCTTTTACTTAGCGGGCTGTTTATATCTAGTAAGCGTCCTTCTGACGGTAGTTGGGGGATATGTAGCTGACTTTGTTATAGGATGATCAGCAGAACTCCGTGTCGGGGTGCTGCGGGGTCTATAGGAAGCAGTGTTGGGATGATGCGGGGTCCCTAGGAAGCCCGCTCATAACCGGGTTTGGTCTCGTTGTGAGTTCTGGTGAGTATTTCGGCTTTTAGCCACTTTGTTGAGCTAAGATGCTGGCGGGGTGGACCCCGATGAAGGAGGTGCGTATTTGGGCCAATCGGGATCCAATCTGTCGAGGTATCCGGATTGTGTTCGTACTCCTATATCCTTCTTATGTCGAGGTGGAAAATTCTCCTTTGGTCCCTCGCCAATTTTGGCGGTTAACAACAACTAACAGTTATTATAATAAAAGTTACAACAATACCAAACTAACCCTCAATCCACCTTTGACAGAGGAGGTGAGATTTTTTTAAAGATTTTTTTCTTTTTTTTTTAGTTTTTATTTTATTTATACAAGTTAAAAAGACTAAAATATCATTTGACCGTTAAGTTTAAATAACGTAATAGAGGGGCCAATTTGGTATGATGAAAAGGTTAGAGACAAATTTCATCACTTATGTAATTGTCAAGTACCAAAATTATTTGGTAAGTTCGAAATTGCTCATTAATTTTTAAATGTAATAGGAAGTTTGTATAATTGTATTGTAATATTTTATGGTTTTTAGATATTTCAGATTATATTTTCTCGAGTTATTAAAATTAATTTAGGATTTTGGGAAGGGTATACGGCTCGAAATCACAACCTTAATGGTATAAGTGTGAGGGGATACCATTGAGCCAACCTTATATGGTCTATTTAGATCATTTTTAATAAAAATCGTTTTCAAAATTTTATATTAAGATTAAAATATAAGTCTATTTTGACACATTATTAATTTAGGAATTGTGTTAACTTATGACCATACTTAAAAAAAAAAAAAAAAAAGACAAATTAGTATTAAAAATTGTGTATATAAGTTTATAATTATGTATCACCGCCCAATGTGTCATAGTGGTGAGGACGAAAAGTAGCGTAGCTACATCGTTTGGACTCGAAACTTAACATATGAGTAACCGAAATGACCGGGACTCAATAAGGAATCAATTAAGATCAAGTACAAGTCCAAAACACAAGTTTACATATGAATGCCATTTCCTAGACATAGTCTTAGAACATGCAACTCTAAAATGTATGAGCATTTGAGTTCAATGCATGAGCATACAAAATCATGTGAATGTGTTATATAAATGGTGCACAACGATGCAGGGACACTTATGAATGATTTGTGTGTGTGTGTGCCTATGCCTTGTAAGAGGAATGAGGTCAATTATACCTTTGATGAGCAATAAAGCTAATTCCCCTTAACAAGCCACCATCTTGCATGCATTGTAGTTGAGTCTTTCTTTGAAGCTTTGAATCATCATCAATACAACCACTAAACAATACAAGATGAACAACGTTTTGATATGGAATATATGCCAACAACAACCAAAAACCTAACAAGGTGGAATGTTAAGCTTTAGTAGGCGATGGAGATTATGGTGGTGAGCTCATACATGTCGATAAGTAGAACTGAGTGTAGGGTTTTAGGAGGTGATTTTCTCTTTTTGGATTTGGATCCTCTTTCTAGTGCATATCATGTTGTTTATATAGGTCATGTTGCTTGCCATGTACTCCTATAATTTCGGTCTAGGGTTTGGCGATTGCAGGACTTTCTTCCCGTTTAGGAGATAATCTCGTAGAAGCTTTTATCGTCAAAATCAAGTCTTTCCTTCCTAGGAGGAAACAATCTTGTATGAGCTTTCAGAATCAAGTCTTTCCTTCCTAGGAGGATTCTAACAGAGTTGACTCTTTGTTCAAATAGAACTCTCAATTGGTGGTGTTATCCGAAAATCGTTTGTGGGGTGAAATTCCAAATAACAACTTTAAAAGGACCACGATCGAGATTGATCCTAGTTAGAGGGGTATCACGTAGTTTGATACCCACTATGTCCCTGTCGAATGGAGATATGATATGAAACGCAGAAAATCAAATAAGGATGAGCTTTTATTGATCGTTAATTTGCATTACAATATACGAACTAGGTTTTTAGGGGTTAATAACAGGGTATGGTGAGTAATGGAGATGGTGGTGATGATGAATCTGTGTCTGTCGATAAGTAGAATGTAGGGTTTCTGGACTAGCCTCAACTTTTCGGTGAATAAGTAGTTGTATATATAGGTCCTGTTTTCTTGCCATACACTCCTATAACTTCGGTCTAAGGTTTGGGCAATCCAGGATCCTCCTCCTTTCTAGGAGATAATCTCGGAGTTTTCTGTGTAGAATTCAGTCTTTCCTTTCTAGGAGGAGTCAATCTCATAGCAAATATTTCCTTCCTAGGAGGACTTTGGTTAAGTTGACCTATTTGAAATAGAACTCTTAGTTGGCGGAAAGGAGTACGTCTCCTTTGTACGGTAGCGTTTTGATGGGTACCTTATGGAGCTTTCAGTTTCCGATATGAGTATCTTGCTGCCTGGTACCTTCTTGCTTGGCGGGGTAGTTATTTCAGAGGGTGTGAACCAGTAAGCATCCTGCTGTTGAGGTAGGGGGATGTCTAGCTGGTCTTACAGCGAGATTTTTAGTGGAACTCTGTGTCGGGGTGCTACGGGGTTCATTCTGTGGCAGGATGTTCAGTAGAACTCCGTATAGGGGTGTTGCGGGGTTTATAGGAAGCCCAATCACGACGGGGTTGGATCCCGCTGTGAGTTCTAGTGAGTAGTCCGGCTCGCGGTCATATTTCTAAGTTAAAATGCTAGCAGGATCCTTGAGAAGCTGGGGGAAAAGCCAGACTGGACCCCGCTGGAGGGTGTGTGTATTCGGGCCAGTCGGAGTCCACCTTTTTCGGGGTAGCCGGATGGTGTCTGTACTCCTATATTTTCCTTGTGTTTAGGTGGAAAATTCTTCCTTGGTCCTTCGCCAATTTTGGCGGTTAACAGGTGAGAAGAAGTCTACTTCTTCTGTTTTGACTAATTAGCGGTGTTTTAGTGTTTCTCCAATGAGCTTTAACCCGGTCTTCTAGGTGTATGAGTCTTGTTCTTTTGTAATTTCTTCATCTGGTATCTTATTGCTAAGCGAGCTTATTCTAGAAGGTGTTATGAGCACTTAAGTATCCCGCTGCTACCTGAGGATCGGGACACTAACCAAGGCTGCAGTGGGATATCCAGCCGATGAAAGTAAGATATCTGGATGATATAGTAACGGGGTGCTAGGTGGAACTCTGTATCGAGATACTGAGTGGAACTTCATATCGGGATACTGCGTGCTGAACTGTGAATCGGGGTGCTTGGTGTAGCTCCATATCGGGATACTGGGTGGAACTTCATGTCGGGATACTAAGTGTTGAACTGTGAATCGGGGTGTTTAGTGAAGCTCCATATCGGGATACTGCGAGGTTCACAAGAAGCTAGGAAATTACCTGGCTAGATCCCTCTGGAGAGGGTATGTATTCAGATCGATCGGGATCCCTCCCTTCTTGGGGTAGCCGAATGGTTTATGGATTCCCATGTTCTCCTTGTATCGAGGTGGAAAATTCTTCTTCGGTCCTCTGTCAATTTTAGCGGTTAATAGAAGTCCCCCCTAACTTGGACACTGATACCTTGTAGGGGTCAGGGTCGGGGTCGGGGTCGGGGTCGGAGTCGGAGTCGGGATTTCGATTATGCTTGAAGGATTTTCTGCCTTGCCTGTCTACATATCCCCTGTCTGACTAGTTTCCATTGTAGAAGAGAAAATCTTTCTTGGACACGCTTGTATTAATTGCATAATCTATGTGTCAGATAATGATTGGTTCAGCGACTTCAAAAAGAGTCATTTTTGGCGCGATTAATGCGAACCGTCTCCAAGACGTCCTTCAAGCATGTTGCCGGTCATTAATTTCGGTTTCGTTGTGTGTAACTGCTTGCCTTCTTCTATAAATAGACCGGCTTTCTTGGTTTTCTCTTTATCACTTTCAAAGTTCAAGATCAAGAAAAAAGAAACCTAACCTCTTTCTTCTCTCTTCCTATTTCTAGCAACCTTCTGAGTTTCTTCTTCCTTCTTTTTCTTCGTCTCAACGGCATCCCCCTTGAAACTTCCTGCTATCTTATAAGAAAATCCCGCCGACAAAACTCTCTCTAACCCCGCGTCCTTGCACCCCAATCCAGCTTCTCCAAATCCCTCTGACGGTCCCGATGCCTTATTCAACATGGAAAAGGCCAATTCAGGGGAGGTTTCTCCAACATCGATAGGGAAGAAACAGGGAAGAGATGGTGACGACACAGCTAGTGATACCCCCGGACCCAACGCCGTCGTTCTACATGAAACCCACGAATCAGGTCGGGTTTCAACAACAAACCTGAGGACCCGGTTTAGATCATCGATGAGAAAGGCCCTGTAAAGGTCCATGGTTGAGAGGAAGATGGCGAACGAGATGTCACTTTAGTCGGGGTTCAGACCGGTTCTTTCACTTCCTTCCACGATGGGAGGATAGTTCCCGACTCTGTGTGTACTCTAGACACACTTGCCAAGTTGAGGGAGGAGTACAAGATCCCGGAGTATATCACGATGTCCCTTCCTCATCGGGGTTACAACGCATACACCCCGGCTTAGGATCGCCTACTGATTCATAAAGCCGCCTTCGAATGAGGAGTCCGGCTACCTTTACACCCCACTCTTCATCGGGCTCTTGTCGCGCTGGAGCTAGCTCCTCTCCAGATCTCGCCGGTCTTCTAAAAGCACTTAACGGGATTTCTGGTGCTTTGGCAGGAGTAATGTGAGAAGGACAACATAGATAGGGAGCCGGGGCTAGATGAGCTACGCTTCCTCTTCAATATAGCAAACATAGTGCCTCGGGGTCAATTCTACCTAAAGGCGTCCAATGACATGAAGTT
Organism: Acer campestre; assembly: GCA_954870605.1. Classification (NCBI taxonomy): domain Eukaryota; kingdom Viridiplantae; phylum Streptophyta; class Magnoliopsida; order Sapindales; family Sapindaceae; genus Acer; species Acer campestre. The sequence goes on from OX940810.1 coordinate 21,497,754, forward strand.
CGTCATTCCAGGGGCGAACGTGAAGTATGTTGCACCCTGGAAGGAGGAGTGGCTTGTGGTTGAAAGGGAATAGGTGCGGACGGCCTTCATTGGGGGATTTGAGTACCCCGTCCTCACCCAATTTACGGTGAAAGATAAATTAGAGAAGGGGGTGCTCTCACTAGAATCCTGGGATATCCTCGGGAGAATTATAAAGAGGGAGTACACAAACATGAAGTACCCCACTTTGGATCCCTTCGAGGGAGATCGGCTGGAGAGGTACTTGAAGATCTCCCTCGTGCTTCCGGGTCTGTAATTTCATTTGCTTCTCTTGTCTATGTGTACTCATGTTTTCCTCTTATTTTTTCTCACTATATTTCCTTTCTTTTCCTTTCCTTTGGTAGTATCTGCTGCCCCGATGGTGACTGGGTCTCCACCTTCCTCTGGGATAGGGGATTTGGTCTTGCCCGCTTCTACTTCTCATGTCCCTTCCCCTTCTTCTACTGCCAAAGTTGTGCCAGGGTCTGCACAGGCTGAAGCTGATCCTAATCTTCCTCCTGCTCCAGCAAAGTCATCTGCCAGTATTGCTACACCTCTTCCTACTTTAGCGGGGTCATCTGCCAAGACTCCTGCTCGTCTTCCCACTTTTACTCCAGCACGCCCGTCGATCAAGGCAATGCTGGCTCGGGCAGCTAAGGCTCAGGGTTCTGGAAGACAAACTTAAAAGAAGGGTCGTAATGCTGCTTCACCTACTATGAAGATTTCCCCTATCTCTCCTCCTCCAACAGCACCCTTCAAAGACCAAATTGAGAATACAGAGAATGAGGAAGTCGCCCATATTTCTGCCCCCTCTATTGACATCCCTTTTGGGTCGGGGTTAGGGGTGCCACCCATGATAAGGTGGTATCCCAATTTGTCACCTCCTGCCCCAGGGGAAGCTTGATGAACATGGCAAAGCTTCCTTCTGAGATCCTGGTCACCAAGGGAGCATCTATCTTAGTCGAGGTAGAGTTCCATTCTTTCTCTTATTATCCTCTTGTAAGGATTCTCATATTGATTGGCTTATTTCGTAGACAAACCACATGTTGGGGTTTGACTTGTAAGGGTAGTTTTAGGTGTTTAAGGATCAAGCTTATTGCCCTCAAGACCTCAAGGTGACAAGCACGCTAAAGGTATATCTCTTGTGCTTAGTTTTTCATTGAAGAGATTTAGTAGCACACACTCACTTTGCATATTTTAATATGTGTGCATTCTCTTCACATATCACTTTCACACATGCACTTTTATGAATTGTACCTTGTTGTGTGTTTGTGTCTAGTAATTCGTTTTCCGTTGTTGTTCGAAAACGTCCGGGCTTGCACATAAGTGTGCTTGGTTTTGCGCGAAGACCGCTCTTGGTGATTGCCTTGGCTTTCTCCTTGGATTCACCAATTTTGGTGAATCGGCGGTTATATCAGCGGCCCTGGCAGCCGAATGAAACCACCGTTTTGGACCAGAGGTCTCTGGTCTGATTCTACGGTTAGATCGGCGGTCCCGACAGCCGATTTGAAACCGCCGTTCATACCTAATGCATTTATTTTCTCTGGTTTTGTTCTGCGGTTTACTCGATGGTTTCGAAACTGTCGAATGAAACCGCCGATGCTCCCCTGTTTCTCTCGGGACCGATTCGGCGGTTATGATCGGTGGCCTGGCCTCCAAATGAAACCACCGATCGTGTGTTTTCAGGTGCAAACTTGTCTTTTCACATGCCCTGTTTTTGATGCCTATAAATATCATGCTTTCTTTTTTCTCTCAGTAAGTTCTTTGACTCCTTAGAACCCTAAAGCAAAAAGAGAAACACTTGAGAGAAAAATCATTAAGAACTCACCTTTAAACACTCAAAGCTTTTCATTTGATTCATCAAGTTCATCTAGGATCATTCATGCATAGCTTTGCATCATCACAACTTGCTTGGTAAGATTTTGACTAACTTCATCTAATTTTAGTTTCTTTCTTATCAAGAAATCTCTTTGCTTACTTGTATGTTTTATGTTCACATGCTAAATACAAGATAAAGATTGTTTGTGATGAATATGATTGAGTGTTGTATTGTGATAGCTATCTAGGGTTTGTTTATTCTTGAATAGATAAGCTTTACGATATGTCATTTAGCTTTTGATATCTAGGATTGATTTCATTGATATATCATCATCCTAGATAAGCATATAAGGTTGTCTTGCTCTTATTGCATTTTGAGTATTCATATATTCACATAGGCTTGTTATCTCTTCTTTGTGAAGTAAGACTTGTGTAGCTTCCGGGATTAGGTTGCGTAAACCACAAACAATTGGACTAGGTTCACTCATACCGGGATTAGGTAGGTGTGTGATTACTTCCGGGATTAGATTGTAATCTTTCTCACATTTAGTGAATTCGAGGTTCCAATGTGGCTCACTTAATAGCCCGTGGTTTTTCCCGTGAGGGTTTCCACGTAAATATCAAGTGTCTTTTAATATTTCCGCACTATTTACACTTCCTATATTTGTATTGACTATTAAGGGTATTTTCGTAATCTTGCCTATTAATGAAAATTGGGTAAAATCGGATAAAATTTATTCACCCCCCCCCCCCCCCCTCTAAATCAATATTGAACACACCCTAATTTGTTTCACCTCTTTCTTCCTTCTAGTAGGTGCTGACTTTTTCTTCTTTTTGTAGGGTTTTAAATTTGCTTTGGCTATGGAGAAGCAACTGTTGACCCTAAGGGAAGCCTACATTGGACTCCAGGCCAAATTGGAGGATACCCAACGGGAGCTGGCTCAAGCCCAGCAGAGTGTAGCCCCCCTAGTCTAAACTGCCGCAAAAGCTGAAGAAGACAGGCAGGCAGCCTTGGTGGAAGCCAGGCGTTATGAGCGCTGCTTGGATACTGAAACCATCAGGTCTCTACGTCGCCGATGGGAGAGGGAGAAGGAGTACCTAAAGTGTGAGAAGAAGCTACTACAAGATAAGAACCAGCTTCTGCGAGATACAGTGAGAAGCCTGGAGGCTCAGGAGGGTCCTTCTTTCGAAGATGGCTACTTCACGGCTTGCTATGAGGTGGCCATAGCCTTGCCTCCTCCCTTCGATCTTCAGGCAGCTTTGAACTGGGATCGGGATCAAATTATGACAAAGGCTGTCCAGCTAGCAGGCAAGGATCAAGAACAGGAAGTTCCTTCACAAGACGCTGCACATCCGGATCAAGGGGCTGATCCCCCTACTAGGGTCCAACTTGATGGTACTGAGAAAGCGGTCCAGGATCCCCCCACTAATCAAGAAACGCAAGTGCAAGACCCCGTGCTTTCTTCAGAGGTTATCCTGATGGAGGAGGAGGATGGCCCAGTCTAATCCGGAGTGCTAGAGGCTAAGAAGAGTCAGGATGATTCTGAAGTTGTAGAGGAAGATGATCCAGTTAGATCTCAGGTTCTGGCGATTGAGGGAACCCAGACTGGTATTGCAGTTGATGTCACAAGGGTGGAAGCAGCCGGCCAAAAAAAGCACCAGGAATGGGAGAAGGAAGCATGACTTGGCATTTTATTGTATTCTTTATTTTTGTAGCCCGAAATGAGAGCTGGGCACCCCATTTAATTAATACAAAAATTTCATTAACCACCAAAATTGGTGGAGGACCAAAGAATAATTTTCCACCTTGATACAAAAGAATCCAGACAGCATTGCTCTGAGACGGGCTACCAGCTACCCCGTGAGAGGCGGTGTCCCAACTAATCCAGAAGAAGGGAGACCCCGACTGATCCAAGTGTATACCCCCTTGATCAGGCCAAAATTGGTATGATTTTGGCCCTCATTTCCGTTTCTTTTTGCTTGATTCTCGGGCATTTCCCCGTGTTTAATGTTGTTAAATTGAGTGTTTCAGGTTTTATTAGGTTTCAGAAGCAATTGAGATGAAGGTGGAGGACTTGTGCAAAAATGTCTCACAAATGAGAAGAAACAGGGCATTTTCGCCACTTGGGCAAAGGAGGTCGCCACTTGAGCGCCATGGCGACAGAAGAGTTCCCAAAGGCATCAAAAGGTCGCCACTTGGGCGCCACTTGAGCGCCATGGCGACAGAAGGTCACAAAAACAATCAGGTGGGGTCGCCACTTGGGGTCGCTCTGGCGACCTCCCTTGCAAGTGGCGACCTAGTGCACTCAAGGCATGGTCGCCACTTATGGTCGCCAGAGCGACCTTGATGTACAAAGGGCGACCTCTTCACATTTCCAAGGTCGCCACTTATGGTCGCCAGAGCGACCTAGAGGATACAAGTGGCGACCTCTACACATTTTGGTCATGTTCGCCATTTGACAAAGAGCGAGAAAGATGGTTTTCAGAGCGGCCTTTTCATCTAACCGTTTTACGCTCAATGGTCGCCATAGCGACCAAATAGCGACCAAGGCTCCACATCAGCGAATCAAGTCGTTACCAGTACATGTCCATGAGTGAGTATATATATGGAGCGTCTCTTCATTTTAAAGGATAGAAAAAAATCAGAGCAAATCTCAGAGAATTCCCTTTCAGATCTAGATCATCATCCATGGAACATTATTCATCATCCTCCATTTCTCTCCTTGAACTCATCTAATCCATCCAACCCTCAACACAAAACCTTGATTACTTCACTACATCATTCCTCATCCCACCATTTCTCCACCAAAATCCTTAGTAACTTTCCACCAAAACACCCACATTCCAAGACATTTCCTCAACCTCCATTCCTTGCATCTAGGAGCATAGAGGAGAAGAAGGATTGAGCTTAAAGAAGGTGACCCAAAGGTTATTTCCTTATCATTTACTTCTTTTCATTTATTGCAATTATGTGTAACTAAACCCCTAATCTAGGGGATAGATTTGAGGAACAATTGGTTGTGGGTTTAGTCTAGCTTGTAATGAATCTCTTATGTGTTCTATTCATTCAATTTAATCAGATTTCATTCATTATAATTGACTTGTATATCACTTGTTGATTGCCATCTTGAGTGGAATAATTTGTTATATATTCACATGTGGATTGACAATCTTTGTGTGATTAAGAACCCATTGGATAGGATAGATTAGTGGTGGGTATATCAACCCCACTAATCTAAGCCTCTAAGTGGTTAACATAATGAGATTGGTACATTAATGATGCTAGTAGCTTACCCACATCCAAGTGTTAATCGATCTATTCCCTAGTTCTCTCATTAATTGATTTTATCACTATTCTTATCAAGGTGTTGAGTATTCTATTTTTCATAACATTTTAGTGTATTTTCATTTGAGTAGTTTAGCATTGGTGGCTTTAGAAACCACACATTTATCAAGCACTATGATTTGTTTTATTGTTCTAAGATTAGTCAATTTATCTAATTAACACTCCATTCCCTGTGGAACGAACTTGCTCACTATTTTGCTATCAAATCACATTTTAAAATGATTAAGTGGCTTTAAAAGAGTTTTCAAGAATCAACCCAAAAATCACTATTATTACTATTTTGTTGAGTACACAAACGACCTCATCACCCCTCCCGTGGGGTCCGGTCCGGTCCGGTCCGGTCCGGCTTCTCCCCAGCTTCTCAAGGACCCCGCTAGCATCTTAATTCAGAAATCTGGCCGCGAGCTGGACTACTCACCAGAACTCACAGCGGGATCCAACCCCGCTATGACCCAGTTTTCTATAGACCTCGCAGCACCCCGACACAAAATACCACTAAGCCCCGATAAGGTATCAGCTAGATCCTCCCCTGTTTCAATAGTAGGACGCGCTAATGGTTCACATCCTCTGAAATAACTACCCCGCCAAGCAGGAAGATACCAAATAGCAAGACTCTTATGCCAGGATTAAAAGCTCCACATTAAAACGCCGCCGTTCAAATAAAACAGAGGAGATATACTCCTTCTTGCCAGAGAGTCCTATTTTGAGCAGGTCAGTACATTTAGAGTCCTCCTAGGAAGGAAATATTTACCTACGAGATTGACTCCTCCTAGGAAGGAAAGTCTGGATTCTACACTTAAGAGCTCCGAGATTATCTCCTAGAAAGGAAAAAAGGTCTGGCAGTGGCCAAACCCTAGACCGAAATCATAGGAGTGCATGACAAGTAACATGACCTACATATACAAACAGTATTTTCAAGGAAAGGGGATCGAAAAATTAAGAAAAAAAACCCTACGTTCAAATTCTACTTATCGACAGGCACAGATTCACCATCACCACCATCTCCATTACTCACCAAATCTCCATACCTTGTTGTTAACCCTTAAAAACATAGTTCGTATATCTGTAATGCAATGTGACGATCAACAAAAGCTCATTCTTATCTGATTTCCTGTGTTCCATATCATACTTGCATTGACAGGGACATAGTCGGTATCAAACTACGTGATACCCCTCCGACCAGGATCAATCTCGATCATGGTCCTTTTAAAGTTGTTATTTGGAATTTCATCCCATTGACGATTTTCTGATAACACTTTTGGCGCCGTCTGTGAGGACTATATCCCAACCATTGTTCAAAACAGCCTAGTTCTACTTTGATACCTGCAGAATGAGACTCCGATCCTCTCAGGGCTATCCCGAACCATCAGGACCCCAATCCCTCACTTCCACTGAAAGGGTTCAAAGGCGGGGTAAGGGCACCAGGAATAAGAATCCACCGCCAGTGCCTCCACCAGCTGCAGGCCCTGTACCACAAGACCTCGCTAGGCAGTAAGCCAGTCGAGATGTTTTAGAACAACATGCTGCAGCATACGTAGAAGCCATCCGACTCCGGATGATAGCCCAGGGCATCCCCTTCGAAGCTGTCGGGGTCCTAGGGGAAGCTAGCCCAAGTACCCGGTTGCCAGTGTTTGATCGATTGGGTCCACCTTTCCCAGTCCGACAGGCAGAACTCAAACCCAGATTAGTGAAGTCTGCGATTGAGATTCCTCCTAGGAGGGATCAATCCCCACCAAAACGAAGGGCAAAGGAGAGAGAGCCACATCCCGACTCAGAAGAAATCGCCAAATCCCGAAAGAGCTCCAAGGAGAGGCATTAGAATGCAAAACGCAAGAAGGTAGTCATTGATCCATAATCTTCGGATGAAAAGGTTTCAGTAGCCCGGTCCGGAACCAAGAATTCTCAACACCTGGAGGATCAAATGACAAGGATGGCAAAAGAGTTGGAGCAGCTAAAGAAGGGAAAGCACCAAAGAGTCTAGAAGAACCCATTGGGCGAAATGAATGCACATTTCTCCAAAAGAATTAGGGAGGCGGGGTTACCTCTTAAGTTCAGGATGCCTTCAGAAAAGTATTCCGGGACAGAAGACCCAGTCAGCTACCTGGAAAGCTTTGTACATCATATGGAGGTTCAAAATGCGACCAGGCTAGCCATGTGCAAAATGTTTCCTTCAACCTTGACCGACTGTGCCAAGACATGGTTCAGAAAGTTACCACCAAGTATTGTTGATTCTTTTTCTAAACTCACCAAAGCTTTCTGTGCACAGTTTCAGGGGATCAAGCCCTATCCCAAGGATCCTATCTTGCTGCAATACGTGGTTCAGGAGCAGGGTGAAACTCTGAGATCCTATGTGGAGAAGTTCCATAAGGAGGTTATCCAGATGGGCGTATTCAAATAGAAGGAAACCTTAGCCAACTTTCGGAGGAACTGGTGGGCTGACAGACTGTTTCGTTCTTTTGCCAAACACCCTCCAGAGACGTATCAAGAAGCCTATAATCGGGCTCTGGAACATGTGGACATTGAGGAGCAGCTCCGGATTAAAATTGAGCACGATGAAGCCCGATTAGCACCACGCCATAAGAAGGAAGCTCTGAAGCCCGCATCAACTAGGAAGTTCCAAAATCAGCCTCCAAACCGGTCCACTTACAGGCCGCCTCCTATCCCTTCGTACCAAGAAAGGTATCCAGCCAAGAGATCACCCCCAGGGAGATTCCCCTAAAGGAAGTGTCCAGAGTAGCCAGAGAGGAGGAAGGATACAATGATTACACCCCTCTCAATACTTCTAGAGAAATCATCTATCTCGCCATTCGAGATAAGGGCCTACTCAGAATGCCTGGTCCCATGAAAATCCCGGTTGACAGGAGGAATCAATACAAGTATTGTGATTTCCATGAAGATATAGGACACAACACCTCAGAGTGCTTCAGCCTCCACAATCAGATTGAAGGGTTTGTAAAAGGAGGACTTTTAACTGAATTTCTGTAGCAGGTGCGGGACAGCATCAAAGAAGGGAAGCAGGTACAAAGCGGGATTCAGGAGGCAGCAGATAGAAGAAGAGATGGTGAGAAGGATTTGATGCAACAGATCCAGGTGATCCACACCATCAGTAGAGGCCCTACCCTAGCTGGAACCTCCAATAATTCGAGAAAGAATCACGCAAAGAAGATTCCCAGACTTAATGCTGACTACGAGATACTCAAAGTCAGTAGTGGATCCCGGGATCTATCCCGCTCCACCAAAATCATCTTCACGGAGGAGGACATCTACACTACAGTTCAGCCACATGATGACACTATGGTAATCACGGTACAAATCGCCAACTGCTTGGTACACCGCGTCCTGATGTATACAGGAAGCAGTGTTGATATTTTGTTCAAAGGGGCTCATGAGCAGCTCAACTTGAAGAATTCTTTCTACAATAGTTGCACTTCCCTTTTGTATGGATTCACAAAAGACTCAGTGATGCCGATGGAGATGAAGATTCTGCCGGTGATAGTCAGAGAAGCTCCCCTACAACAGAACATAATGACAGAATTCATTGTAGTAGACACCCCGTCTGCATACAATACGATCTTGGGCAGGCCTTTCTTGTCAGGGATCAGGGGGGTGCTGTCCATTTACCACAATGTGTTGGAGTTTTCGGCGGGAACAGGAGTATGAGAAGTAAGAGGAGACCAGCAGGCAACTCGCAATTGTTACTCGATGTCTACCAACCCCGCTACATTAGCTAAACAATGCGCACAGGTGACCAGCGACCCAGGTCAGAGAGCGACAGAGCGGGATGATTATGTCTTGGAAGAAGGAGAGGTGCCAGACATAATCGTGGAGGAGCCAGAAGAAGAAGAGCGTGGTTGGACCAGTGGGCACCCCGCAGAGCAGTTAGAGAAGGTCCTGATCCGGAGCGAAGATCCAACAAAGACGGTAAAAGTGGGAGGAGGTCTGGACCCCGAAATCAAGAAGGATTTGGTAGAACTCTTCAAAGAGTGCAACGACATCTTTGCTTGGAGTCATGAGGAGATGCCTGGAATTCCTCTTAGCCTGGCTACCCACAGATTGGCAGTGGATGCAACCTTCAAGCCAGTAAAACAGAAAAGAAGACACTTCAACAATGAGCGGAATGCTGCTATCCAAGAAGAGGTTGACAAGCTCCTGAAGGCCAGGTTCATCAGGGAATCCCAGTACCCCGAATGGATCGCCAACATGGTCATGGTGACCAAATCTAACGTGAAGTGGTGGATGTATGTGGATTACACCGATCTCAACCAGGCTTGCCCCAAGGATAGCTTCCCTCTACCTAAGATCAATCAACTCATTGACTCCACTGCAGGGAACAATCTCTTAAGCTTCATGGATGCTTTCTCGGGGTACAATCAAATTATGATGCATCCTTCAGATCAGGACAAGACTAGCTTCATCACCGTACAAGGCCTCTACTGCTATAAGGTAATGCCCTTCGGACTCAAAAATGTAGGTGCCACCTACCAACGTATGGTGAAGAAATTATTCAAAGAACAGATAGGGAGATCCATGGAGGTTTACATAGATGACATGATTACAAAATCCCCAGAAGCCGGGCAACATACTGGGGACTTACGCCAGACTTTCCAGATAATAAGGCAGAACCAGATGAGGTTGAACCCCGCTAAATGTGCATTCGGGGATAGCTACAGGCAAATTCTTGTGATTCGTGGTGCATGAGAGGGGAATTGAGGCTAATCCTGAGAAGATCAAAGCCATTCTAGATCTCAAGTCCCCTACAACTCTCAAGCAGGCACAAGGATTAACCGGACGAATAGCAGCCCTGAACCGGTTCATATCCCGCTCCACAGATAAATGTCTCCCATTTTTCAAAGTCATCAAGCAGGGGAAGAAGATGTTTTTAGTGGGATGAGCAAAGCGAGCATGCTTTTCAAGCTTTAAAGAAATACTTGTCAAGTCCGCCACTACTGGTAAAGCCGACCCCGGGGGAAGAGCTCCTACTCTACCTAGCAGTTTCTGAAGTTGCTACTAGTGGAGCTTTAGTGAAAGAATGCAATGACGGGGTGCAGAGACCAATCTACTATGTGAGCCTGGCTTTTACTAAGTCCGAGAAAAACTACACTCTACTAGAGAAGCTCGTCTACGCCTTGGTGACCACGTCCAAAAAGCTCTGGCCTTATTTTCAAGCTCACACCATCGCGGTTGTCATAGATCAACCATTGAGACAATTCCTCCAGAGGCCGGATGTGTCGGGCAGATTGGTTCTATGGGCCCTAGAGCTCACACAATTCGACATCAAATACAAGACAAGAGCCATGATCAAAGCCCAAGCCCTGGCGGACTTCATAGTGGAGTTTAGCCCGATTCCGAACCCGGGCAAATCAATAGACCCAGATTCGGATCAAACCAATCCAGAATGGCCTGAAGACAGCAAGATTTAGGTTCTTTACACAGATGGAGCTTCGAACCAGTCGGGATGCGGAGCCAGGATAGTCTTGATCGACCCCGCTGGAGCTGAGTGTAGTCATTGTTTCAGGTTTTAGTTCAAAGCTACCAACAACGAAGTGGAGTATGAAGCTCTATTAGCAGGAATGAAAGTAGCATGAGCCTTGGAAGCTGAGTACCTTCTGATCAAGAGTGACTCCCAACTAGTGGTCAATCAGGTGACAGGGTTATACCAAGCAAAAGGTGACAACATGGTGGCCTATCTGGCTAAAGTTCAGGAAGCCATGAAGAAGTTTAAGGGTGTAAGGATAGAACAAGTACCCAGAGAGAGGAACATCGCGCAGATATCCTGGCTAAAATTGCTACAGGAGAAGGACATGCTCTACCAAAAGGAGTACCCCTCCAATTGGTTCCTTTCTCCAGTATAGCTAAGGAGGCAGAGGTCCTTCCCGTGAGCCGTTCCCCATATTGGATGGATCCAATGGTAGATTATCTCCAAAGTGGCATTCTCCCTATAGATCCAGATCAAGCCCGCCGGCTCAAAAGGATAGCTACTCGATACTGCTTGGTGGAAGGGTAACTATACCGTAAGGGGAAATCTCTCCCTCTACTCAGATGTCTCCATCCCGATGACGTGCACTAGGCGCTCAATGAGGTACATTCAGGGGACTGTGGTAACCATGTATCAGGGGAAACTTTGGCTTACCAGGTAATCAGGATGGGCTACTACTGGCCAACTATACACCAGGATGCAAGGCAATTTGCGCGATCCTGCGAAGCTTGTCAGAAAACAACAAACCTCAATCATCTCCCACCAGAAAAGCTCTCATCTATCAGTACTCATTACCCCTTTGTGATCTGGGGACTAGACTTGATCGGGCCGCTTCCCACTGCACCCAGCCAAGCCAAACATGCAGTGGTGGCGATAGATTATTTTACTTGGTAGGTAGAAGCAAAGGCCCTCACCCGGATAACTGAAGAAAAAACCACCAACTTTGTCAAGGAGAACATTGTCTGCCGATTTGGCACCCCGATGGCCATCATAACGGACTTGGGAAAGCAGTTTGACAATGCCAACTTTAGGAAATTTTATGAAGAACGGAACATCAATCTTCGTTTTGCATCATTTGCTCATCCTCAAACCAATGGGCTGGTTGAAGCTACCAACAAGACCATTAAGAAGCTCCAACAGAAGAAAGGGTTATAGGTCACAGAGTTACCCAATGTACTGTGGGCTTACAGAACAACCAGATGGACTGCAACAGGAGAGACTCCCTACTCCCTAGTGTTCGGAACAGAAGCGGTCTTGCCCATTGAGCATAAACTCATATCTTTCCGGGTCCAAAATTATGAACCAGAAGACAATGAGGCTAAATTGAAAGCTAGCTTGGACTTACTAGAGGAAAGACAAAGTAGGGTCGCTGAGAATGTGGCTATATATCAGAGCAAGATAGCCCGACATTTCAACAAAAAGGTGAGGATCCGGAATTTCAAAGGAGACTTGGTTCTTAGGAAAGTAACTCATAACACACGAAGAAGGTCTAACGGGGTGCTAGCTCCAAACTGGGAAGGTCCATACTTGATTAAGGCATTGCTCCGGGGTAGAGCTTACAAGCTGGAAGACATGGAGGGATACCCAGTGGATCACACTTGGAACGTCGATCACCTCAGGAAATTCTACCCTTAGAAATTTAGGTCATATCAGCGAGAATGCTCACCCTGATTTCATATTGTACTAATTAAAGAAATTCAATAAAAGCAGTTTCCTCTCCCATATGGTTCTCCTGTGTTCAATGTTCAAAGTCTCCTACTTGATTCTCCAGTGTCTCCTACTTAATACTTGTACTTCGCCATTACTGACTCGCCATCTCAAGACTAGAAAGAAGCCTCAGGGCGCTCATGCTCCCTTGGTCGGGGAATACCCTCCTCTAAGAAACCCGATGCTAAAGTGGCCTTAGTTTCCTACCAGGACAGACTTACAGTAAGATCGGGATGCCTCAGGGTACCTGGATCCTTACTTCGCCATTTCAAGACCAGGAAAAAGCCTCAGGGAGCTCCTGCTGCCTTGGTCGAGGAATACCCTCCTCTAAGAAGCCTGGTGCTAAAGTGGCCTTAGTTGCCTACCAGGACAGACTTACAGTAAGATCGAGATGCCTCAGGGTACCTGGATCCTTACTTCGCCATTTCAATACCAGAAAATAGCCTCAGGACACTCCTGCTGCCTTAGTCGGGGAATACCCCCCCTCCAAGAAGCCTGGTGCTAAAGTGACCTTAGTTGCCTACCAGGACAGACCTACAATAAGATCGGGATGCCTCATTGGGATACCTGGTCTCTTAATTCTTCACTTTCTACCCTGACAGAAGATCAACACTCAATGGGAACTCAGAAGTTCATCAAGTCAAATTGTTATAAGTACCAGGTTACCCTGATAGAAGGCCGACAGTCAAAGGTGCTTGATAAGTTCATCAAGTGAGTTTATAATCTTACATTAAGGGAATATTTTGGCAGGGTACCTGGTTCCTTACTCCACTTTATCTCCTAGAAGGCCGACAGTTAAGAAGGATTGAGGAGTTCATCAAATCAGATTACTTGAAGTATCGGGCTACCTCGGCAGGACACTCGATACTTCAAGTTATTATACGTTCATGAGAGTCTAATTAAGAAAGACATGACAAGTACCAAAATCTCTCTAGTCTTGTGACTTCAGAATATTAAGGATAAGGCAGCCAAACGTTCTGAGATTTGTCATAGTCAAAATTACCCATCAGGGTCCAGTTATTCATCAAAAGTCTAGTTATTAACAAGTTTATATGCTGTGGAAAGTTTCTGAGTACAAAAGTAAGCAAGACACAAGTATGAAGCAAATAACGAAAATTGTTATATTAATAAGCGGGGTGCCCAGTCCCCATTCAGGCTACAAAAAAATATAATGGAAGATTTACAAAAAAAAAAAAAAAAAAAAAAAAAAAAAAAGTAAAGGCCAGGTCTTTCTTCCTACTCCTCCTCTAGCTGCTCCCTTTGATCGGCTGCTTCTACCCGGTACTGACAGCCTCAACAATTTTCGGGGTCCCTTCAACAACTGGAACCTGGTGACTAGTTGGGTCATCCTCCACAACAGCAGACCTATCCTCAACGACAGGGACCCCGGATCTATCTGGCTCATCATCCTCCTCCACCAGGACTACTCTTAAGGTAGACACGGGATCCACCACTTGTTCTTCAAGGGTAGGAGGATCTTGAGCAGCTCCCTCAGTGCCATCAAGTTGGATCCCTGCAATTGTGCTAACTCCTTAACCCGGATGAGCTGCCTCCTATGGAGGAGCCTCTGTTTCTTGATCCCCTCTTGCTATCTGGGCAGCCTTCGTCATTATTTGTTCCCGGTCCCAATTCAAGGCTGCTGCAAGGTCGAAGGGAGGAGGTAAAGCTGTGGCTACTTCGTAACAGGCTGTGAAATAGCCATCCTCAAATGAAGGCCCCTGTTGAGCCTCCAGGTCTGCTATGGCATCCCGCATAAGCTGGTTCTCATCAAGCAGCAGCTTCTTCTCAACTTTTAAGCGCTCCCTCTCCTCTCTACGGTGCAAGGACTTGACGGTTTCCATGTCTAAGCAACGCTCAAGGCTCCTAATATCCACCAAGCCCTCCTGCCTCGCTTCTTCAGATTCCTTGGCCTCCTGAAGCAAAGGAGCCACACTCTGCTGTGTCTAAGGATGGCAATTAGACCCAAACCCGCGAGACCCGACCCGCATTGGTCGGGTCTGGGTCCTCACATTCGGGTCACGGGTCAGGTCTGGGTCTGGGTCTAAAATATTAGACCCGATTCGGGTTCGGGTCGGGTCGAGTCCGGGTCTAGGTCTATACACCCGAACCCGGACCCGTAGACCCGAATAGTGAGGGAGTTAAAAAAAAATTGAAGAATTTGAAATTGAAATTGAATGCAAATAATAATATTTCCCTTTTATATCCTATATTTATTAATTTTTTTATTTAGTTTTTTATATATTTAAGTATATATATATTTTTAGTATTATTATTTTTATTTTTTTGGATCGTGGATCCACGGGTCCGCGGGTCCAGACCCAGACCCGCGAATTTTCATGGGTCCTCAGTCAGGTCTGGGTCTTCCTAAGACCCGCGGGTCAGAACCCGAACCCAAACCCGAATTTTTTCATGGGTTTGGGTCTGGGTCTAGGTCCAATTTTTTTTGTGGGGTCCGGGTATGGGTCTGGGTCTGGGTCTGGGTCCAGTAGGACCCAATCCGAACCCAACCCATTGCCATCCCTAGCTGTGTCTTAACCAACTCCTGTTGAGTGTCTTCCAACTTCGCTTGGAGGCCGATGTAAGCCTCTCTCAAAGTTAGCAGTTGTTTCTCCATGGCCAGGGCAAACTTGAAGCCCTGCAAGAAGAAAGAAAGTTAGTTTTTTTGCCAAAAGAAAGAAAGAAATAGTGAGAAAGAAGTAGAAGTTTACCTCAGCCAGAACCGATGCCCCCTTGGTGACCAAGATGTCTGAAGGAAGCTTGGCCATATCCATCAAACTTCCACCAGGGCATGAGGCTGCAAATCGGGATACCACTTTGTCAAAGGCAGTACCCCCTAACCCCAATCCAGAGGGAACATCAGCAGGAGGGGTAGGAAGGAAGGCAGCTTCTCCCCGGCTTCTCCCCAGCTTCTCAAGGACCCCGTCAGCATCTTAATTCAGAAATATGGCCGCGAGTTGGACTACTCACTAGAACTCATAGCGGGATCCAACCCCGCTATGACCCAGTTTCCTATAGAGCCCGCAGCACCCCGACACGGAGTACCACTAAGCCCCGATAAGGTATCAGCTAGATCCTCCCCTGTTTCAATAGCAGGACGCGCTAGTGGTTCACACCTTCTGAAATAACTACCCCGCTAAGTAGGAAGATACCAAATAGCAAGACTCTTATGCCAAGATTAAAAGCTCCACATTAAAACGCCGCCTTTCAAATAAAACAGAGGAGATATACTCCTTCTTGCCAGAGAGTCCTATTTTGAGCAGGTCAGCACATTTAGAGTCCTCCTAGGAAGGAAAGATTTACCTACGAGATTGACTCCTCCTAGGAAGGAAAGTCTAGATTCTACACTTAAGAGCTCCGAGATTATCTCCTAGAAAGGAAAAAAGGTCCAGCAGCGGTCAAACCCTAGACCGAAATCATAGGAGTGCATGACAAGTAACAGGACCTACATATACAAACAGTATTTTCATGGAAAGAGGATCGAAAAAATAAGAAAAAAAACCCTACATTCAAATTACTTATCGACAGGCACAGATTCACCATCACCACCATCTCCATTACTCACCAAATCTCCATACCTTGTTGTTAACCCCTAAAAACATAGTTCGTATATCTGTAATGCAAAGTGACGATCAACAAAAGCTCATTCTTATCTGATTTCCTGTGTTCCATATCATACTTGCATTGACAGGGACATAGTCGGTATCAAACTACATGATACCCCTCCGACCAGGATCAATCTCGATCATGGTCCTTTTAAAGTTGTTATTTGGAATTTCATACCATTGATGATTTTCTGATAACAATTTTGCTGACTCTTATTGTGTCTTGCTTGCTCCTCTAACTTAGAAAAAATCTTAAAACATACACGCCTGTGAATAGTTGGACCCAAATTGGATGCTTGTGCCTTAACAAGGTAGATCAGGATACTTGATAGCCAGACGATGTACACCCTTGTATCTTGTAATTGTAAAAACTAGTGGGACCTGTCAAGTAATCACGTCTTCTTCTCCAATCGGGCTCTTATGAATATGTAGTAATCTAAAGTTCTGGGTAGAATGGAACCCCGATCCTTTAGGCTGATCGTCCTGGTAGGCAACTGAGGCCATTTTAGCACCAGTTTTTAGGAGAAATTGAGAAGTAAGGAATCAGGTACCCGGGCAAGGTATCCCGATCCTTCTGATTATCTGTCCTAGTAGGCAACTTAGGCCACTTTAGCACCAGCCTTTCTGGTTGAGGGTATACCCCAACCAAGGCAACAGGAGCGCCATAAGGCTATTTCCTAGTTTTGAGGATACGGCGGGCAACTAAGGCCACGAGTTTGGGTCCTTAATCTGGTGAATTAGATTCTTCTCGAATGAGGGTATACCCCGACCAAGGCAACAGGAGCGCCATAAGGCTATTTTCTGGTCTTGAGGATGCGGCGGGCAACTAAGGCCATGAGTTCGGATCCGTAGTCTGATAACCCATAATCTTCTTGGAGGAGGGTATACCCCGACCAAGGTAGCAGGAGCGCCATAAGGCTATTTCCTGGTCTTGAGGCGATTCAGCAATGGCGAAAACTTGCAGAACAAACATTGGAGAATCATGTAAGAGACATTGCAGAATGAACATAGGAGAATCATGTAGGAAAGAAAACTGATTTTATTGAATTTCCTAAGCAGTAGAATTCGGGGTATGTATATCAGCCGATATAAGTTGAATTTCTACGGGGTAGAACTTCTTTAGATGATCGGCATTCCATGTATGATCCATTGGGTACCCCTCCATGTCCTCCAACTTGTAGGCGCCACCCCGGAGCATTGCTTTAATCAGGTATGGGCCTTCCCAGTTAGGAGCTAGCACCCCGTCGAACCTCATTCGTGTGTTCTGAGTTACTTTCCTAAGAACCAAATCTCCTTTTTTTGAAATTTCGGATCCTTACCCTCTTATTGAACTGTCGGGCTATTTTACTCTGGTATACTGCCACTTTTTCGATGGTTCTACTTTGTTTTTCCTCAAGTAGATCCAGATTGGTTCTTAACTTAGCCTTATTATCTTCCGATTCATAATTTTAGACCCGGAAAGATATCAGCTTATGCTCGATGGGCAAGACCTCTTCAGTCCCAAATACCAATGAGTAAGGGGTTTCCCCCGTCGCAATCCTCCTGGTTGTCCTGTATGCTCATAATACGTTGGGTAATTCTGTAGGGAAAAATATACCCGCAGTGGAAGCGAGACTAAAAAAAAATAGTTTTAGTAGCTTTTAAAATTTTTCCTTTTATGAACCTTAAACCCTTTTAATCAATTAAAGATATATAATATATATAACAAAAGATTAATACCTCTTGTCGCGTGATCCGATTGACTTACGTCGATGGTAATCCGCAAGATCTTCAATCCTAGCACGAACGTGGATCACCTAGGAGCGTGGTCTCCCTTTCTTTGAATTGCAAACCTGAGATCGGATATAACAAACTTTTCTTGATTCGTTAGTCCCAAAAACAATCTAAAGGAACCTAAGATTATTCCGGTCACTTTTGAGTTCTCAATCTTATGATCGAAACTCGCGTGAACCTTAATCGATATAGTATATACAAGCTTATTAATGAATAAGCAAACAATATACCATCAAAGAATAATCTATGTTCCTTTCGTTTTTAGTAGAATAAAAAATCTCTAACTATGAGTTGAGAAGAAGAAGAAGAAGAAAAAATTCTGCACATCAAACCCTAAGTCTGGCCGAAAATAATAATGGCCTTATATATGTGGCAAAATTTCTTTTCTCTTTTTAACTTAGGGTGGCCGAAATCCTTAGCCAAAAATAATTAGGGTTGCCGCAAAAATCAAACAAAAAGAAGAGTTTGAATTGCACCCTAATTCCTATTTTGTTTAAGATTTCCAAACCCTAATCCAACTCAATAATCTTTTATTCCTTATTTGACTAAATTAAAAAGACTTCTTATTTGATTAAATAAATAAAATTAATTATTTATTTCCTTGTCAAACAAGTCTTTTAATTTAAGTACACTACTACCAATAGTATACCAATAGGAATCATATTTCCTATTTAGAAAAGATTTGTTTCTTAATTAAACAATTAATTAATAAATTAATTAATTCTTATTTAATTAAATAATGAAAACAAAATAATATTAAGGTTATTTTAACCACCTTGCCGCCCCATATACTAATATTGGGCCCAAATATTATTTTCTTATTTCATTAAATCCATAGGACTTTAAATAAAAAGCCCACATGTGAACTAGACCTATTCTTACTAAAAGAAACAAGCCCACATGTCATCCATTAATATATAAATATAATTTAGCAGCCCATTACATAAATAATGTGCAAATTATATTCTTAATATATTAAATGCAATTCTAGATGGACCCTAAATCGGTCCGGTAGAATATATCAAGTGATCCATGCAAGTTCGTGTGGATTGGGGATCTTGGCGGGCTATCTAAATTTAAGCTACAATAGACATAACCTAATCACAATCAACAAATGATTCACTTAGGTCCGATCCATTAATTTTAACTCATTCCACTAAAGAGCTAAAATTGAACTCTTAAATAAAGACAGAAAAGGAAGATGTTTCCTCATTCATACCCTAGACAATCATATTGGAGATAGTGTATCCTCGTGATTAATATCAGTAATCGCCAAGAGTTCATAGACCGCCTATAACTCTCCAAGTTACCATATTTACTCATATGACCACGTTTTGAACTTGGATATTTTGACTTGTCTAGAAGCCATGTTTTCAATAGACACTATTGAAAACTCAACGTTGAGATTTAATATCCAATTACCTCAAAACATCCATATGATGATATTATACTCTCATTTAATAAATGGAGCCACGATGTCCATATCTATAAATGAAGTCCTCTATCGATTAACAAATGAATAGCACCAAACTATCGAGGATAGACTATGCGATATAATCGTACTCATTGATAGCTCAAATGATATCACCTGCAACCATAAGTCCATCATTTATCTCAGGATTAAGATAGACTCTCCGATTGTCCTGATAATGAAATTACTTTTATCTACTGACGGTTATAGATAAAGTATTTCATTGTGATCCTGTTCAATGCACCCAGTGCACTAGATTCTTTTGCTCGAAGACACTCCGATGATTTTAGACTCATCATATCTCATTTGATCCCACTAAAATGCTAGCAAAAGAATTCTACAACTTTAACAAGATAAAGGTGCCCAACCTTTAACTTAAGTTGTGAACAATATTCAAGACTAACTAAAGAATTGTGTCTACCACATACATATCCAGATGTATGAACAATTCTTCTTTTCTCATAGTCTTTAGACCTTATGATTATTTACTTTGACAATTATTAAACTATAAATGCTATAAGATTTGTTTAAAACAGAAATCACTTTATTAATATGAAAAAAATTGTTAATTACATTATTACACTCTTGCTATTGAGCATAATCCTAACAAATTCTTCAACCCATAATCCTTTCTTTTGTTGGAGCTTTTTCTTCAGAAGCTTATTAATGATTTTAATGGTAGCCTCGACCAAGCCATTAGTTTGAGGATGAGCCACTGATGCAAAACGGAGATCAATGTTCTGGCCTTCACAGAATTTCCTGAATTTGGCGTTATCAAATTGCTTTCCTATATCAGTTATGATGGCCATCGGGGTACCAAAGCGGCACACAATATTCTCCTTGACGAAGTTGGTAGTCTTTTCTTCAGTTATCCGAGTAAGGGCCTTAGCTTCTACCCATCAAGTGAAGTAATCTATTGCTACCACTGCATGTTTGGCCTGGCTAGGTACAGTAGGGAGTGGCCCGATTAGATCTAGTCCCCAAATTGCAAAGGGGTAGGGCATACTGATTGAGGAGAGTCTTTCTAGAGGGAGATGATAGAAGTTTGCTGTCTTATGACAAGCCTCGCAGGATCATGCAAACTACTTTGCATCCTGGTGTATAGTCAGCTAGAAGTAGCCCATTCTAAGTATTTGGTAAGCTAGTGTTTCGCCTGATGCATAGTTACCACAGTCCCTTGAATGTACTTCGTCGAGTGCCTAGCCCGCATCATCTAGGTGAAGACATCTAAGTAGGGGGAGAGATTTTCCCTTACAGTAAAGGTATCCGTCTACCAGGCAGTACCGGGTAGCAATTCTCTTAAGCCAGCGAGATTGATCCGGATCTACAGGAAGAGTGTCACTTTAGAGGTAGTCCGCTATTGGATCCATCCAACATGGGAGGTGGCTGACAGGGATGACTTTTGCTGCCTTAGCTATGCCGGAATGGGGAATCAGTTGGAGGGGCACCCCTCTTGGTAAGGCATGCCCTTCACCTGCTGCAATCTTAGCCAGGACGTCTGCCCGGTGATTCTTCTCTCGGGGTATTTGTTCCATCCTTACACCTTTGAATCTCTTCATTACTTCTCGGACTTTAGCCAGATACGCCACCATGTTATCACCTTTTGCCTGATACAACCCCGACACCTGGTTGACCACCAGCTGGGAGTCACTTTTGATCAGGAGAAAATCAGCCCCTAAAGCTTCTGCTACTCCTATTCTTGTTAGCAAGGCTTCATATTCTGCTTCATTATTAGTGTCTATAAATTCAAACCTGAAACAATGACTGCATTCAACCCTTTCTGGGTCAATCATGACGATCTTGGCTCCGTACCCAGATTGATTTGAGGTTCCATCCATGTAAAGGACCTAGGTCTTGCTACCTTCAGGCCAATCTAGATTAGTTGGATCCAGACTCGGGTCTGCTGTCGTACCCGGGTCTGAGGTCATGTTGAATTCCATTATGAAATCGGCTAAGGCTTGAGCTTTGATCATGGTTCTTGCCTTGTATTTGATATCAAACTGGGTGAGCTCTAGGGCCCGTAGGACCAATCTGCCAAACACATCCGGCCTTTGGAGGAATTGTCGCAAGGGCTAGTTAGTGACTACTACGATGGTGTAAGCTTGAAAATAAGGCCGGAGCTTTCTGGATATAGTTACCAAGGCATAGACGAGCTTCTCCATGAGGGTGTAGTTTTTCTCAGACTTAGTGAATGCCCAACTCACGTAGTAAACAAGTCTCTGTACCCTATCATTACACTCCTTCACTAAGGCTCCGCTAGTAGCAACTTCTGAAACTACCAAATAAAGTAAGAGTTCTTCCCCTGGGGTAAGCTTCACCACCCGACAAATACTCCCTCAAAGCTTGGAAAGCCTGTTCGCTTTGCTCGTCCTACTTCATCTTCTTTCCCTGCTTGATTATCTTAAAAAATGGGAGGCACTTATTAGTGGAGCGGGATATGAAGAGATTTAATGCTGCTATCCGGCCAGTTAAATCTTGTGCCTGTTTGAGAGTTGTAGGGGATTCAAGATCTAGGATAGCTTTGATCTTCTCTGGATTAGCCTCGATCCCCCTTTCATGCACCATGAATCCCAGGAATTTTCCTACTGCTACCACGAAGGCACACTTGGCAGGGTTCAGTCTCATCTGGTTCTGTCTTATCACCTGAAAAGTTTGGCGTAAATCCCCAATGTGTTGTCTAGCCTTTGGAGATTTTGTGATAATATCATCTATGTACACCTCAATGGATCTTCCTATCTACTCTTCGAACAATTTGTTCACCATACGCTAGTATGTGGCACCTACATTTTTAAGTCCAAAAGGCATTACCTTATAGCAGTAGAGGCCCTGTCCGGTGATAAAGCTCGTCTTGTCCTAATCAGAGGGGTGCATCATGATCTAATTATACCCTGAGAAGGCATCCATAAAGCTTAGGAGCTTGTTTCCTACGATGGAATCAATGAGCTGATCTATCTTAGGCAGGGAGAAACTATCCTTGGGGCAAGCTCAGTTGAAATCGGTGTAATCCACACACATTGGCCACTTCCCGTTGGACTTGGTTACCATGACTACATTGGTGATCCATTCGAGGTATCGAGATTCCTTGATGAACCCGGCTTTTAGGAGCTTATCTACTTCTTCCTGGACCGCAGTGTTCCGTTCGGTATTGAAATGTCTTCGTTTCTATTTTATGGGTTTGAAGGTTGCATCCACTGTCAGCCTATGAGTAGCCAAACTAAGGAGGATGCCGGGCATCTCTTCATGGCTCCAAGCGAAGATGTCGTTGTATTCTCTAAGGAGTTTTACCAAGCCCTTCTTGATTTCGGGTTCCAGTCCTCCTCCAACTTTCACTGTCTTGGTTGGATCTTCGCCCTTGACAGGTATTTCCTATAACTGATCCGCGAGATGTCCACTAGCCCAACCTCGCTCTTCTTCCTCCGACTCCTCTACAATTATGTCTGGTACCTCTCCTTCTTCCAAGACATAGTGATCCTGTTCCGGTGTTCCCTGACTTGGTTCACTAGTCACATGTGCGCATTGCTTAGCTAATACAGCAGGGTTGGTGGATACCGTGTAACAGTTGCGGGCTGCCTGCTAATCCCCTCTAACTTCTCCTACTCCTATTCCCACCGAGAATTTCAAAACGTTGTGGTAGATGGACAGTACCCACCTAATCCCTGACAAGAATGGTCTACCCAGGATTGCATTGTAGGCAGACGGGGTATCTACCACGATGAACTCTGTCATTATGTTCTATTAAAAAGGTGCTTCTCCGACTATTACTGGCAAGATTTTGGATCCTATTGGCATTATAGAGTCCCCTGTGAATCCATACAAAAGCGAGGTGCAGCTATTGTAACGGGAGTTTTTCAAATTAAGTTGTTCATGAGCCCCCTTGAACAGAATGTCAACATTGCTTCCCGTATCAATCAGGACGCGGTGTACCCAGCAGTTGGTGATCTGTACTGAGATTACCATGGGATCATCATGTGGTTGAGCTGTATTGCAGACATCTTCCTCCGTGAAAATGATTTTGGTAGAGCGGGGTAGATCTCGGGATCCACTACTGACCTTGAGTATCTCATAACCAGTATTGAGCTTGGGAATCTTCCTTGCGTGGTTCTTTCTTGAATTATTGGAGGTTCTGGCTAGAGTAGGGCCTCCACTAATGGTGTGAATCACTTGGATCTGCTGTATCAAATCCTTCTCACCATCTCTCCTTCTCTCTGCTGCCTCCTGCATCCCGTTCTATACATGTTTCCCTTCCTTGATGTTGTCCCGCACCTGCTGTAAAAATTCAGTTAAAAGGCCTCCTCTTACCAATCCTTCAATCTGGTTGCGGAGGCTGTAGCAATCAGATGTGTTGTGTCCTACGTCCTCGTGGAAATCACAATACTTGTATTGATTCCTCGTATCAGCTGGGATCTTCATGGGACCTGACTTTTTGAGTAGGCCCTTATCTTGGACGGCAAGGTAGATGGTTTCTCACAAAGCATTATGGGGGTGTAGTGATTATATCCATCTTCCTCTCTTGCTACCCTGGTCACTTCCTTCAGAGGGACCGCCCAGGGGGATGATCTCCTAGTCGGATATCTTTCCTGGTACGAGGGAATAGGAGGCGGCCAGTAGGTAGACCGGTTTATGGGCTAATTCTGGAATATCTTGATTGGTGCGGGCTTCATCATGCTCGATCTTAATCCGGAGCTGTTCTTCTATGTCTACTTATTCCACAGCCTGGTTGTAGGCCTCCTGATAAGTTTCTGGGGGATGCATAGCAAAAGAGCGAAATAGTCTGCCAGCCCACAGGTTTCTTCAGAAATTGGCTAAGGTTTCCTTCTCGTCAAATACTCCCATCTGGACGACTTCTTTAAGGAATTTTTCCACATAAGATCTCAAAGTTTCACCCCGTTCCTGGACCACATATTGAAGCAAGATAGGGTCCTTGGGGCAAGATAGGGTCCTTGGGACGAGGCTTGATCCCCTGGAACTGCGCACAAAAAGTGGTGGTAAGCTTAGAAAAGGAATCAACACTACCTGGTGATAACTTTCTGAACCACGTCTTGGCGTAGTCGGTCAGGGTTGAAGGAAACATCCTGCACATGGCTGATTGGGTCACATTTTAGACCTCCATCTAGTGGACAAAGCTTTCCAGGTGGCTGACGGGGTCCTCTGTCCCGGAATACTTCTCAGAGGGCATCCTGAATTTGGGAGGTAACCCCGCCTCCTTGACTCTATTGGAGAAAGGTGCATTCATCTCTCCTAGGGGGTTCTTCTGGATTCCTTGGTGCTTTCCCTTCTTCAATTCCTCTAGCTCCTTTGCCATCTTGGCCATCTGATCTTCCAAGCGTTGGGATTTCTTGTTCCCGGATCGGGCTACTGTGCCTTCTTCGTCTGAAGTTTCTGAATCAATAACTACTTCTTTCCGGTTAGCTCTCTGATGTCTCCCTCTGGGGCTCTTTCGGGATCTGGCTCTTCCTTCTAAATCGGGATACGGATCTCTCTCCTTTGCCCTTGGTTTTGGTAAAGATTGGGCTCTCCTAGGGGGAATCTCAATTGCGAAATGCACTATTCTGGGTCTGAGATCCACCTGACGGACTGGGAGAGGTGGCCCTAGTCGGTCAAACACCGGTACCCAGGTACTTGGGCCAATGTCTCCTGGGATCCCGGCTACTTCAAAGGGGATTCCCTGGGCTATCATCCGGAGCCGAATGGTTTCTACATATGTTGTGGCTTTTTGTTCTAAGACATCTAGATTGATTTCTTGCCTAGAGGAAGGTTTGTGTTAGGTTTTGACTTATATTCCTACGCGAACCAAATGTGAACCAAATAAGATTCAATTGATGTAGAGCTTCCTGGAGACGTGGGATAACGTTTAGAAGTTAAATGTGGTGCTTGAGGGAGCTTTGAAGACCAGAAGAATAGAAGAATAAAGATTGTTTCAACGTATTGATCGCAGTTTTCTGAGCAATGTAATTTAAGGTGATTTGTAACGGTTTAGGAAGTGGGTGCGCAACCGTGACCCGAATCATAGTTAATCATAAGCATGCGTGGAATGGGAAATCTTTAATGGAAAAGGAAAGTGTTCTTATTGGGAAGTTCTTATGCTTGAAGGAAAAAAGAATACTCTTTACAAGAAGACTTGTCATAAAAAGAAATAGTATTTATGTAAAACAAGTAAGTCTTATACGTTTAGGAGTAGGATTTTCTTTTATCTTAAACTCCCTGTAACTAGTATAAATAGACCTAATATCTATGTTATTAGATTTTAAGGCTGTGGAGAAAATAACACCATGTAACATCAGAGAGAGTATGGTGAGATCTGAGGAAGACCCTAGGGAATATCTAGGGAGAGATCCAAGGGAATATCGGTGGATCAAGTTAGAGATCCGTGGGTGATATTTAGGGGAGACCTAGGGGATATTGTGGGGGTACTCGGTGAGGATCTTGAAAGTATGGTTTGGGGTTGAGGTGAGAGAGAGAATCCTAGAGTATATGGTTGTAACAGTTTATCATATAGTGAAACTTTCTCTGTCGTCCTAACGGCCCATGGTTTTTTACCCGATTTGGGTTTTCCACGTATATTTTGTGTTGTTATTGATGATTCTCTCTGATGTAGCAGAAGCTCTACGAGAAAAACCTACAAGAAACAATTAGAACAACCTACTAATATTATGTTGATCCTCGCACGGATGCCAGTATAATAGGCTTCAAATACGACAATCTTCGCGCACGAAGGATGTGTAATTGGATAATTGGAGAATCAATTCTCTGAAATTTTATTAAATCAAAAACTCCCTTTCAAACCCTAATACAATCTACTTAAATAGAATTGTAAAACTTGACTAATAAGAAAATCCTAAACAATCAGGAAAGAGTCATAAATGAAAAATATATCAAATCTCCTAAAAATCAAAAGAATCCCAAAACATTAAAAACCTATCTAAAAAGGAAATTGGATTTGATTTAATAAAATCAAATCATAAAATAATTAATAACCTAATTACATATAAATTAAAAGGAAATAAAATAAACGTACAGAATCATGACAACAATTAAAAACCATAAAACTTGAAACAGCTGTCTTGGCGCGCCTGAAACTTAATGACCGAATTCGGATATGCTGCGGCCCGTTATAGAAGATAGAGTCTTCATAACATTTGTAGGGCTTGTCTTGGACTTTCCGAAAACATATTATAATGTTGATTTTGAGTTTGTTTTCCCTCTGAAAAGGCCCCCGAAATTTGCCCATTCTGATAGTTTCTACCCTTACGAGTCTTTGCTTCCTTTTTTCTGCACCCTTCGTCTTTGAGTCGATTCCTCTGCTCCATGAAATCCAAACCTTTGTTTTCCGTATCATCTTTGCTTGCTGCATCATTCTCTCCAGGTTGGAGAAAATTCGTCTTCGAATTTTGGAAAGGTAAACTGAACACACCAACCTATATGGTGATTGAACCTCTTCAACAAAGACCGATGGTAGATCAAAATCAGCTCCCATGGACTTCTTGTCAAATATCTCTTCCTCAAAGACTGGTGGTAGATCAAGATCAGCAATCATGGACTCCTTGTCAAATATCTCTTCATCAAAGACTGGTGGTAGATCAAGATCAGCAAAAGCTTCCTCTGATAGACATGTCTCATCATAGAATAACGAAGGATCGGATTCCTCCTCGTCACTTTCCTCCTCATCTCCACTCATGTGAGGGTTTCGAGTTGGTAAGGTTAAGGTTTCTAGGTTGGCGATTACTCTTGCCATCTGCTCGACTAACAGCGCAACCTGCTGCTCTAACTATGTCATACGGTCACGTTCGTTGGCTTCATCTACAGGGATTGGACTTCTCAACTGCACCATGTCAATGTCGTCCCGAACGAACACGACTCTAATACCAAACTGATGTAGCGGAAGCTCTACGAGAAAAACCTGCAATAAACAATTAGAACAACCTACTAATATTCTGTTGATCCATGCACGGATGCCAAAATACTAGGCTTCAAATACGACAATCTTCGCGCACAAAGGATGTGTAATTGGATAATGGGAGAATCAATTCTCTGAAATTTTATTAAATCAAAAACTCCCTTTCAAACCCTAATACAATCTACTTAAATAGAATTGTAAAACTTGACTAACAAGAAAATCCTAAACAATCAGGAAAGATTCCTAAATGAAAAAGATATCAAATCTCCTAAAAATCAAAAGAATCCCAAAACATTAAAAACCTATCTAAAAAGGAAATTGGATTTGATTTAATAAAATCAAATCATAAAATAATTAATAACTTAATTACATATATATTAAAAGGAAATAAAATAAAAGTACAGAATCATGACAACAATTAAAAACCATAAAACTCGAAACAGCTGTCTTGGCACGCCTAAAACTTAATGGCCGAATTCGGATATGCTATGGCCCATTATAGAAGATAGAGTCTTCATAACATTTGTAGGGCTCGTCTTGGGCTTTCCGAAAACATATTATAATATTGATTTTGAGTTCGTTTGCCCTCTAAAAAGGCCCCCAAAATTTTCCCATTCTGACAGTTTCGACCCTTACGAGTCTTTACTTCCTTCTTTCTGCACCCTTCATCTTTGAGTCGATTCCTCTGCTCCATGAAATCCAAACCTTTGTTTGTCATATCATCTTTGCTTTCTGCATCACTCTCTCATCTATGTTTTTGCTTATTGACGTTATTAATTTCTATGAGTTATAGACATATATTAGGCACGACGTTTCCACGTTCATCGGTGGTGGTCAGAATCCGTGTTTGGTTGTGTGGGTGATGTTGGAGTGGTGGTGGCTGGAAATCAATTCTTCATTGATGATTAGATGATGGTTTTGATGATGGTGTTAGTGATGATTTGAGATGGTTTTGGTTTTGATGATGATTTGATGGTGGTTCTGTTGATGGAGATAATGTTTTTTTCTTTTCAATATTTTCGGTTGGAGGTTGATGATGATGAATTGATGATTGAAGGTTCATGATTTTTTTTTTAAAATTTCTAATTGTATAACATATTTTTTTCAATTTTTTTTTTTTTGTTGTCAGTTAGGGTGGGTCTGTTTTTATATTTCTTTTCCTTTTTAAAATTAATATATAATTATAAATAAAATTAAGAAAATAAACGTTTTCCTTTTATTTTATTTAAAGTTAGGGGTTAAAATGTCATTTTGCATTTTCTATGATGGTTGACCGTCAAAATTTTGGTTAGAGGGATTAAATTGAGCGGTTTTTGAAAACATAGGAACCAATCCAATGAAAAATGAATAAGTGAGTAAAAAACAGATAATTAAAAAAATATAGGGACTAAATGAATAATACCCTTGCAAATAACGACTTTGCATAGTGTTGCTAGGTTTTGTCGGTACTGGCATGTCTAGCAAAGATTTTCTCCTACCATAATATCATTACTCTCTAAATTAAGGAAAAAAATAATCACCTTTTAAAGAAGGGTCTACAGAATTGCGAAATATATTATACTTATCAGGTTGGCTGCTAATTTTATTTTACTTTTCTAAAAAATGCTATGGAGTTTTTCAATTAATTGCTACAATCACCCTCATTCACTTTATACCTGTTTACCCTTATGTAGCTACTTTTGTCGGTTCTTAATTAATAAATGGACACATGTCAACATACGGGGAGGGAATAATGATCAACCCCTTGAAAGGGATAAGCAAAAATGGAAATTACTCAAAATGACCACATACAACATATAAATTTTGTTTGTAACCACAAACGAAAATTTAATTGTTAATAACAACACCTCTCTCTCTCTCTCTCTCTCTCTCTCTCTCTCTCTCTCTCTCCCTCTCCCATCGCCGGACGTCGTCGCCCATTGTCGGAAGTTGTTGTCGAGCTGTCTAGGTTGTGCCGGACATCACTGCGCGAGCTTCATGAACTAAAGGCGCTGTGGTTCGTCAAGCACAGCGCCGTTGGTTTGTGAATCTTGGCGACGACGTCCGGCATACCTCGGCAACGACCAGGCGATGACGTCTGGTGACTCTGTGCTTCGCGATCATCGGCGCTGTGATCTGTAGAAAAAAGAGGAAGAAAAAACCTAAACCTAATTCAAGGAAGAAGAAGAAGGGAAACATTTCAGTTTAGTCAAGATTTCAAGTTTCAACATTTCAATTTAGTCAAGATTTCAAGTTTCAATTTTTAGTCATGATTTCAAGTTTAGTTCCAGATTTTAGTCATGATTTCAAGTTTGCTTCCAGGTTTTTAAAAAATAAACTAAGTCCAAGGGTACTTTTGTAATTTATGGACATACACTGAATTTTTTTTTAAAAAAAAATGGTTATTAACAATTAAATTTTCAAAAGTGATTACTAACGAAAGTTTAATGTTTCAATGGCTATTTTTGGTTTTTTCTCTCTAAGCAAAAATGAACTCACTTTTAATTATCATATTTGAAACCTCACAATTTACCATCAATCCATTATTGACTGATTAATTAAATGTAGCCAATTGAGATTATACAAATTGTATTAAGTGCTCGCAACATAACTATGGAGAAAAAGACGAAAAGAATTTATTTGGGAAAAGATCGTTTTACCCCCTGACATTTATCCTATTATAAAGGTGAGGACAGGGTTTACTTATATTGACCTGTCTCCCCCCTAAAATCAAAATATTGTTAAAAGTTCCCCTTCTGTTAGCTTTTTCAACAGAAAAACTAACCCTAACACTATTCAGTGATTAAAAAGATGAAATTGCCCTTCTATGTCTTTAAATGGCAGAGATGTAATAGCTGAAGTTATAATTTTACCCTTTAAGATATTCATTAAATAAAAAATAATTAAAAAACCAGAAAAAATAATAATTAAAAAATACAATTGAAACAAAAAAATGGATCTACACTGTCCATCTTTGAGATGGACGGTGGAAATATCTCTTTTTATATATTTTTTATTTAAATTTTGAAAAAATAATAACAAAAAAAAATTCAAAAAAATAAATACAAACTCTATCACAAATCCAGTTCATCAGTTTATCACAAACTTTATCAGATTACAATAAACTCCATCACAAACCTAGTTCATCAAACAAACCCAGATCTGGGTTCACCAGTGCCACCACATCTCATTTTACAAGAACACCATCATTATCTTCATCTCTCTATCAAGATTCCAGAACACTTCATCATCTTCTACTCTCTCTCTCTCTCTCTCTCTCTCTCTCTCTCTCTCTCTCTCTCTCTCTCTCTCTCTCTCCCCCACTTATTCTCTTCCTCACCTACTACCAAATCAAGCCTTTTTTTTTCCCTAATCCCAAATTATGTTTCATCGCATAACCCATCATCGACCAACACCCATCGTCCACCGCACTACCCACAATCCCAATTCTCTCAATCCGCGTCACCACCACTCCCTCCTCTTTGCTGCGTCACCGCCATGCCCTCCTGGTCCGTTTCAAGCTCACGGATCCCCACCTCAAGTCCTCCTCTACATCGTTTCTGATAATGTAGTCGATGAAGCACAATCCCTCGTTGGGGTTTGGAGTCAGATAATTTTTTTCTTGGTTTTTTTAATGTGTGCATCTGATTGAAGATTAAGCAAATCTGCTGCTTATTTTCGATTTTTTTTGGAATCTGATATTGATAAAGGATGTGTGTTTGGATATGGATTGATGAAGGTTTGTATTTGGATTTTTTTTTCTTCCTTAGGCATGTAGATCTATTCTTTGTTTTTTTTTTTAAATTTCATTTTTCTTTTCTTTTTTGAACAAATGGGAATGTGGGTTTGTGTGTTCGATTTTCTGGGTTCAATTGATCTGGTGATGGTTTGAATGATAGTTTATGGCATTACAAGAAATTTGGTCTATGGCAACATGCAAAATATGTTGCTGATGCGCTTTTCGCAACGTGCAGGTAGATAAAAGACAACACATGTTAGATGTTGCCTTAAACATTTGAGTAATGCTACATTGCCCAAATCTGCACAATCTAAATGAATGGTCTACAACTACTATAAAAGACAACATGCATATTGGCTTGCCTCATACACCCCACCAACTACTGTTGGACATATGGCCCAATTGATAATGACACATTTAACTTTGCATGGAAGAAGTATTGAACCATGATCTTGATAAATGAGAGTGGATGCCTTACCATTTTGCTGCAAGCTTGACTTTGTTATTATTATAAACTTATTTATATATAACCTATATATGTTATTAAATTTTTATTAATTTTTTAATTAATATTTTATTTAACAACTTAATATCTTTATTACTTGATAATTTAAACTCATTCCGGTAATGATTGATACTAGACTGTCAAAAATATTTGTTTAAAATCATGTCCAAAAGATATGATATATGAGTTGTCGAGATCATATCACACACTCGATCAGATGAAGATGGTCTAATGATATGTCTCTCACACATGTATTACGAACGGGTTCGAGTGCTTTCACTTCTTAAAAAAAACTCCGAATTTTCATAATACTTCAAAAAAATAAAAAGATCATAGCATTCACACTATAATTTCATGATTTTCATAATCGTGGCATCTCACATGCCTCATTATATGCACAACTTTTTTTTTTTTTTTTTTGCATTCTAGAATTATTTTTCCGGTAATATTTTTGGATAAATATTGTTCTAATTTTAAAAAATGGTCAGCTAAATTTGTGTAGAAAATAATTTTACAAGGGATAACAACACCATTATTTTTAAAAATTAATATTTAAATAAATTTAATAATTTAGAAAACATTTGTCAATAAGAAAAGAATGTTAATAATAATAATAATAAATAAGACTTTTGACAACTTAATAAAAATGCATGTTGTCAAAAGTCACCTACCGCAATGCGCAAAAAATGTGTGTTGTGAAAGTGAGTTGTATCAATGCACAAACGTTTGTTGGCAATAACAAGACACATACAACAACATCAAAATAGAATGTTCAACTTCTAATTTCATGACTCCCTAAATGTTTATATATATGTTCTGCAATGAATAAAAATACATGAGATTAAATAGATTTAAAGATCTAAAAAATCAAAATAATAAATTCGAATATAATAATTTAGTTATTGTTATATATCTTTCTATATATTGTTAATATACACATAGTTTTTTTATTTATAAATGAATTTCTAATTTTTAAATTAAAGTGGTCAGATTAAATTGTTATAGAAAATAATGGAATAATTTGATAGGTGATAACAACGCCATTATTTTTTTAAAAAAAATTAACGTTTAAATAAATTTAATAATTTAATAGACCTTTGTTAATGTGGATAAAATGCCGTTAAAAAAACAGTAGACTTAGTTTTAAAAAATAAAAAATAAAAAAATTAGACTTTTGACAACATACAATAGTATGTTGCTAATGTTATCTTTACCACAACGTACAAAAAAAGTATGTTGTTAATTGTCACTCTACGACGACATACAAAAGAAATGCATGTTGCTAAAGATATATCAACAACAACAAACAAAAACGCATGATATTAATAATATCTCTACGGCAACATACAAAAATGTATGTTGCTAAAGATATCTCTACGACAACATATAATAATAGCATGTTGCGGAATATATGACTTTCAACAACATGCAAAGATACGCGTTGTTAAATCCTAAAGTTTTAACAACTTTCAAAGCTATGCGTTGCTAAATACTAGTATTTTAATAACTCGTAAAGATGTGTGTTGCCGAATCCCAATAATTTAACAACACACGAAGTTACATGTCGCTAAATGCTTACTTTTTAACAACACGTGAAGTTTGTGTGTTATTATATATTATGTTTTTTTAACATGTAATGTATTATGCAATAAGTGACTTTTCACAACATCCATTGATTGTGTGTTGTCGTATGTGTCTTATTATTGACAACATTGCATGTTGTCGTAAGGCACTTCCACAACACACATTTTCTGTGCGTTGTGGTAGATGACTTTTCGCAACATATACCTCATGTATGTTGTTAATTGAATGTTATCGTAGACTAAATTTCTTGTAGTGTGGGTTTGTTTCAATCTAGTATTGGTTCAATTTTCTGGGTTTGAATATGATTTTCTAGGTTCGATCAATTTGGTGATGGTTTGAATGATAGTGTATAGGTTTGTTTCAATTTGGTGTTATGTTGTGTTCTTGGCTTGTGATTTTGGTAATTGTTGTACATAATATTTGCTGAGAAGACACGTCACCAGACAATGCGGACCAATCTCGCCATGTAAGCAGAGCGTCAAAGTATCAATCAAAGGACACGTACGCATCCCATGAGGATAGGCCATCTGGCACTAGCACGAAACTAATAAAGAAACAAATAAGGCTAGCAACACCGAGTAAAACCGAGTAAGCCGAGCAAAAAACCATGTTTACTGGGCTCTAGAGGTGACAAGGTTCTGGCTTGGTTCCGATTCCGGTTCCGAACCGGAACCGTCGATTTTGAACCTTTTTTTTTTAAAATTAAAAAAAATAGACTTGTAAGTTGTAATTGTAAATAAAATAAAATATATAAATGACAAATTACAAAATAAAATAAAATAAAATTCATTGGGTTGGGTCACCCAAAAATAAAATAAAATAAACAAATGACAAATTACAAAATTAAACTAAACAAAATGACAAATTACAAATTACATTTCATTGGGTAATTGGGTATTTGAGAATTGGGTCACTCGAAATTCGAAAATAACATAAAATAAATAAATAACAAATTACAAAATTAAATTAAAATAAAACTAAAAAAAATGTCAAGTTATTAGCCTTGCACTTAATTTTTACCACAATTAAGTTGCTTACGTATCCTCTTGAGTAGGTTTAGAGGAATCAAAGGCCACGTGGTTCTCTTACCTTTTATTACATGTTTGGTGATGACATGGACTAATTGTTGTCATGATGGCGTGATCCGCATGACCGCATCTGCTATTCCGGCTCCGCTGCTTCAGTTTCAGGTTCGTCATCTTTGAAGAAATCGTACGTTGGCTCCTACTGGATTTCTTGTTGTCTATATTGTGCCTTCGTCCAGTCATCTACACAAACCTGTATTTGTAGTGCTTTCGAAGTAATGCACGAACGCTTTTCATCCAGGATATTCCCCTCGGTGCTAAACTCTTGTTCCA
Source organism: Acer campestre (assembly GCA_954870605.1). Lineage (NCBI taxonomy): Eukaryota > Viridiplantae > Streptophyta > Magnoliopsida > Sapindales > Sapindaceae > Acer > Acer campestre. Next base: position 21,532,024 of record OX940810.1, read on the forward strand.
CCTCCACTGTAGAAACTGGAGTTGAAAAAATATTTTTGGCTATCATAGCCATGATTAGATAATACCTTCTGTACTATTTCCAATATTGTAAAATATTAAATTTTTTCTGTGGCGTATCTTCTATAAACTCAAAAGAAGCATTTAGATAAGATTCAAGCTCGGAATACTTGTCGGAGCTTGATGAAGAAGACATCTAGGTTTTTTTGGTTTTTTTTTTATTATTATAACAGACTATACCCTAAATTCATAAATCCGGAGGAGGAGGAGGAGGATGATGGGGGCTGAGATGCAGTTTGTGTTCGTGTAATATCTAAGTTCAGTAATGATCCATAAACTGTAACATATTCATCAAATAAATCAAACAATAATTTCTTAACTCTATCATAACACGCATTAACATCATATTCAATTTTTAAACCTTGGATGCCATAATAACCCTTTAAATAATAACACAAATGTTCTAATTTACAACGTGGATCAAAAACCATGGTAATCAAATAAATATTTAGAAATTCCTTATAATAATCTAACCATTTTACCTTCACAGCATGAACGGCTTCCGCTATTGTTATGTCAGATTCACAATGAGCAAATGCACCAGCAATATTAAGACTCTCAATAATAAACAAATGAGTTGTAGGATAATAAAAACCAGATAAATTTGTAGTAGCATTACAAATTGAAAACGTTGAAACAAGCATCCCAATGAGCTTGATAAAGTTCAATGTGAGTAACATGAAATTGAATAAAAGAAACTAATAAATCCCTATACTCATAACTTTGAGCAAGCAACTTATAAGTAGAATTCCAAAGTGTTGAAACATCACGAGAAAATCTAACGACACGTCTACCATTTTGTTTACAATATCTCGACTATGCTTTCATTGTAGAAGAATATTTCCATAAAAACATTAGGGGGTTTTTAATGGGTAGAATAAAATGTTCAAGAGTTTCTAATCCTTTTTGAACACATAAATTTAAAACATAACATGTACATCTTTGATGAAAAAATGTATCACCAAGATAAGGTTTGCATAAATCAATTAAAATTGGAATAGCAGCAGTATTGTTAGAAGTATTATCAAAACCAATTGCAAAAAATTTGTTTTCAATTTTATACTCTGCAAAAATAATTCAAATCTGTCTAAAAATATTTTGAGCAGTGTGTGCATCATCAAAAACTCTAAATACAAGAATTCTTTTCTGGATATTCCATGCATAATCCATAAAATGGCAAGTGACACCCAAGTATGAATGCAATCGCCAATGGTCACTCCATATGTCGGCACATACGGAAACGCAACCGTTATATTTTTCAAAAAAAATTTCTAACTTTTTTTTTTCTTTTACATAAATCTTTTCAAGTTTATATGTGAGCGTGGCTCTAGAAACATGGCATGCAGCAAGGTTTAATGCTCGTCGACAATAATTAATAAAACCAACATTTTCACCAAAACTGAATGATAAATGTTCTACTGCTACATTCTAGCTAATTCTTCTATATTTTGTTCATCAGTATAACGAAATAATTGCTGGTTAGAAGTACCGTACCTGGGAATTTGTGATTGTGACCTCGATCTGGTCTTTGTTTCTAGATGTTTGGTTGAAATATGCTTCTGATAAGTGTCATATCCTCCGGATTTGCTCCACTTATATACTTTGTTATAGTAATTGCAAGCCACTACATAGCTTCCATCTTCTCTCCTAACTTTCTTCATATGTTTGATGAAGAGATCAGATTTGCTCTGCTTATGTATCAAATCTTCCTCTAATTATATCTTTCCATTAAGTACCATTGATTCTCTAATGAACAATAAATCATACATTCCTTACGGAATTAGGAGAGCACTCATATTGTTCAAGCCCCGAATCAACCCTTAAGGGAACTACTATCTACTTCTCACAAGAATGAGTGGATTCCACTATTGTGTGCAAACCTTCCCAACCATAAGCCAAACCGCGATTCCAACATATGGAGTTATTGATTGGGAATGCAACTCCGATCTCACCTATAGTATATCAAAAACCACGATCTAACCTGAAGGAGTTGATAAGACACTCAGGATTAAGATCACCCATATATAGCCATCATTTGTTGATATATAGGAATCTCATCTTGTAACGGATCTTGTTGAGAGATTCATATAGATCATGGTCCAATCCTATATGATCACATCATATAAGGTGCCTCCATTCTCATATCACCATATGAATAGTCAAGGTTAAGATCATTGTACATTACGGAATGGACCGCAGCTGTAAATTAGCCACAAATAAAGTACCCAACTCTATTTGCTATCTACGAACTCTTTAGATTGCTCATCTCAAACTGAATACCTCTATATATGACACTCATATACTCAATTAGAGATTACATCCGCCAATCTTGGATGTTTAGTACATGTGATATAAATGTATGAGACAGGTATATAGAATGAATAAACTACTTTTTTTGTTAATGTTTCATTCACATTTATAAATTACAAACTTTATGGCAAAAAACCCCAACATACTACTGTGGTCTGTGGAGGGCCAAAATGATAAAATCATCAATAGATTTTTGATGGATATCGTTTCACATGATTTTTAAATTTTTATATAGGAAAAATAAATAAATAAATTCACCGGCAATTAATCGCCGACTAATCGGCCTAGGAGCTAGGCGCCAAGTCTTTGCCCGACTAACGTCTATCACTTACTAGAACACTACTTTATGTAGGACAGAGAGAGGACCCATTTACTAGAACTACTGACATACGTTTGGCCGTGGAGCCGAGGTCATGGTTTAGCGGCTGCACCAGACCACTAGATAAATTATTCTGGTCAATCTCAACCAAACTAAAAGAACCAAAAAATTATACAAAGCTAAATTTTGGAATGAACCCAAGCATGTTTTAAAAGACCTATCTTGATATAGCATAAGGAGGAGAATCCCACCCAGTTGAAGAAGAACAATCGAAAAATACGAGTCGTACAAGAAATAACACATAAATGGGAAGTATTTCATCAAAGGGCTTGTTGAAGATGACATCTCGAAAGTCTTCTATGCACTATACTGCTCTTACGTTAATAACATTTGGGCTAAATACTCATTGTATTAAGAATTATTATTTAGCTTTTCCAATCGGTCTTTATTAAACTTGTTAAGATGCGATATGATATTGTGCAATTTCATGTTAATTAAAAAACCCTCCAATAAACTTTTTATGAAAGATTCTAATTAATATTATAATAAAAAGATATTATAATTTTTATTTTTTAACTAATTATAATCTTTGTTAAAAATTTTGAATTATTAAATTTTGTAGTAATATGATATATGAGATATTAAATTTTGTTAAAAAGATTCTACGGGCCAGTTTGATATTGCTTTTAAGAAGTTAAAATTAGTTTATTTTATAATTTTGACATTAAATAATGTTCGGTAAAACTTCCAAAAGTGATTAATTCATAATCTGGCAAGTTTTAATAGTGATTTTGAGAAGTAGGTGGCGGGGTCACTTTTTGAAAGTGATTATGGAATAATCTATTTCAGCATTTAATGAATCTTTTAAAATGTCATTATTATCCTTATGAAATTAAATTAAAATCATTTATATACCTTATTTCATCTTAAAATTAAAGATTCTAATTAAATATTGATTTGATTTATAAAATATTAAAACCTTTTTAAAATATTTTTACTATTCTTATGGATTTTTTTTTTTCTAATTTAAATATTCTACTTAAATATTGATTTAATATATATAATTAATGAAAAAATAAAATAAGATTATAAAATCATATATATTTTAGTCATTGTAACTAATTTCAGCACTTTTGAAATAATTATCAAACATATGTATACTGCTTTTAAGCTATACGGTAGTTTTAAAAGTATAATTAACCAAATATCTGCTGATTAACTTCACAGCTGATCATTCCTTCAACACAGCTAACAATGATTATTATAAAAGTTACAGCAATACCAAACTGGCATATAGTTACTTTTACCACTTTAAAGATTTTAGTTAAGGATAATGTTGAAATTTTTGAAAATATACTTACTTTAGGTGTACATACAATTTTAGAGGGGTATAACTTGTAAGTATTACCTACTTAATTTTCTCTCCTAAACCAGGCCTACAAATATTTGAAACAGTATACGGGCCGCAAGATGCCCACTTGAATGAGAAATGTGCAAGTGCTCACTTTGTTCAAGAGTGTAGAGATGGCGAAATAACATGCGGGGACCCACACTTATAGGGTGGGGATGGATTTCAATTTCGTAGAGATAGGGTAGGGATGGAAATAGATAATAAAACCTGCAATGGGTATCGGGCGAGGATGGGTTTTAAAGTCCCTGCGGCTGCCCCGCCCCGTCCCTTTTAAAATATAATGTTTATTTATTTTATTATTTAGTTCAATGTTTATGTTTTAAAATGATTAAATTTATTCGTTTAGTTTTGAGATTTATATTTATGAGATATATCATATCATATTCATTTGGGTATATATTTATTATTTTAATAAATAAATTTTTTTCAAGATTTTAATAAATGAATTAGTAAATTGAGTGGAGATGGGAAAAGCATACCCCGCCACGCCATGCCCTGCTCTATCTATTGAGGGGTTTTATGAGAGGATGGGTTTTCAAAAAATAAATAGGGCGGGGTGTGGGGAGGACCGCCCTACCCCAAACCCGCCCCATTGCCATCCCTACAAGAGTGGCTTAAAGTTGAAGAATGCTAAATACACTCAATTTTATATTTATTATTATATTTGTTGGTGAAAATTGTAATCACAAAAACTGTGCTGCGTTGAGCAATCCTCCTAGAACTAGATGTCTAGATGGTATTTCTGCGTTGAGCCCATTGTTTTTTAGCAGCAGCGAATCTAATTTAGACCCGCTTGGACTTGAGCTTTCAGTGGACTCATTATATGAAATATTGGGAGTAAGAATAATGGACCGAGAAAATTTTGCCAAGGCCTAGTTCGGATGGTTTGTTTGTTTTGGCATTCAGGTCATCACGTGGCGTGGTGGTGATATTGACCAATTCTTTTCTCATAGGCATATCTATAGCATAATAACAAATATCAACACACTTTTGCCATGAGATGTGTATTAATATGTTATAGATATGCATATAATGTGTACCTATAATGTGAAAAATTGTGATACTGACACCCTCACATTTCGTATGTACACCCCCACACTATATATTTTTTTTTTTTTTTACAAAAGTTGTCCTTTGAAAATTCATTAAGTATAGCTCAAACCTACTACAAATTCTTTTATTTTGATGCTCCACATTGTTGTGTTTAAAATTAACCTAGTTAAATAACCCCCTACAGGATTTCGGTTCCATCACTGGTTTGGAGTCCATGATGTTGTAGAATTAATTTCGTTTATTGTACAGTTAATTTATGATTTGATTCTCTTATATAGATTATATAGGTTTCATATTTTACAAATTTATAATTCCGAGAAATATAACAGTATTCTCAATTTTTAATTTTTTATCACCAACGTTTAAGTACTTATTCAAATATATTGTACTGTTATTTTATTATGACCGAGATGAATATTAGTCAAATATAGACACTATAAACACAAATTACTTCATTTCCATCAACAAGTGGGTGGGCCAAACAACAGTACACTCTTCATCATTAATTAACTTGTCATCTTCGATCTCAGATTCAGTAGCCTCAAGGAGCTCAAAAATTTGGAAGATAGCATATGAAATTTATCTTTTCATGAACATTATGACGCAGTGCATGCACAGGCTTACAAAGAGCTGAGTCCGTGTACTGAAGATGACATGACTAACAAGTAACAAATGGCATAAAAACACATAAAGGTCTTGAAAAAATAAATGGCAATGGTGACCGACACCTTCAAAGTGGGACTCATCATCAGAATGTTTTTTTTTTTTTTTTTGACGGAATCAGAATGTTAATCACTTTCAAACATTAATTTTCTATCAACCATAAACTTAATTTCTGGGCTCAGCTCAAACATTTTTATACAAATTAATATCATCCAGAATTAAAATTGCGAGAAGGAAATCATGACGCCACTCATGAAGGGCTCAAACAATATTTCTATTATCTTAATGTAATTGCTTTCTACATATCCGTCTCTGAATTTGATTGGTTTTTCTCATAGTTTCTCCAGCTAATTTATCTTAACGTGACACATTGCATTAAATACGATATCAAATAGTTAGTAGAGTTTATCGGATTGATGTTGATCCTCGTAATTTTCTTTCGTACCTAAGAAACCATCAGGAACATATCTTCGCTAGACCGATTGTCAATGGTCGATTTTGACATTACTTGATACACATATTAATTTGTTGCGTTTTGAAGAACTCTTGCTCACAGGAGAGTATCAGATTTATCCATATAGCAAAAAATACATTTAAAAGGGTATTTAAAATAAGGAGAAAAATTAAACTTTCAAATTTTATATGTCTCAACAAAAAATCTATTTAAATTAACATTATAAATTACTAATGATTGGTTTTTAATTATTTAGAATAATGCACGTCTATACAAATAATATATTTTCCGGGTTTGTATACGTTGTATTTTTATTTTTTTGTTACTGATAATATCTATTAATTCGGGATAGATATTTTTTAAAAAGCTTTTGTGTAGGATTTTAGCTGCTAACTTGGGAATTATTTATCCAAACCCCAAACTCGTTCATCTACCAACTGAGTTACGCCTCTGTTGGCACATATGTTGTATTGTGATAGATGTTCTTTGGGAAAAGAAAGGGCCAACAAATCATATAGGCATAAACAATGTTGTTTTTTTTTTAATTTTATTCACTTTATACTGGAAGCAAAATATCTACTTTAGATACACGAATGACGTACTTCAATTACTATTAAAATGAACTTCATTATAAAAAAAAAAAAAATAAAGAACTTTAGACTAAGACTTAGTTTGCACTTTTAATTAGGGGTGGGCACCAACCCGCCAACCCAACCCAACCCAACCCGACCAACCCGACCCAACCCGACTAGATTGGGTTGGGTTAATAAAATATAACCCAACCCAACCCGACAACCCGACATAATTAATAAAAATAAATTAAATAACTTTATTTATGATTATATTTATTATGAAATCTCATATTTTAAAATATTTAAAAATTTTACTTATGCACCATTTATAATATTATAAATGACAAATATAAATACATAATTTTAAATATTTTATACGATAATATATAATACATTTATTAAAAATATGCAATTATATTGTCTTCACCTTTTATATTAATTGGCTACATCCTTGATTGTACTTTAAAATACTTTTTTTTTCTTAGGATTCGATTAATAATTTGGTAGAAAAAAGTCTAATAATTGTATAGATGCTCAAACTATTATTTTGATTGAAATAAATAATAGATTATCCAACCACGAGATATTCAACGGAGTGATTATAATTGTAAAATGAATGAGAGGCTTAGATGGAGACTTTCCAAGTTGGATAAATTATTATATTTTTATTTTTTTAATTATGCAACATAGTGATTTGGTTTTAATGCCTTTAAGAAATCTAAACTCTATGTAATATTATATTAGGGTGAAAAAATTATTTTAATTTTAAATTTTCATATAACAAAATTTGAATTCGAATATATTTTTTCTATTAGGCTTAAAAGCCCAACCCGATCAACCCAACCCAACCCAACCCGACAAATATTGGGTTGGGTTGGGTTGGGTTAAAATTTACGTTGGGTTGGATTGGGTTGAAAATTTTTCAACCCAACCCAACCCAACCCGAAAACGCCCACCCCTACTTTTAATAAGTTCATTTTTGCTCACCCTCTCTACAACACATGACATGTGTCCAAAGAGAGATATTTTTATCTAAATATATGACAGTTTTTGGACAAAAATACCCCTCCCTTAACACATATCAAGTGTTGAGGAGGGGGGTATTGCTTACCCGCCTTTAAGAAGAGAGAATAAAAGTAATCTCTATTTTTATCGACTCTTAATTAATAAATAGACACATATCAACCTACAAGGATAATGATCACCCACTTAAAAGGGGTGAGCAAAAATAGCTCACTTTTAATTATCATATTTGAAACCTCACAATTTGCCATCAATCCATCGTTAACTGATTAATTAAATGTAGCCAATTGAGATTACACAAATCGTATTAAGTGCTCGCAACAAAACTATGGAGAAAAAGACAAAAAGAATTTATTATTTTGTTAATGTTGCTGTTAGACAGCGGAGCATAATAATAGATTCCTTCTCCACCCAATATTTTTGGAGCCCATTTCCAAGTTATGTGGATTTCTTTATTATATTATATAATTAAAAAATTAAAAATCCTACCAACTAACATGTTACTTAATTAGCACCATTAAATTAAAATTACTTAAAATAATCCCTTTTTAAAATTAATTTAGCACCTATTAAATTATAATTATTTGTAATAACTAATAAATCAAATTAAAGAAAGACTTATACATCAATAGGGTACTCCCTTTTTTTTAAAATATATATATATATATATTTTGCAATCTGTTTATAACTAGGACTTACTTGTTTGTCTCCCATGGTCTCTTTCAATATTATCTGTTTTTTTTTTCTTTATTAATTATTAATTTTTTTATATATTTTTTTTTTTAGATGAAGGAGATCAACTTGCTTAAGCTGAAATTTCTTTTTTTGAAATACAACTACTGTCGGGACCCGGTGAGATTAATTAAATTCTACAAGCACAGCCCGGAATACTGCTCCCACTATCAGGGAGAGGTTACATAAGGACTACAACTCTCACAACAGGAGAGAGGGCTGCTCCCACAAATCGGGAGAAAACTCCCCACACATGCTTGTAAAATACGCATGGTGGGACTTGAACCTCTGACCACTATGTGTGGAAGGGAGGTGCACAACCATCTCTACTAGGAGGTGATGTGCGCTTAAGCTGAAATTTCAAACCTTCGTGATAGGCTACTTGCCGATAGCGTATCCAAATTATCAAATTATAAAGAGATAACGTTTCCAAATTATCAAATTATAGGAAAAATGACTATTAGTGTGCATTTGAAGATAAATTCCATGGCGTGCAAACAGGGCCGGCTCAACCATTAGGCGAGTTAGGCGGTAGCCTAAGGCCTCCAAAAGTTTAGGCCTCATTTTTATTTTTATTTTGTTACCTATATATAAATCTTGAAAATCTCCTAAAATCTAGCCATGAGAGATAATAAAGCATCCTGAAGTTAAGGAAACTATTATTTTTTAATATATTTTAATATCTTATACAGTATAAATCAACTTCTGATTAAGCGAATCTTTTTCAATTTTTTATTTTTTTTTAAAAAAACATTTTTTTATTTACAATTTAATTGTTTTCTAGTTCCAAGAAAAAAAAATAACTCTAAATTCTTTCCAAATTCACAACAAAAAAAAAAAAAACAAAAAAAAAAGAAGAAGAATTTTTTTAATAACAAAGTAAAAATAAATAAATAAGCATTTAATGATACTTTCCTAGTTCCAAAACACTTCTTCAAAACATGCAACATGGTTTGAAGAATCACTTATTTTCAGGTTCTGTTGTTCTGAAGTAAATTAGTTGCTCATGTCGGGTAAAAAATTTGAGTCTGTATATGAAAATCTTAGAAAGAAAAATATACAAAAATTAGTTCAATCTCAAAAATAGACTCTTGATAAATTTGTTACAAACAATAGAAATGATACAAATTTTATTAAGAATTATTTAGTTATTGAAAAACTAATTCAAATATAATTATTGTGTTTTTAAAAAAATATATTCAAGCATAATTATTAGATAATTAAATAAGGCATCATTTAAAGTTTTCGCTTAAGGCCTCCAATGATGTTCAGCCGCCTCTGCGTGCAAAAACAAAGTAAGTTGACCCCTTGGAGCATCAAACGGCAAGGTAGTGAGGGCGAGGCAAAAGAGCTGTTGGCTTTGTGGCTCTCGGACGCGGCGCTGGCCACTTTACCTTTTGGCTTTTGGACTCGTCCTTTCCTACCTGTCACAACTTATTCCATGCCTTTTCATTTGCTATAAGCTAGTTATTTCAAACAAGTTAAAAAGTCATTTCCTACTGTTTGTATTCAATTTGTCATGTTATTAGTTGTTACTAGGAAGATTGTACTTGTGCTGCCAGGCCAGTGGACAAGTCCTTTTTGAACTAGAGGCTACAGTTGAGTCTTATAAATCATAATATTGCATTGGGGGACAGCTAGCAAGGTAGCTAATCTTTGCCTTTGGAATTTGAAAAAGCAGTAATGCTACACATCCCACCTAAAATCCCACCTTTTTCATCCCACTACATGTGGCATGTAAGGTGTCAAATGGTGAGTGGATACATGAGGTAGGTGAGATAAATCATCATTAATGTGTATCCACTCACAATTTGACACCTCACATGCCACATGTAGTGGGATGAAAAAAGTGGAATTTTAGGTGGGATGTTTAGCATTATTGTTGAAAAAGACACCCCAAATTCATCCACAAAACCCAGCAAGTGGAGGAGGAGCTTTGTCGCTAAGTGTCAAGTGTCTAACATGAAATCAAGCCAGACTACATCATTGTCTTGCCTGTCAACACAAATATTTTCTTACATTATATTATGTTACAGATAATCAAACTAAGAGCACCTCCAATACAAATATGCATTTGGAGAAAATTGAATATTACATTGGATAGATAGTTAAAAAGTTAGAAAAACTCTCTCCAATGCAATTATCTAATAGCGCATTTACTGATCGGTAATCAAACTCAGGAAAAGGTATTAAGTTACGTGGACCCTACTTTTAAATCAGTAATTAAGTTACTGATGGAAATAGAATTTGATTCCTCCCACCCACCTTAGGAATCAAGTTCCCTTTCCTGATTGAAAAAGGAAATTCATATATTTTTACTAAAATATCCTCACTTATAATAATTAAAAAAAAATGTCTTACCATTCGTTCTGTTTTAGGGATTGTTCTCTGTCATTCTCTTTTGTTCATCAATTTTTCTTTGAATCTTGCTAAAAGTACAATTTTTTTTAATAGTAGATTTTATAAATATATATAAAAATCATGTTCATGATTATTATTGACTTGTTGCAATAATTCTATATTTATATATGTTGAATTTGGTATGAAATCATGGTGTGTGTATATATATATTTTTTTATTTATTTATGTTGTATACGTAAATAAAAAATAAAAAGAACTGTGTTGATGAATAATGTTGAAGAAAGCTTTGACTTAATGGTTTACAATTATACATGTAGTTTTCTTTCTCTCTCTCTCTCTTTTTTTTTTTTTTTTGGCAAAGCTATGCGGCAATTTTGTTCCAAAAAAAAATTTCTTTTTCTTTTTACGGAACCAATAAGTCAAAGCTTTCATAGCTGTGACTTCAATTTTTTATGTTATGGATCTCTTAGAGCATTGACCGTAATTGTTTATATAATTGTATTTTTTGTTATCTTTTTATTTAGTTTTATTGGCAATGTTTTAATGTTTAAAAACATTTCAAATCATTTATGTACGTTTTGAGACATGTTTATATTTTTGATATTTTAGACTTGTTTTTTGTTTGACAATCTTTCTAGACATGGTGCTTATATATATATATATATATATATTTGTTTTCTTTTATACGGTTAATAATGAATCAAGTACTATGTGAACTAATGATTTGTATATGTTGGGTAGAAAGGAAAAAAAAAAAAAAAAAAAACACCTTAATGTGAGAAATTAATTTGACATCAAATTAATTATGTTTTCAAATCTGAATTGCTCCTCAATTTTTAACTTTTATTGACTAATTAGTTCAAAGTTTACAATATAAAGATGTTAATTATTATAGTTACAGTGTTATGAGCAGTATAAAAAATATTTTTTCATAATAAAGTATATTTTTTCAACATGTTATATACACAATGGTATTTTTGTAATCAACTATATATCATTCTGATTCCTTAGGTTTTTTTTTTTTTTTTTTTTTTTTTTTTTTTTGAAAGGAAAACTATTTAAAGAACGAGCCAAAATAGCTACAAAGAAGAAGGGCACTCGCCCAAAACCAGACTTTCCACCGACAGTGGGCAGTTTTCCAACCACACAAATTCACCCTCATATTTAAGGGCCAACCGAGCAAGGCTATGAGCCACCTTATTTGCTAATCTAGGAACAAAATTAATCGAAAAAAATAAAGAAGACCTTATGAGGCATCTAATATCATAGATAATCAAACCAATATCCGCCGAATAAGTTGCCAACGACTCAACATCCCTCACAACTTCAAGAGCATCCGAATCCAACACGGCAAGGAGCAGACCCGACTCTGCAGCCAGAACCAGACGCCTACGAATGGCCATTGCCTCAGCAATTTTGGGAGACAGAACATCCTTAACACTTTGGCAAAGAGAGGCCATAACCATACCATTGCTATCTCTAATGACAATCCCAATACCAGCCATTCTCCTTTGAGCATTCAAGGCAGCATCAGAATTAATTTTAAAAACCCCATCTGCAGGCACTTGCCAACGAGGATCCACTCTATTACTAGCTGAAGAAAAAGGAGGCAGCTTACTGTTAGCATCACGAAACTCCTTCAGAAAACCATCTGCCCAGCTCAACACCTCCTCCGCAGGCATCATCACACGAGAGTGCACCTGCTTGTTGCGCCTAAACCAGATTCGCCACCAGGTCACACAGAGAAACTCAAAAAACATTAGCTCAACAGAGTCTTTAACTAACAGGACAAAATCCAAGAACGAACCAGCACGCACAACCTTAAGATCGTCCCCAATAGGGCATTCCTGCCGAAGAGAATTCAGTAAAGGGCACATCCACAGAGCATGTAAATTGGATTCAACCCCCTTGGAGCATACCGGACAGGAAGGGTCAATTTTCATACCAGGCATAGAAAGGTTTAACAGAGAAGGAAGCCAATCATTACAAGCTTTCCACATAAAAAATTTTACCTTAGCTGGAATATGGAGCCTCCAAAGAAATTTCCACCATGATTCCGAAAGGCTCAAACCTGACCCACTAGGATTCATCACAGAAGTTTTGGCCACCCAATAGCCACTACGAACAGTGTAGTTTCCGGACTTATCAAAGTGCCAAAGGATGCTATCATGCACAACATAATTGCTATAGGGAAGGCTTAAAATAGCCTCAGCTTCCTCTTCCGTAAAGGATTGATTCACTAGCTCATAATTCCACTCCTTACCATTAATCTTCAAGCAATCCACCGTCGCCTCTGAACCCAATAACGGAGGAGAACCAATCATAAAAGTAGACAGCCTAGGGATCCACCTATCCTTATAAATTTTAATAGAATCCCCTCTTCCAACCCTCCATCTAGACCCCTTGGAAATCAACTCCCTACCCCAACACAAGCTATTCCATAAGAAAGAACTAGCCGAATTTTTCTTTGCCTCCCAAAAGGAGGAATCAGGAAAATAGCTCTCCTTAAGCACGCGAGAAATCAAAGAATTAGGACTAGTTAAAATTTTCCAGCATTGCTTCGCAATCAAAGCCTTGTTAAAAGCACCCAAATCACGGAATCCCAACCCCCCATCAGACCGAGCCTTGCATAACTTCTCCCAAGAGCACCAATGTAACTTTCGTTTTGATCCATTCCCACCCCACCAAAACTCTGATTCCTTAGTTTAAGTAAATACTAGAAAGGGAATAATTTGATTTCATTTCTGATTCTTAAATTGTTAATAAACACTTGAATGAAATTTAGTAACTTAATTCTGATTCCCCTCCATTCCTTTTCTAGTGGAACTTGATTCCGATTCCACTCATTCCCGGTTAGTAAACACGCCCTAACTTCAATATGGAGATGATGTGGCAAAAAAAAGTTAGAGAATACGGACCGATTAGGATTTCTAACTTTTTCCACCAATAATATTAAAGCTCGTTTAATTGTAAAATAAAAGAGGAGAGATGGTGAAATAATTGTTTTATTATGATTGGTTATAAAATAGAAGCACATTTGACTTTAGATAATTGCATTTAAGATGTGAATATGCATTTCTCTAATTTTTTTTTTCAAAAGTGGGTCCATAATAAATAGAAATGCTGATATACTACTATTTAGAAAGTCAAAAATATATATTGTTTTCTCCAAAGTAAATATTTTATTTAATTAATACTCCATATATACAAGATTTTTCCACATCAGCTGAAAATACAATTCCCCTGCGAGATCAAAAGGGGATAAAAAACTGTAGCTCCCTTTTACGAAAGATCAAAAGGGGATAAAAAAGAACTCTAAGCCAATTTCCTCTTCTTTTTCTTTTGAGTGGAAAATAACTAAACTAAACGACAGATAAAACAACAAATTTAAAAGAAACACTAATAATATAGACGACCATAGAGTGCTGCATGAGCCGATGATCAACCGATAGCTTAAAACACCAAGAAAGAATTCTTGATATCATAGTTCATCTTCTCCAAATTAGGCTGCACCGCGAACTGGATCATCGGTGGGGGACCACAAGCCAACGCCAGAGTATCGTCTGATCCTTCAGGAATGTGTGCCCTCATGATATCTTCCGTTATGAATCCCGTACTGTATTGCCACCCTTCCTTAATAGAATCTTGAACGACATACCACACATGCACTCTCTCGTGCTTCTTGGCCCACTCATCAAGCTCTTCTCTTAGCAAAATATCGTCTTCCGTTCTGTTTGCATACACAATAAACATCTCTGTTTCGTCCTCAGGGTCCTTTAAAATTGCTTGACAAACTTGATAAATTGGAGTGATTCCGGTCCCACCTGCCAACATTGCCAATTTCTTAGCAAACTTTGATTTTCCGTGAACCATGAAGTTACCGCAGCCAGTGTATTCAATGTGACCCAACGGACCCTTTATGTCCAAGAATGAACCTATTGACATCGAGTCCAAGTATTGTGACATGAGTCCACCATTGGGGAATTTTGGGACCACCCCCTTGAAATAAATCTTGACCACAAGATCAAAGTGTCCCACTTCATCAACTGAGCTTGTTGGAGTATAAGCTCTCATGCAAAGCTTGCCATCAACGGTAGCACACAAGAAGATGTGCTTGCCAACTGGTAATCCCAAAACCTGATCCTCTGATGGCAATGCAAATCTAAAGAGACGCACATCGTGTGATATGGAAATCTTTTCGATGAGCTTGCATGGGATTTTTTCTCGAGGAACAAGAGCGACGCTTCTTGTTGGCACAACCTCTTTAATTGGGGCTAAATGGGTGATTACGGTAGATGCATCATGGACAGAGTTATTTGGAGAAGAGGCGGTCGAGTCAGAAGTATAGCCTGTAGTGATCAACTCACCAATTCGATATTCTTCAAGCATTTTCTTGGCCTTATCAGAGTGGATAGCATCAAATTCTTCAGTACAATCAGTACCTGCATTGATTAAAATACTATCGGTGCCGCCGGGATGGTCTTTAAGAAAGCGAGTGCAGTCATAGATGTTGCCATGGACAATGATCCAAGCAGAATCAGCAGAGTTATGTTTTTTGACCTCGGACATTGAGAAAGTTTTGGAGGAGGTGTTCATGAAGGGAGTTGAGACACTCTTCTTAAGGGATTGGTTGGCATCACTGGATTTCTCCAAATGCCTTTCCTTTGCCATCCATCCACCGGATTGATTGCCAGGTTGTGTTGGGTGCTCAAATACGATCCCAATTTCTCCCTTGTGTCGCTTGCACACATTTGTTCTTATACGGAACCAGCAATTGTTCATCATTCCCTGCACAACATGTACACAATATTCGTTATTACAAAACCAAAAAATGATCAGCTTTAAGTTTGAGCCAACTGCCAGGTATTAAAGATTTTGCCAACAATCACACATTTTTATTCCATCCGGTGAGAATTGTATTTTGAAACATACTCATAGTAATTAATTTCTCACAGGTAAGAGCATCTCCAATGCAAACATGGCTTGTGAAAAAAAGAGATGCCACGTAGGATAAATAGACATTATGTTAATAATTGTGTCTCCAATGCAACCGTGCATATTCATCCTCAAGATGACGTGGCAAAAAAAATATTAGACATTGTCAACATGACCGTCCACTTTCAGACGGTCTGTTGCACACCTATTTTTTAGGTTGACTCAGCAAACATTTAAAACTGACATTAATTTTTCATATATTTTTGGTAAGGAAATAAAATATAAAATAAAAAAGGAAAAAGAAGATGGACACGTCATTAAAAAAATTGTGTTTTAGACGGAAGCATTGGAGACAAAATTTTGAATTGATTGTCTATCAAGTCTATTTTTATGCCACATAAGAAGCAAGCCTCTTGACATTGTTGCCATGTCAATAATTATTGGTATGCAAGCCACTTTTGCATTGGAGATGCTCTAATTAATTTCTATTTGGAAACAGAGAGTTCCTTTAAAAAAGACTTTGAATTTTTTTTTTATATATAACTTTTTATTTTTAATAAATATATATTTTTCTTTTCCAAAAAAAAAAAAAAAATGCTTTAATGCAAATATTTTTTTGTTCAAAATTATTTTACATACCTTAAAAAAAAAAAAAAAAAATTCCACAAAATTAAGAATTACCCAAGGCATCCCTATTAATAGTTAAATAAAGTTAAAATCTCATCAAATGAGAGAATCTATGCTTTATAAGTTGGATCCGGTCTAAATAAACAAGCATTATTAAATTTTAGAAAAAAAGAAAAGAGTTACAAGAATTTCATTGACTAGTACAGCCACATGTTTTGACTTCTTGAATGTCATATTCAAATACATCTAGTGAGAGAAATAGTTTAATAATTGCCCCCAAACAAGGGGCAAATACGGCAAATACGTGGGCAACGAATAACATATGATTAGCACACCATTCCACACATGTGGGGACCCTAAAAAGGAGAAAATCTACGATGCACCAAGTGCATGAGTTGAGTGTTACACCTGACCACTCAGATGGTGACACCTCGATATATGTCAACTTTTTTGTTTGATTTTTATTTTTTTAATCATTATTTTATTGAGAGTATTTTTACTCACCCCCTTTCTAGGGAGATAACCATTACCACTCCCAAATGGATGACATGTGTCTATGAAAAGGTAAATTTGTCCACATGTCATCCATTTGGAGGGGGTTACCCCCTAGTAGGGGTAAGTAAAAATGGACTATTTTATTCATTTCTCTTTCATGTCGAGGTGTCAACATTTGAGTTATTAGGTGTAACACTCATTATGCACCCGGTGAATGAGATTCCAATGACAAAAGTGGCCCCAACATTAATCTCTAACCTAGTACGTGGCATAATCTTAGTGGACTTAAGTGTTGGGATTTTTTTTATATTATTTTTTACTTTGAAGTAAAAAGTTGATGCACGTACCATGACATTCCAGATGAGCTTCTCGGGCTGGGTGTTGAGGGTCTCGTCCCAGGCTCGGACCGCAATCTCCTTGGCTCCAAGCAGGTCCAGCACCTCAACTTCTAGTGACCAGAAGCACCAGCACCAGTATCTTCCATATTTGCTGGACTTCTCGGGGTGATCCAACGTGCAAACGTTCCACGTTTCACCACCGTCCGTTGTCACCTCGACACGCGTCACTTTCTTGCCACCTCCTGTTTGTTTACACGTCAAACGAGAAGATTACTTCAATTGCAAGACAACTTCCTAAAACAAGAATTGGAACTTGCAACAACTATGTACATATATATATATACAAACACGATTCTCAATCTAGTGATCTTTCAAATTTGAATTTGGTAATCTAAAACTAGAGATAAAGTAATTAAAAACCAAAACATGCCATAAATTGTAGATCTAGGACTCTAGAGGAGTTTTTTTTTTTTAGATAAACCTATCGCATACACTATAACAATCTAAAAAAATTCCAAAAAATTCAGTTTAAGTGTTAAATAAAAAAAATATGATGGATTTTACCTGAATATGCATAACCTCTCAAAGTGTAAGGTCTCTGAGTCGTCCACGAGTTAATAGGCAGAATCTCTTCATGAGAAGGTGTTGTTATTACCGAGTTGATGTTCAACTCATTGATGATGTACTCAGGCTTATACCACCAAGCTGCACACACAACCAACACAAATTAGATTATTATCTTTTAAAAAAAAAAAATTAAAAATGATTTTGATATAGAAGAAATATAGATAGTAGTGACAACGATCAATGGAAAAGGGTTTTAACAGTAAAAGTGACATTGGCCAATGAATAAATGACACTGATAGTGACAAAGACACTGGCCAATGAAAGAGTTATACATTGGCCAACGAAAAAGAGTTTTAACAATGACAGTGTAGATAATGAAAAAGGATTTTAGTAATGACAGTAGCCAATGAAAAAGGGTTACAGAAACAAATTTCATTGGCTACAGAAATAAATTAGGGTCACAGCACGTGTTTGAATTTAAATAGTGTTACCTTCAGAATTGGCCAGTTCAGCATCGACATGAGAGGGAAGTACTATGTTGTCCTTAAAATGATAATAACTGTCTGATACCTGTGTGGTAACTATTATCCTTTTTAACCACTTTACCATCCTTCCGCCGATGAATCCTGGTATAATCATCCTCACCGGGAACCCATGATCTGGAGCTAGACGCTCTCCGTTTTGCATGTAAGCTATTATTATATCCCGTGATGCATCCATTGCTATTTCCTTCTTTATACTAGTACCATACTTGGACCCACCACCACCAGGCAAATCCTCGGCCCCTTCAAAGCACACATTGAAGGCCTTACTTTTACGGCTAAAAATACCACATCTCTTGAGTACATCACGGAGCGCTACACCTCTCCATACCGAAGTGGAAATTCCTGCAGAACCCCAGTTGAAACCAATGGTTTTTTTCACCATATTTTGTTCTTTTCGTCTATTACCTGCACAAACGAGCGTGACCGGAAACTCCTTGGACGGGAATTCGTTGACCAACTGGTCCATGGTTAACCGGGTCGGTCGTTTGACCAAACCGGTTATCTCAATGGTCCAGTCATCCCATGAAGCTTTTGGAACCGATCCATGGTTTCTCACGTAATGAAGCGGGACCGGTGTGATGAAACCGTGGTGCATAAGCCTTGTTAAAGGTGGTTCGGAGTTGAAAGGGTGCTTTCCTGTGAGACGGACCATGCTGGAGTTGCGCTCGATCCAATTATCAGCCGTTGCCTCATCTCTTGGGTCCAGGATCGACGATTCAAGCTCGCTGTTGCCTTTTCGTATCACATCGTTATAGTGATCGGCTTCATTTTCATCATCACTTGACGAATACTCTTCTTCAACAAAGAACTGTTTTTTGTTGGTGAAATTGTTGTGGGTACGGACAGGGGAATCGGACCTGTGATTTGGACCGGATTTATAAGGTCGAACGAAGCCGTTTAAGGTGGGCACATGGTGGTTGTTGAATTGACGATTATCAACTGAGGCCGCCATTGAACTTTGTGTATGTGAGAGAGAGAGAGAGAGAAAAAGGAGGTAGATTTGTACTTTTGTTTCTATAATTACAAGTTGTGTTTTGAGGCTGTGATGGCCACATTATATAGGACTCGTGGATGTAGATACGTGTCAAATTAAAGGAGAGTGGACCCATTTGGCTTAATTCAACCAGTGACGTCATATATCTTAGAAAGAGAGCCTGTCGTTTAGGACTTTTAGGGGGTGGACTGGTGGAGTGGCAATGTGGCATAAAAGAGTGAGGAAGTTTATTCACACCCCGAGAGAAGAAAAGGTTGTACCATCAACTTTCAATTCAGTGCATGGGTTCATGTGGGGGAGACATGCGAATGTATGCCATGTCACTACTTTATTATAATTATAATTTGTAATATAATTAATTAATTTTAGACAACAACTTCCCCATATGATTTCATTTTAAGGGTGTAACTTTTCTTTTTTTTTTTGATGGAAGGGCACCTGAAAATCCGGAAAAACCAGATCCAGGGCAAGGTTACAACCAAACTGGGACTCCACAGATAAAACTAATCGAGCACAAGCCCAGAACAGAGTCCCACAACGGGAGAAAAACACCCACACAAGAGTGGGATTACAAACAAACCATAAAACAAAACACAAAACAAAACTCACGAGCAGAAGACCGATAAAGAGGAAGATCCGTGCCGCCGGAGAAGCCCCACCAGTGACAGTGCCGGAACAGACCCCCACCCACCACGCCAATCAAACCCCCATCAGTACAACGCCCGACTCCGAACTTTTCTTTTACTTTCAACACTTTCTATTCTTTTACCAAACTACTGGATGATACATCGTCTTATTTTAGTGATGTTTTTTGCGTTTTCACTTTCCTATTATTATTGCAAAATCAAAAGATGGAAATATGAACTAATAATACAGTAGTTATAAACAACAAAAATATAGATAATATATTAATATGTGTTTTTGGATAATTACACTAATAAAACCATACCTTTTGTCGTCAACAGAGGCTTAGCTCAGTCGGTAGATGGACGAGCTTAGGGTTTGGACAAATGGCTCCTGGATCAACGACTTGAATCCTACCAATAATGAAAACTTTCAAAAAAAAAATACATTGCGCCGAATTAATAGATGTTATAAAATAAAAAATAAAAAACCCATACCTTTTGTCACAGTATATATGTGTAATGTGTGTATGTATGCTTTTTTAAAGGATAATTGCACTAAGATACAGTGACATTTCATAATATGTTAGGGATATTTCAGTTTTGTAAAAGAGAATTTGTTTTGACAATCCATTTTTTTTTTCTTTTTACACTTCTTATCTAAAGACATTTCATTCTTAAAATTTAAATTTTAAAAAAATATAAAGACATTTCATTTTGTTACAAGATTATCTTTTTTATCTTTTTTGAATTAAATTATTAAAAAAAATTATCTCCTAAATCGATTAATTATTTCATATTAAATACTCTCTCTTAAATTTTTAATTACCATATTAAAGTCTCTCTCCTCCAATACATATCTCTAGTTTTCTATTTCCATTATTTTTCAAGCAAGACTAACAGTTAAAAAAAAAAAAAAAAAAAAAAAACTTACTAATAAGCTTGATTTTTAGGAACCATATGTATGTGTATATTAAATAAATAAAAAACTCAAAAAACAAGTACCTTGTTATTCAAAAAAAAAATTGAAATATGAAAATGTTTTTTGTTACTCTTGTAGGTATGTGATTGTCTAAAGAACTTTAATTCTTTCATTAGTCTTAGAAATTCTGAGTTTAATCGAATTTAGTTGCAACAATTCAAGCTTTCATATATCTTTTTTTTTTTTTTTTTAAATTGACTTTTTAATATATATATATATGTATTATTGTTAGTAAAAAACCAAAATATTCATAAGTTTTTTTTTCTTTAATTATTAATTAGAGATTGATTGAGGAAGTATGAAAATAGGATTTTTATTTTTATTTTTTATTTTTAAAAAATGGAGAGAGATTAATTAGGCGAGAATGTTTAATAACATATTTAGGAGAAATAATTTAATTAGTTTAGAGTGTTTTAAAATTTTTTTGTCTTATTTAGTAATTTTAATTCATGTTAAAATTGTCATTAATAAAAAAATTAAAATTGAAGTGTAAATAGATAATCTGTGGATTGTAAGGAGAAACTCTCTTTGTAAAATTGAACATAAAAATAGCTTTGACCAAGTTCACCTCCACAGTCTCACGAAACTCTTACTCTGTGTTTGGTATGAGGGAAAGATGGAGGAAGGGAGAGGGTTGGAGGGAAAGGAGAAGGGAGGGAGAGCAAATCTCTTGTTTGGTTGGAGGGAGAAGTGAAGGGAGGGGAGGAGAAGAGGGGGAGCTTCTCCCTCTAGGCCCACAAAAATCAATCCCCCCAATTTGGGCGGATGAGAGAAAGGAGGGAGAGTGATGGGGGGTAAAGACAAAAATGCCCTCCCTTTTTATACTACCCTCCAATTTTTTAAAGGGCAATATTGTAATTTTACAAATTAAATACGAACCCATCCATCCAACTCTCCTTTCAATAGCAAACAACATGGATAATTGATGTTATTCTCTTCATCCCTCCTACTCTCTCTCCCTCTTAATTCATTCATCCCTCACACTCTCCCTCCCTCTTATCAAACATAAGCTTAGAGTGTGTTTGTTAGAATGAAAATAGAGAGTAAAGAAAAGAGTGGAGGGTAAAGGGAGAAGAAAATGGGGAAGTGTGTATTTGGTATGGAGAGAAAAATGGAAGGAAGGGGAAAATGGGAGGAAAAATTATGGGTGGGACCCATTAATTTTTATCCTACCAAAAGTGGGAGGAAAATGGAGGGAAATGAGGGATTGGTTTTTGGTTTAAATGGAATTACAAATTTGCCCCAATTTAACTTAAAATTTATTTATTTTTTAAATAATTTGTAAAGCATGATGTATTAATTTAAATATATAATAGGTTAAATATTTTGAAGTCATTTTGTAAAATAAATAAATAAAGTTGGATTCAATATTATTTAGATGATTTTTTTTTTTTTGAATTTTTAAATTTGATAAAATCTATATTAATAAATATCTATTTATGGTCTTATGGATTTAATGTTGTAGTCCAAGTGGTACATGTTTAAAAATTATTAAGTCAAATTTCATGACAAAATATTTGAATAGATTATTCTTAAAGGTTTTGTTTAGTAATAAAATCTCATAGAACTTTGAAAGTTTGCATTGATAGATAACATATATAGGCATATAGCTGCTACATCAGTGACTATTTTGTACGGACATGGAAGGTCCGTAGAAGCAATAGCAAACATGCATCATATATACGAATACATCACCAGTAAATTATATAAAATTATACTTACGACAAGAGGGAGGGAGGGAGGATTAATAAGTTTTAGTTAAATTAATGGCCAACTTGAACTTGTATCATCTAATTGAGCAATAGCGTAATTAACATGTTTGTTTGTATAATTGGATTAACAAAACCAATTAAATAAGTCATCTATAAATTTAAGTATTCTTCAGTCGTGTTTTAATAAGTACCTTCATGCGAGTTGAGAGTTGAGGTGACCCCGGTGTTAGCTACTGATATCAATAAAATTGTGACTTTTGGTAAAATATATTTTTACTTTTTAACTACAAATTTAGAAATCGGAGGGTAGATATGAAAAGACTTCAATCCACAAAGTCATTTATGTGGGCATATAAATTTCTAGAAAAATTTATGTACTAATTAATTAAGGAACTTGTTGGTTTCGATTTCTAGAAAAATTCTAGGTGTAAAATTCTATTTTGTAAAATTTAACATGTAAAGTTTCATAATTTCAGCTTGTAAAATTCTATTTTGTAAATTTCAGTCTGTAAAATTCCATAATTCCAGCTATAAAATTCCATTTTGTATCCATAAAAAATAAAAAATAAAACCCAGCATGTAAATCCATTTTGTAAATTTCAACATGTAAAATTCCAATTTGTAAATTTCCATATGTAAAATTGAATATTTAAATTTCAACGTGTCAAATTGTTGGAAAATGAAATTGAGTTTAGTTATTCACCAAAGACTTTCTCTCTCTACCAATTTTTTAAGTAACATTCTCTCTTCCAATTTTTTACTCTAGCTCTGTAACTTTCTCTCTCTAACATTCTCTATATATCTCGAGATCAACTTTCTCTTTCTTTTCGATGGGTTTTCAACATTTCATTTAAAACTCATTCAAGAATCAAGAGTATTTTTATTCATAAAAATGTTGACAAGATTAATAAAATTATTGGGATTGAAAACTATATCACGGTCTAATTAGAGGATTTAGAAAAGGTTGGGAGAAGATTTTAAAATATTGCTCGATTGGTGATTTATAAATAATGCTTATAAAATATATTATACATTATCTTATGGGTTCAAAAATTAAATAGCACTTTTTGGGGGAGGGCTTGTGCAAATAGCACCACATTAATAAGTCATGTTTTAATAGCACCAAAATAGGTGATGAGACCAAAATACCCACCCCCTTACTCTTTTCCTTTGTTTTTTTTTTTTTTCTCGAAAATTCGAGACTTATTGTGACATTTTCAAGACTTATTGATGCGTTTCGAGACTTAATCCCAATTTGTTGCTTTTTTTTTTCTCGAAAATTCGAGACTTATTGTGACATTTTCGAGACTTAATCCCAGTTTGTTCGAGACTTATTCTGTTCGACCTCCATCAATGGTGACAATGCCGACGACGGCGCCGGTTGACTCCGGAGATAGTCGGATCTGGAAGATTGGATGACATCGAGTTCATTGGTGCCATCGGTTTTGTCAGATTCGCGACGGATCGTCGCAGATCTGACGATGAA
Organism: Acer campestre; assembly: GCA_954870605.1. NCBI lineage: Eukaryota > Viridiplantae > Streptophyta > Magnoliopsida > Sapindales > Sapindaceae > Acer > Acer campestre. The sequence goes on from OX940810.1 coordinate 21,556,283, forward strand.
GGTTCGAAAACTATTCGGGTTTGGCTTCGTTTCTCTCTCCATACAGCTCGAAATTGAAAATAGACACTTCCATTACAATCGGTGGCGCACGACGGACGTTTTGCCGGTGGTTTTGTCCATCAACTCGCCGGTCGACGATGACACCTCCATTGAAGCTCCATCAATGGAGGTTTGGGGAAAAAGAAGAAGAAAGAAGATGAAGGACAGATAAGAGAAAAGAAAAGAAGCTGAGGGGTATTTTTGTCCAAATTCCATTTTTGGTGCTATTAAAACATGAGTTATTAAAGTGGTTGTAGTTACACAAATCCATTTTAAAAAAGTGTTATATACCCCTATTTCCTCTTATTCTAAAGGTAAATATATTTAGATATAATTGAATTGAACAAATCAACGAAAAAAACAAAAAAAAAAAACTATTTTCTTCATATTTTAAATTGAATTTCAGAATTACATCTGAATACTATGTTTGAAAACTTCCAATCAAATGTATATTACTATATTGTAATTTTTTTTATATTCAAAAAAAAAATGAGTAACAACTTGTTTGGTCAATCCAAATTAAATAAAACTTGATCGAGAACAATGAAAATAAATATTGAAGAAGACTTTATCTTGAAGTTGGACAGTAAAAATTCCAATTGGGAAAACAGTGATACAAAGAGGGGGCAATGCATTATGCATGTGGCGACTAGTGATCAGACAACTTTGCTCCTTTAATTAATTTAATTTAATCACTAGTTTAATAAAACAATAAATAGAAATTAGAAATTAAAATAAAATAAAATAAAAAAAGATTCTCCAAATTCGTATTAGTTAACTAAAAAACACGAAACAAAAATCGTATTAAATATGTGACCAGACAAGCACAGCTGAGGAGGGTAAAAGTTAGCAAAAGAGGAGAGGGGGCAAGGCAAGGTGATGTGAAGCGAGGGGCAGATTTGAGGGTGAGAAGTGGCGCATGGGATCACCCAACAGCCAATCCTAAACATAAACATGGGGCTGGTTTTAAGTTTTCTACCAGACAGACAACTTGTAGAAGGCGGCTACTTGGAAACCGAAGAGAGAGATTGGCCTTTTGATGAAGCTTTGAGCCAGAGTCAGTGAGTGGCTCATCTCTGACCCTCTTGAATATTCATAATTCCATGCCAGACAAAAAACCTTTGTCAAACTTTTCTTTAACGTCCATAGACTGAGGGGAGGCCAACGAATTATTATTTTCTTCTCTTTTTTAATTCCTAGGTTTTACTTACATATAAATATAAAACTCAATTCCAACACAACTCTCTTCTGCTCCTCACATTGTGGCGATGTGATTGTACTTAAAAAGGGCCATTAAAATAATCCAAATATATAAAATATCGGTGTCACTTGTGAGAGAAAGATAGAATATAATCATATATATATATATACAACTGTACTGGGTCTATTTTGTTTATAACAGCGTTTTTGTGAAAATAAAGCAACAAAAGCTATATATATATATATAGAGAGAGAGAGAGAGAGAGAGAGGTAGTGTTAATATGTGCCATTAAGGCTCATTTGGTATATTGTATTGTACCGTATTGGATTGTATAAGACTATATTGAATTGGATTTAACTGTAATACTTTTATACAATATCGTGTTTGGTGATATTTTGTATTAGATTGTATTAAGCTGTATTAACTAATACAACCTATCTACTCTACATTAGCTAATATGACATCCACCGTATTAGATCAATTAAAATGTATTAGCTAATATAATATGGTGAACAGTACAAAACAAATCAAACATTGTATTGTATTATTTTAATATATTTTAAACTCCTAATATAATACCGTACGACGCACCAAACGAACCCTTAACAACGGGAAATTTCCTATAATAGAAAACTCAATAAATGTATAGGTAGAGATGAGATAATTAATACAGTGATTGTACATTTATTGAGTTTCCTATTAGAGTATATTTCTAGTTGTTAAACTGTTGTTTTCTAACACAGACTCAAATCAACTGTCCAAAAATAGTGTATCAATTTGTGCTTAACCAACAAAATTGGTACATGTGTCTACATTTATGTAGATGTAGACATATGTACCAATTTGGTTGGTTAAACACAAATTGAGACACGATTTTTAGACAGTTGATTTAAGTCTTTCTAACACTACCTATGTTTCATTGAGTCAATTTTTACTCACCCTTTCAAGTGGAGTATGGACACATGTCATGTTTTTTGAGGGAGTAATACTCACCCGGGCGTATGCTAAAATAAACTCTGTTTTATTTACTCATGAGGCATTCGATTTTTTGTGGCCAGTGGGTTCCCATGTATATACATGCCCTCCCCACGTGGTTGTGTTTCTTTACTTTCTCAAACCCTGTGATTGTTCTCATTAATTAATCACCGTAAAAATTATCGGTAATCAAGCCCAATAATCATAATCACCATTTGTTTAGAGCTCGTTGGATACATTCAAGAATGAGTCGGTTTTAAAATAATCTGTGTTCTCATAATCCCAAAAGGCAAGAGCAATAATGACAACAGAAAAGTATAATATTTAAAAGAGTTTTTATTGAAATTTTAATGAATAAGATTTTCTTTCTCGAAATTATATAAAAGTAGTGTACGTAATTTTCTTTTTTTCTTTTTTTTTTAATATACAGCAACTGCTGGGACCCAACGAGATTGGACTCTACAAGTGCAGCCCGGACTACAGCTCCCACAAACAGGAGAGAGAACCCACAATCGGTGGGACACCACCCACCCTTGGGATTAAAGGCCAAGGGGGACAAATAATAGAAATATATACATGTATACAATGGGCTTTGAACCTTGGTGGTGGAGGCTCCCAGGGGAGGGTCCAACCTAGTATGTATTTTTCTATTGATAATATTTATCAAGTGATTTTTGAAAATGTACATTTATGTAAGTACGTATTTGAAGAATTTGTTTGTTAATCATTATTTAGATAATATCTATGAAGTGAATTTCTATTTTAAAATATACATCTGCTTATTTTAATTAATATATTTTTGTAATATTTAAAGTGTAAAGAATATTATGAAAATCTTTAAAATGCAATTCATATTTTTCTAGACTAGCGGCTGGTTTTTGTCGGGAAGTGGAATCTAATGTTGCCCTTTGTTTTATATATCCATGAAAAACCAAGATACAATAGAAGTGTGTCATCAACAACTCAATCGACGCACTTTTTGATCCACAAATCTCAGAAAGATATATTTTTGGTCAAATAATCACATGAGAAGGGTGTTTCTCACTCACAAGGTATAATTGGGTGTTTGATTCAAAACTTTAAAAAGATTTTTTTTGGTTCAAAAAACCAAATGATGATTACAAGATAGGATCAAGGTTCATGTTCTTGCTAGTTGCTACTTTGGCATCATATCTGAAAGTTATAGGAATAGGCAACTTTTAAATGACATATACATATCTTTGATTTGAAAATGATCTCTAGAATCTTGGAAAGCAATTGTTTGGATATACAAATTAAAATAGGAGATTCAACTTTTAAAGATTTTAGAAAGCTTTTCAATATTAATTTAGGAAATCATGGATTTGATTGAAATGGGAGGACTCTTTTTTTTTTTTTTTCTCATGAGAGAATTTTTTTTTTAAACATCAATTTGAAAAGTTTTTTATAAGAGCATCTTTAATTGTATCATCAAAAATATGAGAGTAATTAAAATTTGATTATTTATCTCAAAAACAACGTCTAGTCACTAAAATTTAGCAATAGTTTTAATCAATAATCAAATTTAGTGGTTCCCACGGTTCGGTTTCAGTTCCGTGGGATGGCTAAACCATAACTGTAACCAGCCAAACCGGTTTTGCTCATGGTTTTTAACCACCGGTTTCGGTTTTACCACGTGGCAGCCTCTGAATGGTCCGCTTTTATTATTATTATTATTATTTTTTAGGAAATTTCGACGGTTTTTTTGGAAGTGTAACCGTAACCCAACCGTGCTGTAACCGGTTTTCAACAGGTTTTTTAACCGTCAGTTTCAGTTTCGATTACGGTTACGATTTTGCAAGGACGGTTACGGTTACGGTTTTTAACTGGCGGTTTAACCAAACCGTGGCCACCTTTAATCAAATTGTCTCTTTAATAATTAAATTTGAAGATTGACTTTGAATCATCAAATATAAACTTAACCCAAAATAACTATTGTGTAATTTTATTATTTCTCTCTCATCTGTGGCTTTTTTTTTTTTTTTTTTTCATTTTGTCTTTGATTGCTCATGCATCTCATCATTGTTTCGACCCTAAAAATTTCAATCAGGTAAAATTTGTCTCTTAATTACCAATGGATCAATACCCATATCATATACCTTCTCTTATCTTTTATAGTTTTTTTTTTATAATATATATAATTATTTTATAGGAGATTTTTATTATGATTCTATAACAACAATCAATGGTTGATTTTAGGTCAAATATTTATTAACTGAGATTTAATTCACCCAAAAAATAGAGAATTCAGAATTGATTTGATCAGTCAATGATGAAATAAACTCAAAGAGAAATCCATCATTTTGATGTGCAGAGAAAGAAGAAGAGAAAAAGAGTAATTAATATTTTGAGATATGAGGTATATATAAATGCTATAGGTTTGTGAAATAAAAATGAGCATGAATAGTGAAAAAAAATATGGTAGAAGTAGATTTTTGATTTAAATAAAATATACCATTGTGAACTGCACAATCATCAATTTTAGCAATCCATGAAAACAATCCTCAAATGCTGATGTTTCAACTTTTGAGGATTCAAATTTGCTTATACCACTAAAGATATTCAAATACAAGTAATCTAATAACTTTTAAATGAGGTTTAATGAAATTCAATACTAAGCCACCTTAACTTTTGACATAATTGTTGGAGTCTTAATTAAATACTCTTTTTTGGTTTTTTCATATAAGCTAAAGTGGTGTTTGGTTTATGGAATTAAGGGTGAAATGGAAAGAGGAATCATTGTTCATTGTTTGTCTTGCAAGAAAAAAAGGTTATATAATGAGGATTCCATTGGAATCATAATTATACAATTTATACCAAAATGGTATATCAGGATTCCTCACTAAGGTGTTAGCGATCATAGTTCATTTCCCCCGTTATATGTTAGTTTACAATTATTATTTTTCCTGTAAGAAAATCAAAATTAAGAGGTGCAATTTTGTCAAAGTACGAATTTTTATCAAAAATTACATGCTTTAACTTAACAAAGAGTTATTGATGGATTTTCTTTGCTGTAAATAAGGATTTCATTTTGGCAATTAAACATTGCCTAACGATTTTTATGTTCAAAGATTACCAATAAGCTATGAGAGCTATTTTTTTTTTTTTTTTTTTTAATCAAAAGTTTATATTTTTAATCCTTCATATGATTGATGGACTTGTATTCATTATGATTATTTGTTTTTGTTCTACATTTAATTTTTTTTTTTTTTTTTGGTATCAAGGATCCCGAACTTCGTTCAGACACCCATCCGCCTGTTCTCTCCAACTGCATGACACACCCATAGCCAATTTGTTGGTTTTGACGGTCTATTTGTTGGATGTTATGGAGTAGGACAGATAGGAAACATCGGCCTACACCCCTGGCCACACAAAGATGCAAGCGGGTAAATCAGAACTCGTCTTCGTCTGAGTAGGATTCGAACCGCTGACCTAGGAGTTACCCGTGCCCCGTGCCCGTACTTCCACCAGCTGAACTAACGCTTTGATAACTGGCCACAATGTAATTGTCAAGAGTAGAACCAAGGACTAGAGATTTTCATCCTAAACCTTGGACCACCAAGGCAACAACCTCGTGGTTGTTCTACATTTAAATTTCATTTGTGCTTTGGCAAGGTCTATATCACAATCATGTAACTATGTAATTAGTTAGTGTTTGCATGTGAGAAGGTTTGTTTCGGCGTGCAAAGTTTAGGTCCTCACCACAATTTTGGAGTTGGAATTATGTACCAAACATTAACAAACACAACAACGACCTTCAATTAATTAGTGTTTGCATTTGAGAAGGTTTGTTTCGGCGTGCAAAGTTTAGGTCCTCACCACAATTTTGGAGTTGGAATTATGTATCAAACATTAACAAACACAACAACAGCCTTCAATTAATCCACTACACTAACTTGGAACGAAATAAAAGCAACTAACCTAACAAGTGCAACTAACTGACTTGATATCAGTTTACTGCTAAAAATAATATTTAATCATTAATAAGTTAATATATAGTTTATTAATAAATAAATATTTTTAATTAATAAAATAATATATAGTTTATTGAGTAATAAAAATTAATATATAAAAGTTATACAGAATTGCGAATTTTTTTTCGAAATAAACTATTTCAATTAAAAGAATTTGAGTTAGAAAGAATAAAAGAATTAAAACCTAAAGCCTAATGAGTGATATTAATTTAATATGAATGTATATTTTTAAAATATTGTTACAACGGGAAGCATATCTCCAAGATGTTAGAGAAGTGATAACAATAATATAGAATAGAAATTGAAATAACACTTTGGCATGTTGAATTGCATGAGAGGAACATTTAGATTTATCTTTTCTTTTTTTTTAGTGGATTTTGATTTATCTTTTAACTCGTTTATATTTAGCACCTTTTCACATTTAAATATATATATATATATATCTTCCATCTAGGATTAAGCAACTTGTAACACTCTTATTGCTTCCTGCTAATTATTTTCTTGAATTTTAATCGATAATCAATTATAAGCATTTAAACTTGTTAGAAAAAGTTTGGTGTAAATTGCTATATAAATAAATAAACAGAAAATAAGATTAAAAACACAGTGAAAAAGTTGATAGAAAAACCTTCACAATTTACAATAGTTTTGTCAATAATTCCTTTGAAGTCGAGGCTAGTGTTTAACACTATGTCTTTAAGACGATTTACGCCCGCCCACTGGTACTATTGGTCAATCAGTGCTCACCTTCTAGGATACAACGACTTCTCTGTCTTGTGCTAGTAGCACTTCAAATCCACAAGCACATAACGAACTGAATATGCAAAATTCTCTCTCAATTACCAAATGACTCAAGTCACTCAATACTCAATGCAATAATTTTATGAAATTTTCTGGATGTTTAGAATGAATGAATGACTTCTAATTTATAGACATAAAGTGCCTTTTGGAAAAGTCATGATTTAAAGGAATAGTTGCATCTATTCATGGTTGTGTCTTTCCATTTCAAAAGACATTTCCTTCTGTAATTTGGTGTCTGTTAAATTGAACAACAACCTTTCATGCACCTTTCCAAATCTATTTCATTTTTCATATGGTTTTAATTACTTTGAATAATTTCTCATTCATACAAAATATGATTTTCCAAGCAAATAAATATTTTTAAATATTTATTGCTTTTAAAACCATATTTCCAACAAAACTATATTTTATTTGTTGATATTGAGATTATTCAAAATATAATATAAAAATATTGTGTAATAAACTTTTTTTTTTTTTAATTACTATAGACTGTCGAGACCTACTGAGATCAAACAATACATACACTTGATGTTAGAGGTAGACTTACGGTGGGGGTAATACTAGAAAAATGAGGTTTTAGGACACAAAATAATGTTGTTTTTTAAAAAAGCATCAAAAGTCTTGATGGTTTTTAAAAAACGTCATAAAAACATAACTGTTTTTATCCATCATAATCCCTTATAATAAAATAAATATATTTGACAAATCCTAATTACCCTACACTCTTTTTATCTCGTACACTCTTTCATAGCTGCCTCCAGCCTCTCATTCTCTCACATTCATATCTTTCTTTGTTTCATAAGGTTCTTCTTATCATATACTGACATCTTGAGGTGTCAACACCACATCTTTCTTATTTTCTCCTTATTTACATGATTGTTTTACTATATATTTTTTATTCTTGTTTTGTTTTATTTTTCCTACATATTTAGGGTTCTATTTATATGATTAAGCATTGTTTTTTGTTCTTTTTACATGGTTGTTTTTACTTGATTCTTACATTTATTCTTTTTTGTTTTCCTTCTAAATTCTTGTACAATTTTAATTTTGTATTTCTATATTTTTATTCATGTAATTACAATTATTTTAAACCACTTGTGTTTAGTTTTTATTGATACATAACCTTTTTTTTTTTTTTTTTGGTGTTTCAATCATGGAGGTTATCAACATGAAAATTGTAGCATCGTGTAGAAGCATTTGTTGAAATCAAAGTATACTTAGATGAATTTCGCAACTGGAATTTGCTAGTTAATTTTTTTTTTTTTTTACCTTATATTTATGCTTAATCCTTATTTTTCATAGTTGTTCATTGTATATGAGATAAACTTTGTTGAATAAAATTATTTTACTACTTTTATGTAATACTACTTTATTTTTCTTTAAATTCTTTTGTGTAGTATTATTACAGAATATTTCTTTGCATTATATTTTTTATTATTTATTAAATTTGATAAAATTAATTGAATTATATATTCATATAACTAATAAAAAAATTAATTAAAAAAAAAAAAACGTTTAATAAGATTTTTGTTTGGGTCAAAAAGCCAAATGATGATTACAAGATAGAATCAAGGTTCATGTTCTTGCTACTTTGGCATAATATCTGAAGTTATAGGAATAGGCAACTTTTGAATGACATATACATATCTTTGATTTGAAAATGATCTCTAGAATCTTGGAAATCAATTGTTTGGATATACAAAATAGGAGATTCAACTTTTAAAGATTTTAGAAAGCTTTTCAATATTAATTTAGGGAATCATGGATTTGATTGAAATGGGAGGATTCTTATTTTTTATTTTTTTTTCTCATGAGAGATTTTTTTTTTTTTTTTAATCTTTAATTAATATTAATTATAAGACAAGCACGTTTTAAACATCAATTTGAAAAGTTTTTTCCAATAGCATCTTTAATGGTATCGTCAAAAGTATGAATTTGATTATGTATCCCAAAAACAACGTATAGTCACTAAAATTTAGCAATAATTTTAATCAATAATCAAATTTAGTGGTTCCAATGGTTCGGTTTCAGTTCCGTGGGATGACTAAACCGTAACCGTAACAGATCAAACCGGTTTTGCTCACAGTTTTTAACTACCGGTTTTGGTTTCGGTTTTGGTTTTACCACGTGGCAGCCTCTGATCACTACAAGTATTTTATAACTAACTTTTTAGTTGCACAAGGTATGTGTTTAGTTATTAAATACTTTTTGCAACTATTTTTTTGGTCGCAAAGTTAGTAGCGCTAGGCAAATTGCAGAAGGTTTTTGCGACCATCAATCATATAGTTAGAGAAAAATTACCTTTTACGACTAAATAAGTTTAATAGTCTTTTTGCATTTAAACACGTTTAGTAGCAGAAAAAATTGTATGGATAAAAAAAAAATTACGCTCCACAGGTGGGTCCTTCTTAAGGAACCACAAATCGACTCGATACATGCCCACATCATCGAAACCCATCCATTACTTAAATCAATATAAATTAAACATTTGCACTTCACAAGTGTTGAACCAAGGACCTTGAAGATTGTAGGGGGTCGACCTACAATCGATGTGGATCGGGTCGTGTCTTGCTAGGCCCAATGCAACTTGGGTTGAACCATTAGTCTGATGTTATCGCTTGTTTAATAACCCTGCAAAAGAACTTGGTCGATCAACCTAATATAGATTTCTATAATGAACCTGCAAAAAAGAACAAGAACAGAAAAGATAAAGATAAAAATGAAAGAAAAGAAAGTGGGGTTAGATCGTTAGCCTTAGGTATACTTGGGCTGAGCAACGGTTTGTAATGATCGTAAAACTTGAATTCTGGTGGTCGGGATTCTTTAGTGCAGAATTTCAGTACGCACTAATAAGCTTTTTTCAATCTCCCTAAAGTGTAAAAATGTTTTGCCATTTATAGGAAACTCCCAAGTTACCGTTTGAAACAGGTAAATCGTATCATGGCATGATTGTGGGTGAGATTTCTGGAGATATTCTCTCCCTGAGTATCTCATTTAGTGGGCATGAAGTAAGATGTTGGTTGACTTGGTCTTCAAACGACTAAGTCATGCTGCTGCCTCTCTTGTTGGGCTATTCGTATTGGGCCAAAGTGAGATGAGCTTGGGTTTTGTATTTTGGGCCTATGGGCCATTTTTGGCTACCACAAAGATAGGTAATATTATTTTTACCATTTTGTTACAACTTCATATATGATATATTTTGCATACTTTTTTTAATATATAAACTAACAATATTATGTACTATTTTAATTGAATCTATGTTTTACATACTATTGAGATATTGATTTTGAAATTAATATTTTATTACAAAATTCTCATTATATATATATAAAATAAATAAATATAAAAATAAAAATCTATCTTATAAGAAAGTAAGACTTTTTTTTTTCTTACCATTTTACTTCAACTTCATCTTCAATAGAAAATGCATATTAATACAGTATATTGATTTTCTTTTTTTGAAAAGCCTATTGATTATTTTTTATTATCAACATTTTACTGAAAAATTAATAAGTTTTATCAATTAATAATTTAAATTCATTTCAGTAAAATTTAAATTTCTCGTCGTAAGAGGATGAATTAATGAGATCAATTGTCACTGTCGATTATAGTTTGCCGGTAATAGACCATTTTTGTTTTATAGTGCGACTTTTTTGTACTACGACTAAACATATAGTTATTAATTCCTTATAATTGGTCTCACATGGTATACTTTGGAGGAAAAGAATATCACCGGAAATTATTTTTGTATTAGAAAGAATGTATATATTAAAAAGTCAATGTAAATACCTTGTTTATAATATATATATATATATAGTCTTTCTATTATTAGTTCGTCCTGACAATAAATATATCAGGACGAAGAATGTGGACCATAGATTATGGAGAAGTTTTGACAATTGCATATACTTTGAGTCAAAATATGTAAATCTAGTGGTCTTTATGCTTCGTCATGATATATTTATTGTCAGGATGAACTGACAATATAAAATCTGTATGTATATATATATATGAAAAATTGATTTGTTTCAACTAGGGGTGCGTTTACTAGTCAGGAATGGAGGGAATCAGAATCAAGTTCCATTGGAAAGGGAATGGAGAGGAATCAGAATTAAGTTACTAAATTTCATTCCAATGTTTACAATTTAGGAATCAGAAATGTAATCAAATTTATTCCATTTCTAATGTTTACTTCAACTAAGGAATCGGAATGATATATAGTAGATTACAAAAATACCCTTATGTATATAATATGTTGAAATATTTTTTTTTATTATCAAAAACTATTTTTTATACTGATCATAACACTATAACTAGTAATTAACATCTTTATATCGTAAACTTTCAACTAATTAGTCAATAATAATTAAAATTTGAGGAGTAATTCAAATTTGAAAGCATAATTAATTTGATGTCGAGTTAATTTCTCACATTTAGGTGTTTTTTTCCCTTCTCTCGAAAATTAAAACACAAAATAATTCGACATATGCAACCATTAGCTTACACAGTACTTGATTCATTATTAGTTGTATAAAAGAAAACAAAAAAATTTATATATAAATTATAAGCTAAAAAACTAAGAAACATAACCCACAAGCAATAAAAAACTAAGAAAGAGAGCACCCTAGCAAAACAAAGAAGGCCCCCTTCATATATATGTATATATGAATATGTAACACTGCTGCTTTAGTAAAAAGAAAAGAAAAAAAAAACTTAAACAAAACAAAATATTTACATAAGAATATGCAAATACACGGTTCACGTTAAATAAAAATAAAAATAAAAAATCTTAAACAAACAGCCATATCTGATTGACAAAATTAAAGAGAAAAAAAAACTCCTATACATATGAATATGCAAATAAATGGTTCACGTAAAAAAAGATTGACAAAATTAAAGAGAAAAAAAAACTCATATACATATGAATATGCAAATACATGGTTCATGTAAAAAAAAATAATAATAATAAATAAAAAATAAAATAAAATAAAAACCTTAAACAAACAGCCATAGCAGATTGACAAAATTAAAGAGAAAAAAAAACACCAATGAGTCAAATATTTCTATGTATATTCAAGAAATTTAAGATTAAAAAAAAATGCGTACCTATAGCAAGATTCGGAGGAAAACGATGAACAAAAAAGAATGACAGAGAACAATCCCTAACATAACGATACAGTGGAAAGACATCTCTTTTTATTTATAATTATTATAAGTGAGCATATTTTAGTAAAAATATATGAATTCCCTTTTTTAATTGGGAAAGGGAACTTGATTCTTAGGGTGGGTAGGGAGAATCAAATTCTCTTTCCATCAGTAACTTAATTACTGATTTGAGAGTGGGGTCCACGTAACTTAATTCCCTAAAAATTTAGTAAACACTGGAATTCACAAATCAATAACTTAATTCCCTTTCTTAAGTTTGATTACTGATTAGTAAACTCGCCCTAGATTCGATTAAATTCAGAATTTTTAAGACTAATTAAAAAATTAAAGTTCTCTATACAATCACATACCTATAAATGTAACAAAAAATATTTTCATATTTCGATTTTTTTTTTTTTAAATATATACATATATATGGTTCCTAAAAATCAAATTTATTCGTAAGTTTTTTTCTTAACTGTTAGACTTGTTTAAGAAAGAATGGAAATAGAAAATTTGAGATATGTATTGGAGGAGAGAGAGTTTAATATGGTAATTAAAAATTTAGGAGAGTGTGTTTAATATATAATATTTAATCTAATAATTTAGAAGAGATAATTTTTTTTTTTTAATAATTTAATTAAAAAAAAATTACTCTTTGGATAAATCCAAAGACTACTGATGATTCGTCCTATCTTGGAATAAAAGGAAGTTTTTTTAGAAATTTTTTAAATTTAAATTTCGAGAATTGAGTGTTTTTAGAAAAGAAGTGTAAAAAGAAAAAATTGGATTGTTAAAAGAAGCTTTATTTATTTTATTTAAGAATTAAGCCGATAATTATTGACCCTAATCAAGTAAATAATCGCAGCCGTGAATCATCAATCGTATTTATGGTGAAGAAATTTTATGGTTGCGGATGGGCTAGGGCTGTAATCGTCCAATAAACTCGTTAAAGATACTACATACAACCGTTTCTAAATACACCCAGAACAAATAAATTAATACTTGGGTGCGAAACTTAAAACGCATTGGGGTATATTTAGTAATGCTTATGTATAAATTTAGTTTTTGGCAATACAGTTGTTATTGCTGCTTCTAGAGTTATTTATACGGAGAGATCATACAGGCTCCCCCTGCCTGTTGTAACTCCAGAAGCAACAAAGATTAAAAAAAAAAAAAAAAAACCTCTTTTAAGTTTTGATTTTACAATATGATGAGACCAAAAAACAATGCAGTCATCATCAGCTACTATGTTGAATCACCTGCCGTTCGATCCCATTTTCAGAAGATGAAGCGTCAATCTTTTTCTAAGAAGCCTCAAACAACAAGGAAATTTGGTTCTGATAGGAGGTCAGAGCTCTTAGCTTACGCAAATGATCTAAGAAAGACAGGCTCTCAACAAATGAATCCACCCGGAAAGCGGTCTACGTCCAAACCTAAGGTACGTAGGTTTATTATTTACTAGCTAAGGCTGAGGATTGAATTGAGAGTCTTTGCAATTTTGTTTTATTTAAATTTTGGGCGATCAAATGAATCCACCTAGAAAGCTTTCCACGACAAAGTCTAAGGTAATAAATTTATTATTTGCTAAGGCAGAGAATTGACTTGAGAGTCTATATAATTTTATTTTATTTGAATTCTTGGCGATCAAATGAATCCACCCAAAAATCTTTACACATCAAAGTCAAAGGTAGTAAATTTATTATTTGCTAAAGTAGAGAATTGACTTGAGATTCTGTACAATTTTGTTTTATTTGAATCCTAAACGATCAAATGAATCCACCCAAAAAGCTTTCCACGTGAAAGTATAAGGTAGTACATTTATTACTTGCTAGGGTAGAGAAATGACTTGAGATTCTGAACAATTTTGTTTTATTTGAATCTTAAAAGATCAAATGAATCCACCCAGAAAGCTTTCCACGTCAAAGTCTAAGGTAGTACCTTTATTATTTGCTAAAGCAGAGAATTGACTTGAGAGTTTGTACAATTTTATTTTATTTGAATTCTACGCGATCATGTGAATATTGCATGGAATATCAGAGTTGGAAATGGTGTAGTGCACCGGCGAAGTTCCAAGTTTTGTTTCTTCAGATTTGTCAAGGCAGCAAAGGAGAATGGGATTATCTGCCGATGGCATCAGAAGAGACAACACAAACTGATCCACTAGATGGCGTAAATAGTAGGAAGAAAAGGAGCTCTGCAGATAGAAGCAGAACCAAACCTCACTTCTGTGTATATTATTACTACTACATTACTTGTTCAAATTTTTTGTTTTTGTTTTCAGTTGTTTGCATTACTCAGGTTGGTTAAATTAACGTTTATATTTTATGTATTTACAGAGGAAATTGAAGAGCATCTTGAAAGAATTAGCGTTTGGTTGTCATTGCAACAAGGGATGGAAGAGATGATGATTCTTAAAAGATAAGAGCCCAATGATGAGGGGATTCAATTCCCACCGTTTGATTGTCAATTGTGTGATCAAATGCAAATGTAGATTTATTTTCATGAACACATAATAGTTTGGTCTCTTGATCCGCTAATTGTGGTTCGTTATAGAGTGTATACAATTGTGATCTGTTGATGAAACAATCAAACAATCCGAGTCTTACTCCAACGTTTTTAGTTTATAATTTGTTTACAAATGTAGGCATCTTATTTTTGTCAAAAAAAACGGCAGTTCTAAATCAAAGGAATAAATCCCTAACTACCACTCCTAATATATGACTTTGTTGATGCTCATTTAGTCTGATAATATTTCAGGTCTGAATCAAGGAAATGTTGCTGACTTGGGAGAACAAAACATACCATAGACGGTTAAGACCGTTGGAAAATTCACTTTCTAAATTTGAAATAAAAACCCAAATAATTGAGCCCAATGTACCAAAGAGCTAATCTATCTTAGGGGTGTGTAGGATCCAATAAAATCTAATAGGATTCAATGAACCCGATCCAACTATTGGATTGGATCGAATTTGAGGACTTGACTGGATTGGACTGTATTGGACTGGATTTAAATTCTAAAATCCATTGGATCAGATCGGATTTTGGATTTCCATATAAAAATCTATCAAATCCTTCATAATATAAGGATTAATTTATATTGGGCCAATTTATTTTATCTTATATAGATAAGCATTGAACAAATTTTGAGAAATATTGTATTTTGTTATAATAAATGATTATATTTTAAAATGAGTAATGCTGGCTTCCCAAAATTTTACCCAAATTCTTTCCCAAATGGTGTTGGCATATGAGGTGTCAATATCTTATAAATCTTGAGATTATGTGGTGAGTGATTTGATGTTGACACCTCACCTGCCAACACTATTTAGGAAAGAAGTTGGGAATTTTTTTGAAAAGTCTAGCATTACTCTTTCAAAATTTAGGGTAGTTTTATTTATGTTTGTGTTTAGAATTTATGTTTAAAGTTTATAATTTATTAAACTTTAAAATGTATAATTATGTATTGCTTTTATATTAATTATTAGTTTGTTAATTTTATTTAAAGTGTTGTATGAATAATTATTGACTTTGTTAATTTTAGGAATGTTTTAACTTTTATATTTAAGAATTGTTTCATATGAATTCGACATCATTATAGACATAGTCAATCATTAGTTCCCAACCATGGGGCGAATGGAATCTAATACATAAATCAGTTACTAAAAGAATGGAAAAGGCTTTTATTGTGTCGCTTAAATTATATAGGAATTCTTGAACCCAAGAATTAAGAAAAACAAGTTCTTCATTACCCAGAATAGTTTCAAATGAACAATTTGAAGATCTATTGATTCTAACAACGGATTGCTTTGGGTGAGGTCAAGTTCTGGGTTGAGGAGTTCCCTCAAAGTATAAGGAAAGAGGTGGAAACGGATCTGATTGGTTAACTGGTGCTGGTGATGTTGCTTTGTGCTTGTTTTCCTTTGTTTCCTGTTTTTGTGTTCTTACCTTGCCTAACTCGTGCTGTTTGGGTTGCTGTTTGGGCTTGTTTGTCCTTCGACTCTGTTTGAGTCTTCAATCCAAAAAAAAAAAAAAAATACAACTGATTGCAGAGTTGATCATTCGGACCTTTCAATTCATAGATGTGGATCTCAGACCTATGAATGGGGATATTCCTAAAACTCACAAAGAAAAAAGGAAGTGAGTTAGACAAAAAGAAAAGCAACTTGGACAAAAAGAAACAGAGTGACTTGGACAAATCTTTTTTGTCGATAACCTCAGACCAATCAATCGAATATTGATTAATACATAATCGATCGAACACTACTTGAAAATGGCTCTTCTGCTTAGAAACGGAATGTTCTAAATGCTCCTGGAAATTCTTGCTCCCATTGGATCATTTGTATTTGTATGCATTAGGATCCCCATTGGATCGGATCAAATTGGATTTAAATATTTAATAATTGGATTAGATCAGATCGGATTTCTCTCTAAGATTGGATCGGATCGGATCAGATCATATTGTAATTTCTTCGATCAGATCTTAGATCATGGAAAATCCAATGGATCCGATCTACCGCACACCGCTAAGCTATCCGTAGTATCAAAACGGATTTTCCACATATATTGATTTTGCATGATTTTTCGGAGGATAACAACCCCTAATGCTCTTGGAGTGGTGAACTTGGTGAACTTTGGAAGCACAAATATTTTTGATATTGGCTTAGCGATCAATGATATTGTTTCTCGCCTTCTTTGTGTGCAAAGAGGTACCGTCTACTTTGTGTCTAGAAAGGCTAATTGTGTAGCCCATAATCTGTCTAGAATGGCTCTGAATGTTTCAGAGGACTTTTTCTGGATGGAGGATTATTCTCCATGTGGGGAGAAGTATGTCATGAATGACCTTTCTGTTCTTTGTTGTTCTTCATAAAGTTTCTTCCTTCAAAAAAAAAAAAAAAAACATGTATAGTCTCCTATTTATAGGAGTCTCAATCCAATCTTTCATTGACAATTAAGTTGCCATATATATCTCTTCATTCTACATGTATATATGTATATCTAATTTATATATGCCGCATGCATATATGTATAAAAAATATATATTCCGTATGCATATATGTTATATACCAACTATATATTCCACATTCATATATATTATATACAAACTCTAATCCAACTCTTTAGTGTATTTACGACTATATAAAAGACTTCATAATTTGACTAGACAAATATGTCATGAATGACCTTTCTGTTCTTTGTTGTTCTTCATAAAGTTTTTTCCTTCCAAAAAAAAAAAAACATGTATAGTCACCTATTTATAGGAGTCTCAATCCAATCTTTCATTGACAATTAAGTTGCCATATGGCAACTTGCAAGAAACCATGAGATTGCGATCTTCCTTGCACATGGATTGCCACCTAATTTTGCATGAATATTGACATGAAGTGGTGGTCAGCCACAAATTTCACAACATTTACCAAAAACTTTTTTGAAATATTAAAAAACCTGACCTGTGGCTTGCATGTCCACAAGTTAAATCATGCCCGTGCAAAGAATGAATAGGTCCCAATCTAGAAAGCAGATGTCACTATTCGATCCCAACTGTGACAAACAATTCCAAAATACTTGTTCAAGCTGTACATATGATATTTTTATCTGAACAATCAATCATACATCAAACAAAAAGGAAAACGAAAATCCCACCAAATCTTTCAAACTGATAAATATAAAAGAATGCTTATATGGATTATTTTTCAAATGATCAAAATGCTTGACCAAATGATAATTAATCCAGACACCTAATAACTAAGAAGCTTCCAATTACAATGCCTTGCTTCTAAATCTAAATGCCTAATATCTAAGGGCAAGTCACCCTTTTTTCCCTTGGATTTCTACAATCTGTTCAAATCAACACTTCACATCAAGGTACAATTAGCATGGCAATCACAAAAGATCATAGAAGAGCTTCAGCCCGCTCCATACTCACCCCGTTTCTAATATGAATTTATTGTGGAATTATCAACTTCCGGTACTTCTTCTATGCCTCCATCGCCTCCTCGAATTTCCCACCAATATCCTGGGGAAAATGCGTCCAGAAGCAGCAGCTGCTGAGCCAGCAAGAAAAGCACGGCGCATCATGAAATCATCCTCTTCCAGTGACTCGTAATCCAAGCGATGATATCTACCCCTCCACTGGACGCCACGGCTCTGTCCTCGATCAAATGATTCCAGTGGGAAGTAGCCGTCATCCAAAGAGTCATCAGAATCATAATCACTATAAACACCATGATACCCTGGCTCAATCACATAATCTCCCAGCACCATTGCCCCTGGTGTTGACGACATTATTGTGCTGATCACATCACTTCGCTCTCTCTCACCTTCTAGCTTCTTCCATTTTTCCTCAAGTACAGGGTCTACTGCTCGGGGTCGTGCCAATGGGTGCTTAGCCCTAACATGCTTCCTCAGTTCTTTATAAGTTCCAACAAACGAGCACTTATCCTGCATGCATGTTCGCTTCTTGGCATTGAGATATTTACGGGCTGGTTCCACCACCGTCCAACCCTTCACCTGTCCACGACAGAGTGGGCACAAAAGCTCTGGAACTTCGGTCTTTTCATTGGCATGACCTGCATCCAAACTCAAACTGGAATTACCTATCATCCCATTTGATTGTTGCTCCATTTCCGAAGATGCTTTTGTATAGGCTTTCTTGTATTGCTCAAGACAATTGGCAAAACGACGGCTTGTAGCACACATGTAAGGTCGGCATCCTTTGTGATAAGAGGAACAAAGGAGGAGAACAGCATTGTGAGGAAACTCCAGGCACACTGAACAGGTTGCACCTTCCCAATCTTTCTTCTCCAAAGCTTTGGAATGTTTTTTCTGTTTGTGGCCTTTTTTACCAGCCTTCATTGAACAAGATGGTAACGAATATGGTGTTGATCTATGACGTCGTGAATCAGACTTGCTTTGTGCCTTGTCAACTTTCCCCATTACAGATTAGACCTGAAACAGATAGAGAGAGATGGAAGAGAGTAATCAGAACATTCATACAGAAATATTTACATAAATATAATCTGCTTAAATTTAAATTTTTAATGTCAATTAAATCCATATATAACAAACTCATAACACCACAAACACAAGGCTGCCCATGGGACGGCCAGCACACTCTCTTAGGTTGATTAATTTAACAGTCATATCAAACTTTTCATCACGCATTATTAATGTAATAGCAACACATAAATTCATTGCTTATTAAACCCAAGTGGAACTTAACCATGTTATATACAAACTTCAAAACATCGAGCAACCATTGAGCAACAGGGAAAAGGCACGGAATGAATGTATGGGTGTGGGATGTGTATTATACTTTACAGTGTAATGCATAAATACTCAGTAGCATGTATTCCTATCCATGGAATAGTCAAAAGACCCATTTTTAATTGATATTCCAAAAGGAGTTGTGTGCTGACATCAAGCATGTTCCTCTATGTCCTTTGCTTCCTAGAAGAGCATAAGGCTCCCAGCCACACATAATGACACCTAACATGTTCATCCAAGTCATCTACTATAGCTGATTAAACCTATTTCTGCCAAGGACAGATTCATAGAAAAAGGATTTTACATCAAAGCCAATCTTGATGGAGATGGTGATGTACTCCTTCCAGCCACGAGACCCATGATACTCACAATTGTGATGTTTCAGTCATGGGACCATGGAAGGTAAAGCATCAATACTTCCTGATTACATACAAAATAACACCCATTAAAAAGGCCAGGTGTATGTTTAGTCCCGTGAAACTAAAATGTGAAGCTCATCTTACTGAAAATGGCTTTAAATTCCAAGGTTAGGATAAACTGGTAAACAGATTCAATGCAAGTTTATTTTTCCTTTTATCATCTGCTTTCTATATCTACAATCACATGATCAGCATCCTTACCTTACCTTACCATACCCCACCTACCCTAACCCTCCCCGACATGTATTGGCTGGCAGCCACCTTTCCATGAATTTGGCTGACCTTCGAGGCCCTGACTCTTGGTGCTAATGAAAGAAAGGGTTGTTGGTTTCAAATGCATGGTTGACCTGCATTGCAGCTTACTCGAAATACAATGGGAAAGTATGATAAAAAAGCATATATATTCAATCAAAGAAAACTACAACTACATTCATTAACAAAGATGTGTGTCTATATGCCATCATATTCTTCTGACAGATATGGAAAACGGAACAATGTATACCACAACAGGAAATCAATAAACCTATAAGATACCATGTAAAAATTTTAACTTCACTGGTGACTAGTTCTAGAAAGCTTCTGTATGCTTAAAAATAAAAAATACAGAAAAAGAAGAATAAGAAGAAGGAAAGAAAAACTTTCTTACTAAAAAATCATATTTAAAAAGCAACACTGACTTTCTGAATCTGAAACCAGAAAATGATAACTAGAAGCAACAGAATTAGAATTTTCAACAATACTCAGGAAGCTTTTACATTTAAGCAGGGTGAGCCAAAGGAGTCAGGTAAAAGGAACATAATTACAATAAGCAAATATTTTCATCCATCTGTATGTCTTTGCAAATATGTACTTGGGAATAATAGAAAAATAGAAAGTAAAAAAGTAATTCTTTAAACCTTGAAACTATAAGCATCAATAATAATTTATAGGGAAAATAGACCCTCCTACTTTCCAGGACATTATTGTCACTTACGTGAGTTTTCCACAAGCAATCACTTATCACATCATATCAACAAATATGAATCAACAATTCAACATAGATATAACTTATAAAATAAGGTTTTTACTTTCCACACTGCTTGTGTTCTATCAGTATAACTTTTTGCTACACGACCTCTCATAAATAATTTAAAATTATTCACACCATCACTTGAAAAAAGGAGAAGAATAAGAAAATTCAACTTGTGAGTTGTGACCTGAATCTAGTATAACTGTATAAGTTAACCCAAACAGTTGAATCATATTAGTAATATGCCCCCACAATGATCTGATTAGGCTGACACTATTAGGTGGTTAAACAAGAACAAATTTACTATGAAGTGTAAGCATAATCCTCCAAAATAAAAGGCCACAATTAATAAATTATAAATATCTGGACGGTATTCCAAGAATGAAGAATCATGCTTGCAAAATCCAATGCAAATTGATTTACCAAAATGGAGGAATAGAATTATAAAGTAAGGAATCCATTCAAATATCAAAGCTTTTGAAAACTAAGGAAGATACAAACCAATGACTACTGCAGATGAGCATCATAAGCTCACGCTTAGTCCAGAGTCCTAGTCCCTACTAAAATTATATCTTCAAGAGACAAGTAATTTTCTGCTGCAAAGACTAATTTGATGACGATTCTATATTATTTTAGTGGGTCAAAATTTGAATTCAATAGATCAATATTACACACGACTGTCAGTGGTACTCATTTCTTTCATTAAATATCCTGTCTATCAACACAGAACCATAATCCTAATTGCACTCCACCAAACACATTAATCTTAAAACAACTTTAGAGACTAGACCCCATACCAGTGGTAGCCTGTAACCCAAGTTAACATCACAGATTCATATTACAAAATTTGCTAAATGTTTTACAGCAATCGCAATCATAGTCACAGTCACAGTGGAACTCAGAATCAAGCAGGATAAGATGTCATGTCATTTCGACACGCACTATTACCATATATTCCACCAAAAGAAACAATGAAGAAAACTGATCATTTGATGACATTCTCATAATGAAAATATGAAATAGTATGTAATATTTAAATATTACTTTAAATCCAAATTCAAATCCTTCTGGTACACCATTACAATTGTTCCAAGCCAAAAATTTAGGAACACCACAGGCAGATGCATGAATCGGAATGTCATAAACATAACTAATCCCAAAATCGCTCCTTAATCGTAAATAATTGTAGTCACAAATCCTAACTTTGAAATAAGAAACATAACATGCATCTCACATATCACAACTAACAATTCAGAGATCAAGAGAAAACCCTAGAAATCGAAATAAAAGATCCAGTCCAATGAAACCAAATAATAATAATAATAATAATAATAGAAGAAGATAAAGTGCAAAGTCGCTAAACATCGCCCAACGACTACGAGAGAATAGAGAAATGAAAAAAAAAATATTGAGATCGGAATAGGAGTGCGACGTACCAGGGAAAAGAATAGAAGAGAGAGGAATGAGGAGAAAGTAGAGAGAGAAAGACAAGTGTGTTAAAAGAAGATCGGTGGAGGGAGAGATATGGAAATGGAGAGGATCGGGTGGTGAGTGGTGAGAGGGAGAAGAGAGAGCACCCGATCTTCACGGTCACGTTAGCCGATGGTTGCGTTGCGTGTGCACCTTCTACCCTTCAAACTTTGAATCAGGTGCCTCTCATCTTTACGCCACCATCCATCTCCCTTATTCAATCCCAGTATCGAGGCCATCCCCGGGCCAGGCCCAATTTTACTGTGGTTATTTATTTATTTATTTTTGTGTTATTATCAATTGGGTTCCTAATTTATTTGAAAATGTCAAATTTTAGTTCTTTTTATTTTTCTTTGCTTATATGTCCCTACATTATCGAAAATACATGAAATAGGTTTATTTGATTAAAATTTTGATGGTCAAATATGACGGATGATATATATCGATCATTTTTTCCTTTGTATTAAAATATTGAATTAGAATGACATTTTTTTTCCTCTAACCTTTTACAATTTGACAACTTTATCTATTTTGATAGTTTAATAAATAAATAAAATACTAAAAAAAGGATTAATTAATAAAATAAAATAAAATTGATAAAATACATTAAAGAATTAAAAATAAAAATTACATAAAAATATTACAACAATTTAAAGTCACTTTTAACTTAAGTGCTAAAATAAACTAAGACTTAAGTGGGAAAAGACAAACACCCCCCTAAACTTTATTATATGATAATTTATCTTAATTCTTTTACTACAAATATATCATAATATATCGTTCACTCCATTATTCTGTTATTCACAAAATAATTACAAGTTAATTATCACATCATATAAATTTTGATATAAGTTTGAAAACATAGAATCAATTGATATATAATATATTTGAGTGTTACGACTTACGAGTCTAATGAAATCCCACATCAACTAATTGGGTTTAGCTACAATACAATAATTAGTTACCAAAAGTAAATATATTTTTTTTAGTTTTTTCTTCAAACCTTTGAATTTTGTGGACTATTGGATTAAAATCTAATGTCTAGTTTTCACCCGATCAACTATACAATTATTGTATTGCAGCAAAACCCCAACTAAATATGAAATTACTGTAGTTGATTGGGTTGGGATCTTACATCAGCAAAGTATGAAATTATTCATGGGTATAATATATATACTTATTGGACACCCTCCCATTATAGACTTTTTTTTTTTTCTTTTTCTTTTTTTTTAAAGTATTACATTTACAACTATTACAATAGGGCTGTCGGGATCAAACAATACATGTACGGTCTGGATAATTACTCTCACCGACCGAACTCCCTATATATACTTATAAAATACGTATGGTGAAATTCGAACCTTTGACCACCAAATATAGAAAGGAGATACACTATCATCTCTGTTCGGAGGTGATGTACAAAATACTTTGATAATCTTCATAGACTCAATTGCCCAAATAAACACCAAGCCATCAACTCATCTGCGTGAACAGTCCCTCCACGCTAATTGATACCAAGTAAAATATGAAGCATATTCGGTTACACTTATGTACCATTCAAAGAGGATATGCTTACACCACGTACTATTTGAAGAGAATATGCTTAAAATAATTGACTGCCTTGGCCAATACGAGTCACTTACTTTAGCAACTGCAATTGTCATACTGAATTTATTTTTGACATGTGCTATTCAACAGCATCATCATAATTAAAAGTGTTTTTTTTTTTTTTTTTTTTTTAACAATATCCATTAATCCGGACCAAGTTTTTTTTTTTTTTAAGTTTTCATCATTGATAAGATTCGAACCACTGATCTAGGATCATCTTATTAAAAGTTATCAAAACATTACACGCTTGGCTCATAGTGGATTCGAGCCTGCCCCCTTCCAAAATTTTGAATTATTGTAATATTTTAAAAAAAAAATCATAATTATAAGTTGTTTAACCAAATGGACCGACAGATTTGTAATTATATTGAAAAGTGAGAGATTTTTTTCACGACAAATGCAAACTTGGTATGAGGAAAATAGCACTTCAGATGGTCACTGCTGCCTTTTAACATTTTTCTTATTTGGAAAAAGACAGCTTAGGACGAGACAAGTGATCAAGCATATACTACTACAGCTAAAAGTATCAAGAAACACACCTAAAAAAAAGCATCAAGAAACAGAAATGAAAACTTCACTTGATACAAATGTACAATCAACAACCGTGGCAACTGACTCAATAGAGACATACATATACACAAGTACTCTACTACTCTGCTTCCGATTCTTTAAAGAATTGTTCCCAAATATAGCCCCCATAATCTTACACGCATTGAGAAAAAATAAATCATAGGACTGAAATAAAAACGAAGAAAAAAAAATTAGCTATATTGAACAACAGGTTGATGAGTCCAAACTATTTTCCCGCTGCAAATGGAAGATACATAAGAGCACTAAAAAGAGCAGATATGCTTGTGATCGAGACCCATGCAATGATTGAGAATCAACTGAGTTATTAAAAAGCATCCAGCAATTTGCTTTTGCACTACCTAAATCAATTGAGGATGCAAGGTTGTGCTTGCTTCGTCATCCATAAGGTTGTCTTCTAGAAATGATTTCAGTGAGTAAAAATTTCAACTAACCTGAGATGAACTGAAATGGAGCTCAACGAAGGTAGACTGTAAATATTACTAACGAGAATCCGGCAACACAAGTGATATGAACAATTGCTCTCCTAACATACCAATCTCCGAGGTGTATCAACATAGCCATAGTTACATCACACATGAAACTATTAGGCACATAAAGAACTTGTACGACCTCTTGTGAAAATGAGCAACCTCCATGAGCATGTTTCCACTTAATGCAGGATTTAATGTCACTTGCATGCATGCCGGAAGTTTTTCCTTTCTTCCTTTTTCCACTCTTTAAGGGAGCACAGCAATAGGAGACTACTTGAATTGAATACAGAAATCATATACGCTCATTGTCTTTTGATGTTACAACACCATTGGCTTTCAATTTTTTTTACCCAGACTTGGTGATGGTGAGCCTGAGGATGTAGGATGTAGCCTCTTCACAAATGGATGGTCTAAGAGCTGAGCAGCAGTGGGACGATCACTTGGATTAGTTTGTAGGCATTTGAGGATAAATTCCCGAGCATCCTTTGAGAGATGATCAGAAATAGGTGGTGGCACACCCCTCCCAATCTGAAATAATGCCTGCATCTGTTCAGTCACAATAGAGAAGATGCTGTTAAACCCTGAAAGCAACAGGTCATGCAATTTTACAATTGAACAAGTTATTGAAGAAGTAAAAACCCTTGCTTGACAAAAAGTATCAATCACATGGATTTTGCTCAAACCGAATTAGTAAATAGATATGTAGGATGCAGATAGCAACCAATCAGAATGCATGTAAAACTAAAGAAAAAAACAACAACAAAAAAAAAGCATGCATTTTCCGAATCCTTAAATCACTTAATGATCGTCATCATAATGATAGTTGCAATAAGAATTAAAACATTAATAAAAAAAATGGCACATACACATTCCAAATGCGAGTATGGAATCTGACGGGTTAACATCTCCAACACAGTACATCCAAGGCTCCATATATCAGCTGGAATTCCATACCCTTGGTTCTTATTGTTAACTACCTGCAATTACACAGCTTAAAAATCAGACACTTTGCATAGAAATATCAGTATCACCAATATGTTCAATAAAAGAATACCTTGCAAGGTCATATATTGTCAGGCATAGAAAAGTAGAAAACACCATGTAAAACAAGTATGCTTCCAAAGCCAGCATCAATATATTTTTACTACCAAGCCAGGCAAGTCCAAGATGTAAAAGGAAGAGAAAAGAGGTTGGGAAAAGTAGAAAATAAAGACTCAAAAATTAATATTTCCAACAAAATTTGAAGCACAATAACAATATTATCGACCATTAGTCCATCAATCCATTAAAAGGATCTGGTTTCCAACACTGTATATTACAAGGTGAAACGCCACACATATTAGTAAAGTAACCCAATGCCGATCAAGCTAAAGAATCCAAATTTCTATACAATATTGAAGTGTGCCCATTGATCCCTAGATGTCTTGCTACATTGCAAGAGATTGAACCAACTAAGTTATCTGACAGATTAGCTTCATGCTACTCAACCCAATCTAATGCAATTTGTTTTTTTATGAAAAATTGGCAGGCCACCATGGACTTTGATATTTGGAAATTTGACATCTCCATCAACATCCCAATACTTAAGAAAGTATTTGGTTCATGATCCAAACACAGTTTTCTAAAAATTATGATACAGGTTGTAGCTTAGGATATATTGGAAGCCATTTAAGAAAATACCAAATACAACTTTTATTGCTTTCATATTATTGTTTTTGTAATTGCATCCCAAAACTGTTTTTTAGTACTTCTTAAAACACCCCAACCAGATGCATGTTACTGAGATCTTTGATATCTTGTTTTTAATAATAAACAGCTGCTATATGAATTTGCAGATCAAACACTTGCTAAGAAACCAGGATTCCTCTGTATAATTATACATTTATTAAAAGAAAAATTAAGAGGAAAAACAAAATACAACTATAACTAATTTAAATGCACTATTAATATTGGTTGATTCAAATTATAAGATATCTACAAGTAGATGTAACCCCAAGTACTATAAAATTTCAAGTTTGTAACTCAGTCATCTATAAGATCAATATACACAGATTAATGACAATAGATTTGAATTCCCATGAGTTTACACCCAAGTGCTTGATAGCAAATCTACAAGTTGATGTAACCCCAAGTGCTATAAAATTTCAATTTTGTAACTCAGTCATCTATAAGATCAATATACACAGATTAATGATGATTGATTTGAATTCCCATGAGTTAAACTGAAAATAATCCACTTGGTTTCACAGTGCTTGTTCTAAGGTACTTTCATCAGATTTACACCCATAAGGTTTACATCCAAGTGCTTGATAGAGAAAAAAAAAAGTCACTAAATGTATTTCAAATAACCCACCAATAAAAAAAATATGTTTTTTAGCGTTTTTACTTTAATTTCGCAAAAAATATGTTTTTCTAGGAAACTGTCCTCATAAATCATAAAAATAGCCTACTTTATTACACAACTCATAGTTCCTAATTGAAACCTCACATTTCTCTCTTGTAATGTCAATTTAGCTTTTCAAAATGTTATTTAATGATATGCCCTCTCGTCTACACATTAAAACAGGAGATATCAACAATTTAAATTTTTTCTATAAAAGAATGTACTGTAGGTCAAGAAGCGAGAAACTGACTTCAGAAACTTCTTCTTAAGTCCATCTCATTCCAAGTCCAAAGCTGATTATACCACATAGCCAGCTCCCAATAAAGCACTCAAACAAAGATAGCACATTCAAAGTTGAGCAATCCCCAACCCAAATGACAAGGCCATAACAACATCACATAGTGTAGATCAAAATGTAATTGAACAACGTCAAAAGTTATCATAAATGCATTGACCACTAATAAGAAATGCCACCGATAAAACATTCACACAAGCTTACATTTTTTAAGCGGAAATTTTTTAAAAGCTTCATAATGTCATTAATATGATAATCTGAACAAATACATTATTTAACTATTAAAACTAAAATATAAAGCACAAACCTCAGGGGCCATCCAGAATGCAGTTCCCTTGCACGATTTAACATCATTCAATTTGGTGGCCTGAAAATCAACACGAAAGGCAACATTAGCTGAAGTTTATAACCATCTAAGAAGCAAAATAAAAAGGCAATCAACATCTGCCAAAACAAGAGATAACCTTTGCCAATCCAAAATCAGCAAGCTTCACAGATCCATTGGCATCCACCAATATATTTGCACATTTAATATCCCTTCAATACAAGAAACAAAGAGATGAGCTTTAAGAAACAAAATCACACATAAAAAGTGTGAGAATTCTTGCATTTGGTGTATAGAACTGCCAACCATGATTACATTTCAAATCAAGATTTACTTGAAACAAACATATTGTAAAGGAATAGAACAGAGCTTGAATAAATTCTGGTTAAAAAGTTTTATATGGAATGGCAAGTCGATGAGTCAATCCACAAAACGAAACACATATAAAGAAAATAATTGAAAGAAAAAGAAAAGGAAAAAAAGTTCCAAAACTATCATTATTAAAAATCAGAAATTAATGGGTCATAATCCAAACGCTTAATATTTATAATTAGCCTGAAATGTGGATCCCAACTCCCAAGGATGCAGAAGTATAGCTTCTGTCCTACAATTAGAATCCAGTTCTTTTTTCTTTTTCTGATTCATAAGTGTTCATGTTCCATTCTTTTGTTAAGAAAAAAGGGAAGCACTAACAACAGCATGCCTTATCATATAAAATAGCCTCTAGGATAAAGGCACAGATGCATGTAAGAAGGAAGTTGAACTTTGTAGAAGATCGTAGCTCCTCAAGCAGAGTAAATTGCACTTAAACTAAATTAAATATGATGCAGACCAAGTGTTAATGGCCGTACTCTTTTAATAAGTCTTCAAAGAGGACAATATTAAAATCAAAAATAAAAATAAAAATAAAAAACACACAGACTATACGACAGCAAAGCACCAAAAGCTAAGGCATTGAATTTCCCCAAGTAAGAAAGTTAAATATAAGCATGAAGCTTGTACATTAGCATACGTAGTAAGCACATTGAACAAAAGAAAAACAAGCTCTAAGCACAACAGACGTTCACAATCTGATGAGATCAATTGTAAATATATAATTCATGATGGATCCACTTAATTACCTGTGAACTACATTCCGGTCATGAAGATACTTTAAACCATGCAGAATCTGTCTTGTATATGCAGAGACCTGGGAATCTTTGAGATGATACCTTTGATAGAGACTTAGAAGGGAGCCTTTAGTTACAAGCTCAAGAAAAATGTATAGTTTTGATTCATCCTGCCAAAACATAACAGAAGAAAAAAGAAAAATTAATGAAAGAGATCAAAAGAGAAATATCATTCTGCTTGAGCCTAATAAGCTATAAAAACCAGTCAGGCAATCTGCAAGGTGTTAGGTGTGTGATATATCATCTGATTTTTATTTTATATATTCATTTTTTTATCGGTAGACAAAATTGTATTAAAGAAAGAAAGATATTTTATATATACCTAATACTTTTAAATAAGGGAACTCAAATCAATCCCTGACAGATTACTTAACTGACATGTAGACTTACAAAAATAATTGCATATACATGTGCGCCATTCACTACTCTCTTTTTAATTGTTTTCACAAATGCATGTTGGCTCACTATCGAATCTATCCTAGACAAATCTTAAACTTCTTAATTTGCTAGGATGACAGATTTGAATAATTATTCTCAAAGTCCTCTGGTTTTGGTTTTCAATAATCAAATAGATTATGGTTGAATTCAATAATGCAAAAGCATAATAAAGTGGCACAAATTATGGCAACTATTTCTGGGGTCTAGAAAACCTTTAAAAAAAACATTTATTCTGTAAATTAACAACCGAATATTAAAACGGTTTACATTAATATAAGCAAAGCCTTGAAGGAAAACTAATCGGATTTGTTCTCAACTCACAGTGATTCTCCATGTCTACCCAGCAGCAACAGTTTTTATACAAGTCGTTCAATTAAAAGTGCCTAAGAAACTCAACAAAAAGTTTTGATAGGAGCTAAGAAA
The DNA here is from genome assembly GCA_954870605.1 of Acer campestre. Lineage (NCBI taxonomy): Eukaryota > Viridiplantae > Streptophyta > Magnoliopsida > Sapindales > Sapindaceae > Acer > Acer campestre. Next base: position 21,586,302 of record OX940810.1, read on the forward strand.
CTCAAATTAACCTATAAGATAGTGATGGTAAAATGTTTTTTCAAAGGAAGAAATGACTCAATTTTCACAACTTTTTATACTGAACTGTGCCCATGTGACACAATGTCTAGGGATTAGCGAAACTAACACATCGACACATGTGCCTACCTCTAACAAAGGTATGCAACTTACTTTGCCAAGTGACTAAGCAATCTTTTATAGTTTTATTTTGGAGAGAAGCCAAGTGAATAAGTAATCTTAATTTCTCAAATATCCTCACAATTCATATTTCATATCTATGATGTGTTCACTAAATGGAGAGAAAAATGGCACAAGATATTAAATTTGCGAAACTTGTGTGTGTGTGTATATATATATATATGTAATGAACAGGAATAGTCCGTCACTTCTACACCAATGTCACTCATGTTCAAAATTGAAGAAGAATAAAGAAGCAAGAGCCTACAACCAAATGAAAAGAAACAACATAATACCTTGTCAGTTCCAAAATACTGGACAATATTTTCATGTTTAAACTGACTTAAAAGAGCAATCTCCTGCAAAGATAGCACAAATAAGAAGAAAAAAACATTATATTTGGCCCTTAAAATTTAACAACTGATAGCAGCGAATATATTTATGGAGAATCAAACTATTATACCAGGAAAAGTTATCGGTCTGTCTCACCTGCTCAAGTTGGTAAATACTCTGCTTTCCCTGGCTGCCTTGATCAAGCAATGAAACCTCCTTCACAGCAAAAAAGAATCCATCACTGCAGGAGAGTAAACGCAAAATTAGTAATAAAAAACCGTGATTTACAGGAAAAGAAGTCTTTTCATTTCAAATTCAAGCTCATAATCCTACTTGATATCATCATAAAGCTGGTAACAGTCTACTTCATGAGCTTTCTATTAACATCAAATTTCATTTTGTAAAATGGTAGTTAGAATTCATAAGAAAAGGAATAATATCATATTAGAGTTCAAAGAAGGTTATAAATTAGAATAGATTCATTAAAGCAAATATTTATAAATCCAAAAATATTTGAAAAAGAAATAACATAGAACAATAGAAACGAATCAAGACTTAGACATATTGGCTGTGTTGTCCTCTCTCCTTTGTGATTGTGGATACCCAGGTACACATGCATACTCACAGAAGAAAAGAAGTCAACAGCTAAACACTAGAGTATAACAATGAACTGAAAATGTAAGGACGGCATAAGTAAATTCACTCACAACATGAGTTCCAGGATAAAACATTTAGAACAATAGAAACGAATCAAGACTAAGAATTGTGGATACAGAGGTACACATGCATATAGCATGAATGCCTTCATCCACGCAAGATATACTATGCACATGTGTTTATAAGGGAATAATTGAAAATGTTTTTTCTACAATAAGCATCTTCTATAATTTAAAAACATAGTGTAAAATAAAAAATCACAATTAGATTAAATTCATGGATTAGGGTCAAATTTGTGAACTACAATTCCATACACTAAATGCTAATCCAGATCCATTTGCCTATGGATTATGTCAATTGAGTTAAGAACCAGGACTCCATTAACAGTTTTAAAGTATCCACAGCTCCACATATTTATATGACTATATGAGACTTTAAATTCTTCAATAGTTTCATTTTTTACCAATATAACCAATAGGGAATACATTACTAATTAATAAAATTAACAAAAACTACTATAAAAGTATTTTCAAACATGCCTTCATAAACACCAATGCATTAATACACCATATAAGGACAAACATACGATCTTAAGATGCTCACAGATCAAGGAAACTTGTAATATGTCATTGTGCTCTTTCTCACACTCATGTGACTTAAATTTCAGTCAAATCCTTCCAAGGGCAACCTGAAAAACCAACCAAGTTTCTTGATCTTCTCTCCACTCACAGTTTGGTTTTAATATTCCTCTCTCAGAATTTTCAACTTAGCTCCCAAACAAATTCTAAATGTTTGTCTCTCTCTTGACTCTTGAGCTAGCTTCATATATCAAAATGCAACTAATTTCTAGGATTACAATCGACTGGAACTCCATGAATACCTGTAGAAAAAAAAAATAACCTAACTAAAACAAGAAGTCTTGTCACAAATTGGGTTAAATTAATCAATCTAATTTACAGTTTTACAATCTACTATGGCCTCTCAACAATCCTTTGGAGGAAAAAGATTAGTTAGTGACAATAATAACATTACTTAGGATACTAAAAGTCTAATCTGAGGAATTTAGGGTCGAATTCTCAAAACAACTTACACGTCTTAAAGGGGGTTAAAAGTTCCTATCAACAGGTTCTACACAGCAAAATACCATAAACGAAATATATCCAGAGAATCAGAGCAGAAATTGCTTCAAAATTTTCAGACAGGCAAAAACTAAAGAAATAAGCACTTACTCAGAAAACCCTTCATAGACTGATCCAAAAGATCCACGCCCCAGAAGCTCACCCTTCTCCCAATAACTTAAACTACTCTTAAACCTCCCATTGGGTGAAATATTAGACATGGGTTCAGTAGTTGTACTTGAAGAATCATCATCATTGGAGGTCGTGAACGAACACGAACACGACTCTGATAACAAAACATCCTCTTCGGTCTTAATAGTTGCCCTCACAACCTCCTTTACTTGTTCGTAGTCTTCTTCTTCTTCTTCTTCTTCAGATGAACTAAAACCTCCAAAATTTGATGACGTTCTATCATCCTTAGGTCCAAAATCTCTAAATATGTCCCATGTGGTGCACGTGTTATCCACCACCGGTAGCCTCATTGATGGCGGCGGTTTTAATACCGGTGGCCTAATCCCTTTAATTCCTACAGTGTGATTACTGGAAATATAACGCGCACTTGACTCGTCCAGCTCGCCCCGAGTCAGCTCAGTACCGTCCTTAACTGATCGTGATCCTCCTCCACCATCACCGCCACCGCCACCAGTAATATAAAGAGAACGTTCACCTGGCTGACCTCTTAACTCAGCCATCTCGTTCCGAGTCGACTCAGATCCGTCCCTAATTCTAACAGCATCCAAAACCCTATCACACAGCTCACTAACTCCCACCTCTTCACTCTCTCCCTCCGTTTCTCTCGGACTCTCTCTCATTGATGGTGGCGGTTTTAATACCGGCGGCCTAATCCCTTTAATTCCTACAGCGTGATTACTGGAAATATAACACGCACTATACTCGTCCAGCTCGCCCCGAGTCAGCTCAGTACCCTCCTTAACTGATCGTGATCCTCCTCCACCATCACCGCCACCGCCACCGCCACCAGTAATATAAAGAGAACGTTCACCTGGCTGACCTCTTAACTCAGCCATCTCGTTCCGAGTCGACTCAGTTCCGTCTCTAATTCTAACAGCATCGAAAACCCTATCACACAGCTCACTAACTCCCACCTCTTCACTCTCTCCCTCCGTTTCTCTCGGACTCTCCAGATGGTTCAATCTTGACCTCGGTAAAATATCCGAAGAAGACCTAATCTTCCGAGACTCCCACGCCGCCGCGGGGATCGCGAAATCCTCGGGACCTGACAAACCTAGGCTCCGACATATTCGCTCGAATTCTCCATCAACTCCTTCAACGCGGAAGCTCGTTTTGTCAGATAAGTCGAGCGATCGGGTAATTAGCGAAGACGAAGACGATGAGTCATCGAGCGACGAAGATGAGGAAGTAGCATCGTAATCAATGTACTTGGCCGCATTGCGGCGATCAAGCCGAGGTTTTCGCCTAGTCTTCCCCGAGTCCATGGCCTTTTTCTCCCTATGGGAGAAGAATCGAGGTATGTGATGCATAGAGAGCTAAACCCATCTAAATTTGACAACAAACAGCAATGAAAGTCGATGAAATTCTCTCCAGTATAAACGAGATTCTCTGCGCTGTGTAGTTTCTCTGCAATTTTCTCAAGAAAGTGAAGGAAAAAGTGGATGTCTAGAGATAAATTGATAGAAAGACAAAAGTCGTATCGTAATGGTTGAAATCACAAGTATGATAATAGACTGGTAAACGCCGACGAGTGACTGGAAAACGCGGTGCCACGTGGCGAGTAAAAATGAGAATCATTCGAAACGATGCGTTTTGTATCTTACTCATATACTATTCTCTAGTGTTGTGGTACAACCCCACGGTCACGCTGCTGGACGCTGGCCCTCCACAATCCACATCACAAATTACAAAGAAGTTGCCACCATCAGAGAGATTTGACACCGGTATTTACAAACTTGAAAATTGAAATGGAAATCTGGAATATAATATTATCACAGTAACACATGGCCTCTTGCCAATGTGGCTGGTCGCTCTTTGGGAGCCTCCAGTACCACGGTTCAATGCTATGGTGTGTGTGCATATATTGTATATATATTTTTTGTCCCACCTTGACCTTTAAATCTCAAGTGTGGATAGCCCTCTCCCGGTTCTGGGAGCATTCCTCTCTCCAATTGTGAGAGTAGCTGTATTCCACTCGTATCCTTTCCTTGATAGTGGGAGTAATATTTCGGGCTGTGCTCGTAGAGTTTATTCTCGTCGGTCCCGGAAATGGTTATACATCAAAAATGTATATATATATATATGTATGTATTATCACAGTAAAAATATCTTATAAATTTTCTGAAATATCCGTAATATTTTATGTAAAATGTGGATATCGTTCTAATGTAATTTTACATAATATTATGGAAATTTCTAAAAAATACCCGGTATATTTATGTAATGAGGAACATGTTGAGTAATTTGGTAAAATTTATGAAATTTCATTTTGATATTAAAATTTATGTATTACTATTAAAAATGAAGTTTTAACGGAAGATTTTTGATTTTAGTGTAGTTCGTATTTGTATTATATTCATATTTACATCATATAGTCATATATGTCTTTGAAAATAGGATTTGAATCATCTTCTCACCTAGTGGTGGCACCGGTTCGGTTCCGGTTTTGTGGCCACCCAAAATCAAAACCAAAACCGGAACCACCGGTTTGGTATCGGTTTCAAAACGCCGGTTTGGCGGTTTCGGTTTCAGTTTTGAAACCGTTGGTTTTGGGTACGTTTTCGGTTTCGGTTTCGATTTTGGACAGTTTTTCAAAACAAAAACAAACAAAAAAAAGTTCCACGTGGCAACTTCTGAATCGTCATTTTTTTTAATATATATTTTTTTATAAAACCGACGGTTTAAACCGCGGACAAAACAGTCAGTTAAACCGATGGTTTTGGCCAGTTTGCAGGCCACCGAAACCGAAACTACCAATTTTCAAACCGGCAGTTATGGTTTCGGTTTCCGATTTTGGTTTGGCACTTCCAGTTCCGATTAAACCTCGAACAAAACTGACGGTTTACCAGAACCATGGCGACCACTATTCTCACCTCACTTTATCCTCACATAAATTGATGATCTGGATTAGTTTTATTTTTTGATTGAGTAAAACATAAAAATTAATAAAAATAATTTAGACCATTTATTTGCTATTTTAGACACGTGTCAATATATTATGAAGATAAGGATAATATGAGAAGAGAAAAAGGTAAAGAGATATTCCATATCCAAAAAAAAAAAAAAAAAAAAAAAATTCTTTTGACAATTCAATTTTTTTTTTTTACACTTCTTTTCTAAAAACACTTCATTCTCAAAATTTAAATTTTAAAAAATTATAAAGACACTTCATTTTGTTACAAGATTATCCTTTTTATCTTTTTTGAATTAAATTATTAAAAAAATAAATTATCTCTCCTAAATCATTAGATTTATTATTACATATTAAATACTCTCTCCTAAATATTTAATTATCATATTAAACTCTCTCTCCTTCCATAAATATTTCTAATTTTCTATTTCCACTGTTTCTCAAACAAGACTAAGGGGTCGTTTGTTTTTTTGTCTGAAGACTGAATAGTCCTGAATTTTACTGAAGACTGAATAGTGGCTGAAACCTGAATCTGAATGACATGTTTGTTTTTTTTTCCTCACATCTGAATGTACTGTCAACATGTTTGTTTTTTACAAATAAAATTGTCTGAAAAGAAGTAATTTTACATCTATACCCATGTTAAACAATTATACATATAATATAGAATAAAAACAATCCAAAAATAATAATTATGTATGAACACATATGATCATGATCTTCTTCTTCGATTACAAAAAAACTTTATTTTTACTAAGAAAAGAAAAGGTTTTTTTTTTTTTTAAATAAAAAATAAAATAAAAGGGGAGCAAGAAAACTCACACAAAACACTCTAAAAAAAATAATATATAAATACATCACCCTAATATCATAATAAAGTATTGATATTAAATACTAATATGAGAAGTGATTAGGTTTTTTTTTTTTTTTTTTTTTTTTTTTTTTTTTTAAAGCTATTTAAAATAAGCAATATATTAAAATAAATATTTCTATACAATATATAATATGATGAAATTGGAAATATGTTATATATGGAGGATAGTATCGGAAGAAAAGATTTTAGATTGCATTTAATGCAATTCAGTGATTTACAATTAAGTGAAAAGTCAGGATTTTTTACTTTTTATTTTAAGTTGTTTTTTGGTATTTTTAAGTTGTTTGACCACTTAAAAAAACAAACAAAACAACTTAATAATTATGATTCAGACCCATTAAGCCTTAAGTGGAAAAAACAAACGACCCCTAAGTGGTCATTTGTTTTTTCCACTTAAGACTTAATAGGTCTGAATCATAACTATTAAGTTGTTTTGTTTGTTTTTTTAAGTGGTCAAACAACTTAAAAATACCAACAAAAAAAACAACTTAAAATAAAAAGTAAAAAATTCTGATTTTTCACTTAATTGTAAATCACTTAATTGCATTAAATGCAATCTAAAATCTTTTCTTCCGATACTATCCTCCATATATAATATATTTCCAATTTCATCATAATTATATATTGTATAGAAATCTTTATTGTAATATATTGCTTATTTTAAATAGCTTTAAAAATAAAAATAAAAAACCCTAATCACTTCTCATATTAGTATTTAATATCAGTACTTTATTATGATATTAGGGTGATATATTTATATATTATTATTTGTAGAGTGTTTTGTGTGAGTTTTCATGCTCTCCTTTTTATATATTTTTTTATTTTTTTTTAAAAACCTTTTTCTTTTCTTAGTAAAAATAAAGTTTGTTTGTAATCGAAGAAGAAAATCATGATCATATGTGTTCATACATACTTATTATTTTTGTATTGTTTTATTCTATATTATATGTATAATTGTTTAACATGGGTATAGATGTAAAATTACTTCATTTCAGACAATTTTATTTGTAAAAAACAAACATGTTGACACTACATTCAAATGTGAGGAAAAAAAAAAAACATGTCATTCAGATTCAGGTTTCAGTCACTATTCAGTCTTTAGTAAAATTCAGAACTATTCAATCTTCAGATAAAAAACAAACGACCCCTAACAGTTAAATAATAATAATAATAATAATAAATAAATAAAAATATAAATAAAAACTCACTAATAAGCTTGGAACCATATGTATGTATATATATTTAAAAAAAAAAATTGAAATATGAAAAAAAAAAGAAAAAAAAGAATTATTACTCTTGTAGGTATGTGATTGTCTAGAGAACCTTAATTCTTTCATTAGTCTTAGAAATTTTGAGTTTAATCGAATCTATTTGAAACAATTCAAGCATTCATATATATTTTTTTTAAAAAAAATTAACTTTTTAATTTATATATATTACTGTTAGTAACATAAGTTTTTTTTTTTTTTTTTCTTTTAACAATTTTTTTTTTTTTTTTTAATGTGATAGAGAGTTTCCAATTTCCATCCGCCAACAAGAGGCCATACCAACTAAACCATAGACCTACGCCCTACCTAAATAGAACTAGGCTCTGATTATTCGATTGGGGTCTTCAGGGCCAATAAGATCTTTGTTTCCATAATGAGACACTTTCATGATCATAGGGCGTTAAATAGAGTATTTTAAGACTATTACGACATTGCATAAATGTGGAGAAAGTATGGAAATATGGTATATATATATTTTTTAAATGGAGAGAGATTAATCAGGAGAGAATATTTAATATGGTAATAACAAATTTAGGGAATAGAGTTTAATACGTAATATTTAATCTAATGATTTATGAGAGAGATTGTTTTTTAATAATTTAATTAGTTTGGAGTGTCTTTAATTTTTTTTTGTCTTGTTTAGTAATTTTAGTTTAAGTTAAAAGTATCATTAATAAAAAATAAAATAAAAAATCAATTTGGAGTGTGAATATATAATTTATGGATTGTAAGGAGAAGCTCTCATAAAAAAAATGTGTTTTTTTATTACACTATTGATTATTTTAACTTGTTTTAAAGTTTCATTAATTATTTTTATGTTTTCAGCTAAATTTACATACTTTTTTCCCATAAATTTTATATCAAAATCCGCCGATATCATTGTCTACCTAGAACGCAGCTAACATGAGAAAAATTTGGATGCACCCAATACATTCTAACCAAAGGTTGAATGTCATGTGGTAGGAAAAACTCAAATGATCGGTTTCCTTTGCCACATGGCATGCATCCGATCCATTGAACGGATGCAGCGCATGGTGTGCAAATGCAATGTTTTCTGTCATAGCAGATGCTTCATCACCTTCATGCTTGTAGTGATGTCTTTTTTTTTTTTTTTTTCCCAATTTGTACTATGACACAAATATCCTACCAACGACTATTGTCTGTGTGGAAGTCAGTCCATCATTTTGCAAATTTTGTTGCAGACTTCGACCAACTATTTTCTTCAACTCATTGGTGAATACACAAATTTTACTTATCGTTTTGCTTGACTAGATTTTTGTGGATCTTTTGATTCTTTTTTCAAACCTGTAAAAGCCAATCTTTTGTGGGTTTTTTTTTTTTTTTTTTTTTGAGATTATTATTATTATTTTAATTAGTTTGTGGGTTATATTCTGTTAGATTTATTGCGATGGGTGTGGCCTATCTGAAGGCGAGGTTTCTTATTAACCAGTCGTTGAATCCGGTGATTGTTGAGAAAATCGCACATACAACATTAGCAAAACGGGTGTGGGACGTTCTGATGAACACATCATTTTCCCACGGTGCGTGGGTTGAGTGAAGGTCTGTTCGGCGTCACTAGCTGCTGCTCCGAACTCCTGGATCCTCAACTCTTGAATCTACCTACCACTCTTGGATTCTGAACTCCTGAATCCTATCATACTGCCCTCCAAGCCTCGAACTCGGGCTCTAATACCAAATGTCTCAGTTTCTTCACGACCTCTCTCTCGTTCACGACAATGGTCACGGGTTCGCTGCAAGTCACGATTCTAGCGACTTTCTTCACCTTTTCTACTTCTTTATTTTTATAATATTTTTCTTTGGAAGCTCATTGCCCCTTGAAAAAAAAAAAATCAATTCATATAGATAATTGAATAATTAATTAAATGAAAAAATAACATTAGCATTATTCTAATTTAAATAAATTAATCCTCAAAATAGTCAACCTTAAATAACTTCAATATTGTTTCGTTCAAAGTCAAAACTCAAATTCTCAAGTGATACCTCATATGACATATCTCATTGAAACTCTTGTAAGATTCAAGTTTCTTTGTTCCTCTTTCTAAATTAAATATGATTTTAGATATTAAAATTGTTTGAATACGTGATGAAATTTATAAATTTAGTATATTACCAGTCGCTATCACATTTTATGCTCTTTGTTCCTCTTTCTAAATTAAATATGATTTTATATATTAAAATTGTTTGAACACGTGATGAAATTTCTAAATTTAGTATTGCTCTCTCACATTCTATGCTCGTACAAGTTACGCGGCTACCGCGGGCTTTAGATCTTATAAATATTTATTTTGGTGGTTGAAAACTTACACTCACCGTCAACCCAACGATAAATTCTAACACCTCGTATGTATTGTCTTACTATTATCTATAGACCGCAATAAGTGTGGGAAGACATCTATCGATATTAAAAAACGACTTCTTTCAATTATAGAATTAGATATCCAAACCGTACCGATAATATTTAATCTCAATAAATAAGTAGAGTATGGGTCAAATGAGCACGTTATTAGTTGATAGATTGGAGAATGACAAAATGTTGAGAGGATTCTAGAGATTAATTTAAGTCAAATTTTGTGTGGTTTTTTTTTTTTTTTTTTGTCAATCAGGGTGAGTCTTTGACCAATAAAGTCTTATATAAAAATAAAATTATAAATTATAAAAGTCTTTAAAAACTTGGCATGGATGTTAAAAATAAAAAATTGTCATGGAATCATATTGCTTGACAGCGGTCATGCTATATTTTGTCAATGAAGGTTAGGGAATTGTTATTATTTACGGTCCAATAAGGTAAATTAATATTTATTACTAAAAAAAAAAAAAAAACCCTACGTTTGGTAGGGAGGAAAAAAAACAGGAAAGATGAAAAGATTTGAAGGAATAGAAAACATGAGGGAATGAAAGGAAAATGATTTCCCCTCATGTTGTTTGGTAAACGGGAAGGAAAGAAAATATAATTTTATTAATTCTACTATTTTATCCATATATTATATTTTATATATTAAAAAAATTGGATAAATTTATAATTTTAAATTACCTAAAACTTTCCCCTTTGTTTCCCTCTCATTTCCTCCCACTTTTGGGAGGAAATAAAATGGTGGGTCCCACACACCATTTTTTCCTTCCATTTTTCCTTTTCCTCCATTTTTCTCTCCATACCAAACATACACTTCTCCATTTTCCCTCCACCCATTTCTTTCCTCTCCATTTTCCTCCCTACCAAACATACCCTATAACCTAGGGGTGTGTTTGGTAGGGAGGAAAAGGGAGAAGAAAGAAAGGGGTGGAGGGAAAAGGGAGAAGAAAATTGAGAAATATGTGTTTGGTATGGAGAGAAAAGTAGAAGGAAGGGAAAAATGGGAGGAAAGATTTGTTGGTGGAACCCACCGATTTTAATCCACCCAAAAGTGGGAGGAAATGGGAGAGAAATGATGGAATCTTCTTACTTTTAATTAAAATTACCAATTTGTCCTCTTTTTTAATATATAAACTATAATGCAAGGGCAAATTAGTAAAATTGATAAAGAAGATCTATTCTTTCCCTCATGTTTACCAATCTCATAAGGGATCTCTTATTTTAATTTCGGTACGGACCACCATGAAATCACATCGATTTGAATGAATTTTGTTCTGAAATTTTTTGTAGATGATAAGTTCATCAAAATCAATAAATAAAATTTGTGAATTATGAGAGACTCACTATATATATATATATATTTTCTACTGTCAGTTCGTTCTGACAATAAATATATCATAACGAATAATGTGGACCACTAGATTTACATACTTTGACTCAAAATGTATCACTTATCAAAACTTCTCCATAATATATGGTCCACATTCTTCGTCCTGATATATTTATTGTCAGGTTTTTTTTTTTTTTTTTTTTTTTTTTTTACATTGCAAAACCTCCCACTATGTCAAGATTTCTCTTTCATCAATCTCAATCAATATTCTTCTACGATTGCAATCAATCTCTCGTGTTTCATCAAGGAAAAAACAAAAAGGTAAGTTTTAATTATTATTTTTTAATTTAATGTCTATTTATATTTTATTAGTTTGATTTTTTTAGGGATTTAACAATATCAAGTAATTGATTGGGTTTGTTTTCTCGTAGCTATTGTGGAAGATTGAGTGTTATTTCAAATCTTCAATATTGTTGGAACTTGCTTCTGCTAAAAAGCAGGTGCTATTTTTTCATTTTATTTAATTAAAATTCTGTTTTTATTGTCTTTCATCATTTTATTTTGGTAAAAATGTCTACCAGAAAATTCGAATATGGTTATGACAAACGAAAGAAAAAGAAAAAAATGGAAGATTTAGTTCAATCTCAAAAAAGTGCATTTTAAGTGAGAACTTGCATTTTAAGTAAGATTTGATGTCAAATCTTGAATACAAAAATTTAATAAATGATTTTGCATCTCAAAAAGCAAGAAAAGTGAATTTTAAGTAAGTATATGAATGCATTGCAGGCATGTCAACAAAAAGATTGAGTGAAGGTAAGGATTTCAAGTTTCGATATGATACCCAACTTCATCTCAAGATTTTTCCTTCAGAAAAGCATAATACTTTGATTTTTGTAATTATATTTTGTAATTTTGTCATTAGAATAAAATTAATTTATTTGGAAAAAAAAAAAAAAAAAAAAAGTATCACATTACAATTGCGTCTAGGGCCTCACTTTGCCTAAGGTCGGCCTTGGTTTTCTATCCCTCCAAATCTTTGTTGATTAATTCTATGTTTTTTTTTTTTTTTGGCAATATCTATTAATAAGAGACAAGGTATTTTTTTTTTTTAAGCTTTCGTCATTGGTATGATTCGAACCGTTGACATGAGAGTCATTTGTCCAAACTCCAAGCTTGTTCATCTATCAGCTGAGCTACGCCCCTGTTGGCAATTAATTATATGTTTTGGTAGAGTAAAAACATTAAAATTAATAGAAATAATTATGACAATTGATTTGCTATATTAAATATGTGACACCGAATTATGGAGGTGAAGACAATTAAGGTGATCAGAGAATCAAGATCCAATAATTCAAGAGTATTTCAATGGAAATTAATTATACAAAATTAGAGGTACCAAACGGGACGGGCAGGAGCTTGAGGGTCGGGCTTTATCCGGCCCTTAACATTGAGGGCCGGGCTTAAAGCCCGGTTCACATACAATTTTTTGAGTCTAACTTGGCCAAAGCCCTTTTGAGGCTCGGACCTCTAAAGGCCGACCTGAAAAAAAAAATTATTATTTAGATCATAAAATAAACCCCCATAGTTTGAAATGAATAAAAAAAAAATTACAAGATACAAAAGTCAAATGAATGAAACCATCCATCAAAACAAAATAATTCACTATTACTTTCTAGTTAACAAATATAATATAAACATTAATAAATAAATTACATGAATATTGTATAAACTAGAAATAGAGTGAAAATTGCATCTATGTAATTTAAATACATCACAACTAGGTTGGCACACATCGAAACTATCAATCATTTACATTACGAGACCAATTACAATCTAATTGTCTAAATTAGTAAAATATTCTAAGAGATCATCAATCATCGTTGTAATTTTGTGTTCTTTTTTATACATATTTAAAATATAATTTAATTTAATAACTCAATTATTCGACGGCCCATCGCACGCACTGATACTTACACGTACAGTATATTGAAACTTAGTTTGATACATATTTTAAATATAATATAATTTAATAACTTAATTATTCGACGTCCTGATGGGTTTCAGATTATAAGCCCAGTTCGGCCCTTATTCCCATCCAGCTGCCCCACAGGACCATAGGGTCTAAAATATATGTCCAAGCCCACCCACACACACAGAGCAATAATTTTTTATTTTTTTTTTATGGAAATAGCACCTGAAAATCTGGAAAACCAGATCCAGGGCAAGGTTACAACCAATCTGGAACTCCACAAATAAAACTAATTGAGCACAAGCCCAGAACAGAGTCTCACAACGGGAGAAAAACGCTCACACAAGAGTGGGATTACAACCAAAACATAAAACAAAACACAAATAAACACACAAGCTGAAACTGATCCGGAGGAGAAACCCATGCCGCCAGAGAAGACCCACCCAAGACGTCGTCTAGCCCTCATTCCTGGCCGGTTGCCCCATAGGACCAGCGGGTCTAAAATATATGTCCAAGCCCACCTTCTCAACCGGGTGCAAGTCAAACCTTGGCCCTCAACATGGCAGGCCAAGCTTGTACCGAAACGAGTAAAGCCCGCAACAAGTACAGTATTACAGTACCACAATATTTGCCCTTTTATATTTAGAAACAACTATTATTTGACACTTATGATTTCCAACTGTTAATGAGATTTTTCTTTGTTAATATATAATGGTTACGGGGTATTTTAGTCATTTTACTAATATAGTTTTAAGAATAAATAACAAGAATAAATGAGGCCATTTGGCAGGAGACTGTCAGCACTCAGCATCCTTGCAATTGCGGATCCCCTCTACAACTTCTCCCTAGCAAGCGGAGGTTGGCCTTTTCCCGAATCTAGAAGGTCTGGAGGAGGCCAATAATCTCCTCTCGCAAGAGACCTATTATGATATCGATCATCCCGACAATCTAAAGAATCCACTCCACAACCCTAACAATCAATTATGCATCTTGTTCATTATAGAATTTCAATTGAAATTATAATACAACCTTTCAATAACTCGATTTAGAATAACCAATAAGATAATTTTCAAAATTTCATGCATAATATGTCCCAATTCTTGATATTAATAACCGTACAAAGTGAAACATGAGTTTTTAAAAGAGAATATGATTTAAAAAGAAAAAAGAAAAAAGAAAAAAAAAGTCATAACGGTGATAGAAAGTGAAACAAGCGAGAAGATGGGAAAGGTTAACATGAAGGGCAATTTTATCAGTTCATTTATTTGGTGAAAAAAACTTAAGTTATTAGAGATTTTCTTCTTACAATCCTATTTTATATTTTCTCATTCTATAAATACATTTCATTCTAAAAACTTAAATTTTAAAAAATTCTAAAGAATCTCCATTTTTTTCTCCAAAATTAACATTTTTACCATTTGACACTTTTTTTTAAACACTAATCATGCACATCACCTCCTAGTAGAGATGGTTGTGCACCTCCCTTCCACACCTAGTGGTCAGGGGTTCAAGTCTCACCATGCGTATTTTACAAGTATGTGTGGGGAGTTTTCTCCCGGTTTGTGGGAGCAGCCCTCTCTCCGGTTGTGAGAGTTGTAATCCTTATGTAACATCTCCCCGATAGTGGGAGTAGTATTCCAGGCAGTGCTTGTAGAATTTAATTAATCTCACCGGGTCCCGGCAGTAGTTGTATTTCAAAAAAAAAAACACTAATCATAAAAACCTATTTTTTTTTAATATATATTAAATTATTTTGTTTCAAATAAAAATTTACAAATACTGTGGACTATAATATCTAAGAATCAACATTTAATAAAAATAATCTACAATTTTTTTTTTTCATATTGTAGTTCATGCAAGGCATCCACAAAAACCAACACATTTAAAAATAAATAAATAAATAAATAATAAATAATAAATATTATATATATAAACAAACTTTGTTTGACACACTTGAAAATACCATACAGGGAAATTTAACAGAGAGTCGAAAACTATACAAGTTCTCAAAATCGATATAGTAAAAAAAATCAAAACTGCTCGTATCACCCACTTTCAACTAGAACTGACAAGGTTTCGGTTTGAACCGTGAAACCGGATTGGAAACAGAACTAAAACCGGGGGAGGTCGGTTCTGATTCCGGTTCCACATTTCACGAAATCGCCCAGTTCAAATAGAACTTAAACCGACGGTTTCGGTTCTGGTTTGAACCTACGGTTTATATAAATTTTTATTTTTATTTTTTTTATATTACAAAATATTACATTTTATTTATAAATATATATATATATATATATACAATGTTAGAAAGGACATTATAAAATATTGAGTCATGGCCCATAACCCTTGTCCAAGTAATTATGTTTTCCCTTCTATTCTCCTCCTTTTTATATAGGTTAGATATCTCATTCACTTCTCTATTTTTCCAATATGAGATGTGGGATAAGAAGTCATATTATGCATTTTTAACAAATATTTAAATTATTTCTTTTGGTGAGAGTGTGTTAGATTCGAATCATACCCCAATATGGAATATTGTAATAGTTCCAAAAAAAAAAAATGTTTTTTTTTATTTTTTATTTTAAAGGAAATAAATACTTCGAAGGATCCTACTTTATATTTTCATGAACTTGAGGTATTTATCTGAGGTCCCAAATGTATTAGTCTTCTTTATAATCATTAGTTTCAATGCATATAATTAAATATTTGAGCATTTGGCTTTTGATAAATATTTGTTAAATTTTAATTAACATGTCAAATATTTTCACACTTCACACCAACCTCTAATTAAAATAATGTTTTTTTTTTTAATATATTTCCACACTTCACAGTTGAAGTCTTGACTTTTGTCAAGAAAATTTTGCCTAATGACAATGTGGATATAACCAATTCAAATTCCAAATCAAGTGTGAGTTGGACTCATGCAGATTGATTTCACACCTGGATACCACCTCTCCAGCACAATTTAACTAAGATCAAAGAGCATGAAAGTTTTACCAATTCTTACGACCAATTGACTTATACAAACAACCAAAATAGACCATAAAATATATGTTAAAGAGTATGTATTTATGCATCCGTGTAAGAGAGATGAATTCAGAAATTCAATTCAGCATCGTAGTTTTAAGTTTTAAGGAAAAAAAAATAATAAATATTTGTTAAAAATGCATAATATGACTTCATACCCCACATCCCACATCCCACATCCCTCATTAGATAAATAGAGAAGTGAATGAGATGTCTAACCTATATAAAAATGAGGAGAAGGGAATGGAAAACATAATTATTTGGACATGGGTTATGGGCCATGACTCAATACTCTATAATGTCTTTTCTAACATTTTGTATTTATTTTTTTATTTTTTTATAATATAATGTTATATTTTGTAATGTAAAAAAAAAAAAAAAAAATCCAGTTCAGAACCGTTGGTTTCTTCGGAATTAGAACCGATGGTTTCGGTTTCAGTTCCGCCTAATTGCCAAACCGGAACCGTGTTAGGTCTACTTTCAACCACTTGTTACACATTTCAAACACTTCATATTCTATGTCTAGTTGATCTTTTTTTTTTTTTTTGGAGTTATGTTGGTAATAGACATCGAAATCAAATTATACTTTAATGATACTGGAAAAAAATATTTTAGGGTTTGTAAAATGAAAAAAAGATATAAAAAAAAAAGAAGAAGTTATGTTAGAGTCTAACAAAATTGTTTTGTAGTATATTTAAGATTTCTTTATCATTTTAGTAATTTTAATTAGAATAAAATTCTCATTAATAAAATAATTTAAATTGGATTGTATAAAGATATTTAGTGGATCGTCAATAGAACCATTAAAGTTATTAAGAAAATAAATAAATAAATAACCCTCAAGTGGTGGTAGTTAGGCTCACTTTCTATTTAATAAATAATAATGCTACACTAACCACTTATAATCTCATTATTTTTATCCTAACACATGTGGCAGTAGAGGTGTCACTTTATGAGTGGACAAATATTAATTTGTGAGTGAATACATGGGTAAGAGCATCTCCAATACAATGCTAAATCATTATATCAATTCTATAATTTAGCACAGAGTAAAAAAAAAAAAAAAAAATGCTCCAATGCAATGCTAAAAGTTGTGTTAATTTTGGTATATGCTATAAACTGTGCCAAATTTGGCATAGTGTATAGCATATGCTAAATTTGGCACAGCAATAAATGCAGCCGTATTTGTTAACTTTTTAATTTTAAATAATAAAAATTTAACAAACTTGATAGAGAAGATTGAGATTAAAATAATTCTAAAAAAATATTAAATGCATCCATTGAATGCATTGGTTGTATTTATTGACTTTTATAATTTTAAATAATAAAATAAAATAAAAAATAACATATCAAATAAAATTTTACATTGGAGTACAATGCTAAAATGATGTACCAAATATAACATTTTACTATATTTCGTGTCAAATTTGACATTGGCATTGGCATATGCATTGGAGATGGTCTAAGAGAGATAAATATCAATTAATGTACGTCCACTCACCAAGTGTCAAGTGACACCTCAGCTGCCACGTGTGTTGGGATGGAAATAGTGAGATTGTATGTGGGATGTTTAACATTATTGTTTAACAAATCATGGACCAGAATTTTGAAGGAAACTTTTGGGCCTTGGCTTCTCTTTTGGGTATCATAGTTGGGCAGTTCCTTGGGCTAATTTCTATGACATTATAGTTTTTTATTGGGTGGCAATATTTGCATCCCTTGAAAATCGTATGTGTACCCCAAATCAACATGTTTTTAGAAATTTCAACAATATCCTTAAATAAATTTATTAAAATGATGAAAATAATTATATAATATCTCATACATCATATTAATACAATATTTAATATTCTAAACATTTTAACAAACATTATAATTAGTTAAAAAGAAAATTATAATATTAATTTTTATTAATTAAATTTTACATAGTGATTATTTAAAATTATAAAAAATGAAGAAGATAAAATCATTGTATTTAGTTTTAAAAACACTAAAACAAAAGAAAATTTTTGAAGGAAAAATAAAAGGAATAAAAAGGTGGAGGAGGTTTATGGGGAAGTTTTGGAATCCCAAGTAAATATTACACTCTTCACTGCTCTTTTGTTTTTAATTTTTTTTTTTATCTTATTTATTTTATAATTTATTAAAAAAAATTCAAAGTTTTAAAGTCAGTACACCGCATGTCTGCATTTGCATAATTTCAAAACCCATTTTCACTGGGTTCAAAATCCCTCTGAAGAATAGGGCAAAATTTTCAGATCAAATCAATACGATTTTTAAGTGGTGCAATTATCATTACTCTTTTTATTTTGTAATTACCTTTTTTTTTTTTTTTTTTTTTTTTTTTAAGT
Source organism: Acer campestre (assembly GCA_954870605.1). Classification (NCBI taxonomy): domain Eukaryota; kingdom Viridiplantae; phylum Streptophyta; class Magnoliopsida; order Sapindales; family Sapindaceae; genus Acer; species Acer campestre. The sequence continues at coordinate 21,604,880 of OX940810.1, forward strand.
ATTACTTAAATTCAGTGTTTTTTTTTTTTGTGAAAGGAAGGACTCGAACCTCCAACCTTCTGGTGCAAATGTGAGGAGTATATCACCAGACCAACCTCATTTCTTTGTGAGATAAAGGTTGTTAATGATGCAATTTGGTTAACAATTAAAGTCAACCAAAAACCCCTCCATGTAAGAGGGAGATATAGACATCTTGGCTCTCCTAATTAGATGCCCAGATTAATGTGTGAATTTTTTAAGTGAGTTAACAAGATTTTCTAATGAGATAATGAGTGCATTAAATATTAAATTTAGAAGAGAAAAAATCAACATTGTAAATCTTATTTGGGTTATGCTTCGAATATAAAAGATAAGACAACTATGTTAACCTATAAAATGAACAATTGATTGTAGGGATGTGTCTGCCACATATCCATTATTCTATAAGTGTGCATGCATCATATTTGCATACAATATGCATCGAACAGATCTTTAGACACAAATAAGTGAAGACACAAAAGTCGATATCACCACATCAACATATGTCATTAATGTGTTACGATATGCGTTAAGCTGCTTATTGTCGTCTCATGAAGAATATTTAGTCGTGAATCATATAATCGCATTAAACATTGAGGATTAAAAAATTACTTTCTCTTGTGTTAAATGGGTTTAAGTATTCATTATGTTAATTATCTACCATGAATCTAGATTCTCTAGCTAAAGGGGTCAGTCTAATCATGCCTTTTCTAGAAGGATTCAAACATTTATGGTATTATTTGTCTACGTTGAATCAAGTTTCCTTTATTAGAATAGTCAATTTAGTCAAACTTTTGTCTAAAATGATTCAACTATTCATTTTGACAAGTGTTGTCTACAATGAGTCAATACTCCTTCTTACACATGAGGTAAATCAAAATTAGATCTAGTTCAATTAGGAAAAAAAATACAAACCATATGAATATATTAACATATAAATATAAATCTTCAATCAATTTTTATTCTCGTACCAAAAGTTTCACCTTTTCACATTTGTAAAATGGAGATTAGTCACTCATAATTGAAATAAAAAATAAAATAAAAAACTATTTTACAAGAAAAAAATTTATAATGCAAGAAAGAGAGATAAGTATTGGAAATAATATCAATACATGGAAGGTAAAATTGGAATGGAACCAAACTGAGTTCATTTTTGTTCACCCACCTTAACTAGGGGGGTAACATTATCTCCCTCCCTAAATGTTGGCATGCGTCCAAAAGTTAACTAGGGTTAACAAATTAACTATTACATATTTTTAGGGTTTGTTTTACCGATTTTACCCTTATTTTTTGTTTTTATTTTATTTTTAAATGTTTTTATTTTCTTAACAAGAAAATAATCCAATTTTGAAAAGAAAAAAAAAAACACCAGAATTTATATATATATATATAAAACAACACCATAATTGAAAATCAATGGAAAAAAAAAAACATAAATTGAAAATCAATTGAAAAAAAAAAAAAGGAAACAGTTTCCAGATCTAAACCAGAAACCAACATTCTTATCAATCACAAAACCCTAACAATACTCAAATCCAACCATATTCAAATGTAAATCAAAAGTTTGAAAAAACAGTTTATCTGGTGAAAAAGCAACCATTCATCATCAGATTTATCATATAGAACAATTATGGAAAAACATAAAAATAAAAAAATAAAAAAAATCACTAGATTCATTTTCCCACAAACATTTTAAAAAGAAAAATTGAAACATAAAAAATTCTCCAAATTCGGTTTCGATCTCTCTTACTCAACCCAAAGTGAATCTTTTCTCTCTAAACCCAGAAATTTTTTTAAACAACATATTTATTAAAAAAAAGGTCATAACAAACCAAGGAATAGAGCACCCACACCAGAAACCAGCACAAAAGCGAGTTACAACAACAATAGGAAAACCCACAAGACAAAACAAAGAGCAACAAACATCAAGACAACAACAGCACCCACGAGCACCCAGACAAAGGACCACACAAACAAAACACTAAACACAAAAGCCCCTCACAAACAAAAATCACAGGATCCATAATTGACCACATCCTCACAAACAAAAATCTCAGGATCCATATTTGACCCCTTCTCAGCAAGCATACCTATAGATTTGAGTCAATCACAAAACCTTATCACTCAAATCCAACCAAACCCATCTACACAACCAGACCAACCACCACCCCCAAATCAAACCCAACCTCTCTGTTTCTTTACCAAAACCAAAATGCAACCCATGGTGGCCACAGTGAAATGCTTATCCTCTCACCTTGCAGCGGCAACCACCCATTTGTCAAATGAAATAACAGGGAGAAGAGAGATGGTAAGAGAAAGAAGAGATCGATTACGAGGAGGGGATCAGCGACGAGGGTGAGATCAACGATGAGAAGTAAGAGTGGTGCTTGGTTTGATTTCGGTGGGTTAGGGTTTGAATGTTGGAGAAGATGATGTGAATGATGATGAGATGTTTGAGATTTAGAATTTAGATTAGTTATTATTATTTTTATTATTAAATCTAAATCTTTTATTTAATATTTGTTAAATAATTTTATATTTAATTTTTATTAATTTACCCATTTACCCTTATGATTATTTTCATGTTAACCTTTGGTTAATTGTTGGACATTTGGCACAATCTATAAAGGGAGGTAATGCTTACCCCCCTTGGAGGGGGTGAGTAAAAATGAACTCAACTAAACTGCCATCAACCTTTTATCCTGCCTCTATTAATAGTAATTTATAGGAGCATTAAAGTCACAAGTGGTTATTTGACTAATTAATGCTTTGGTTGAATTTAGTTACCCAACTTTATAATAGCATATGTGTGCTACATATCTCAACCTATGACATATATGACAACGAGACATATCATTGTTTTTGTTATACTTGCCTCTTCCTTTACATCTTTTTCCTCCATTAAAATTATTCCTTTGATTTTAGTGTCTATTTTTTCCTCCATTGTTAAACTATTGATATTTACTTTATGAATAAACTCTACCGTAACTTCCTTAATTACTTTTAATTCCTTTATTATTCACGCCCATATTAACACTCAGAGATTTAATTTGTGTGTGTTGATATATCTGAGCGTCTTAAGTTAGTAACAAAACAATAATTTCAGGCAGAAAAAAAAAACAATCATACTTAGATGTTATTGCTAGAGATGATAGTATTCCCCGCGGGGTCGGCCCCATATAGAAGATAATATTTGAGGACGGGGGAAGCACTCCCTACTCTGATGTATACATATATATAATATAATATTCATATTTTAAAAATAATTTAATATTAATTTTTTTAACATAATTTTTTTTTTAAGTGAGAGCTATGCAAACTGTAAAGGGCATTCCCCGCAATGTGAGTGGATATATATTTTGTGCGTGTAAATATTTGATTAAAAGTCATCCAGCTGGGAAATGCATTTTCAGGTCAAAGTCACAGAGGTGGCAGGCCCTTGCTTATGTGCATTACCACTGTTTTGTGTATTTTGTTTTTGTACAAATGTAAGGAGGTAAGAAAGTAACAATTGTATCACTTTATTTTCTTCTAAGCCAATTAAGTGGGAAAATTTTGATAAAAAAATTGAATTAGCTGTAACTTTTAAATACATAATTATATTAGATGGGGAATGAGGCAGGTATGGGGAAGACCCTTGGTCCCGCTTCTCTTAAAGCAGGGATCTGGATCATGATGGTTTTGGGGGGTGGGGATGGGGATGGAAAAGCATTCCCCGACTCGCCCCGTTGCCATTCCTAGTTATTGCCATAATAAAATTTTCATATTATGGTCATAATTTGCTCAAAGTAAACATGATTTTATCTTCTTCACTCATAAAGAAAGAACATCAATCAAACTCTTCGTTTTGGTTAAGTACTAAACCATTGCTTATGATCGTTTTTTCAAAGTCCAAGGTTGCAGAATATTAGCTTTATACTAAGAGTTAAAAATTCTTTCAAATGTGTTTCACGCTTTACATGCAATAGAGCATTTAACCAATTGAGGCAAGATCTCTTGACTAATCAAAGAGATAAGCCAACACAACAATATATGGTCTTGTTGTTCACAATCCAAGTAAGATTCATTAAATGATTCATTTTGATTTTGACGAGACGAAGGTAAAATTGAACTATTAATAAAGGTATAAAAATGATTACTTTAGATTGTTGCTTGAACTTGTTGCCTTCATGCACAAGAAATCGTTTATAATTAAGTTTAATTTTGAGTTCAAGCTTCATCGGTGTCAAACTTTTTGAATTTTGGATTAGATAATTGTAAAGCATTCACAACTCTAGTTGATGAATCAAAAGTCATGGATTGTTGCTCCAATACGATATTTGATGTCATAACTTTCCTTGTAAAAAGTTATGGGAACTGAAAGAAAATGTTTGAAGAATCTCCACAAGTTTGAGAGAATTCTAGACTATGCTTTTATTAGAACTAGATCATTAATTTCACATGATTACATTTGCAAAAGTGTATGCTGTTTATATAGCACTAATCGGCTTATGTGCCTTGCTAGACAAATTTATAACTAAGCAGCCCACATACTTAGCTAAATAGAATTATAACATATCAGTTCACGTGTTTTGTTAAACAGAATTATAACTAATCAACTCACGTGCTTTACTAAATAGACTTATAACTACTTACCTGTCATCTTCTCATTAGTCTTTTACTATTTGCTGTGGCATTGCTGGCATTATTAACTAACAAACTTAACTGGTTTATAACTAATTAGCCAATGTGCTTATGAAATTTACGAAGTAAAATTATAAGTTTATAATTGCCTATCTGACTAGGACTCGTGTATTAAGTATAACATTGACATGTCATCTTTTCATTAGTATTATACTTTCTGGTGTGGTACTCTGACATTATTGGCCAACAAACTTAAATGATTTATAAATCATCCCACGTGTTTTACTAAACAGAATTATAACTAACCTATTCACGTGCTTTGCTAAATAGAATCTTAACTACCTAGACGACTAGGACTCGTATATTTGGTATAACTTTGGTATGACATATTCTCACTAGTCTTTTACCGTTTGATGCAACACTCTTATGTTATTAGCTAACAAACTTAATTGATTTATAATTCATTTGTCCATGTGCTTTGATAAACATAATTATAATTAACTAGTTTACATGCCTTTGCTAAACATAATTATAATTGCATAGATAACTTGCATAGATAACTAGGATTCGTATATATGGTATAACCTCCACATGTCAAACTTAACTGATTTCCCCGTCAATCTTAGATTCAATCCTCTCTATTCTTCATTTCCATGTTTTGGGCCATAAGATCCTAACGATAAATCTCACCATGTGGAAAGACCTCTCCCTTGTAATGGAATTGCATTTCGGCTTGTTCTTAGTTGACATATCACTATGATTAATCTTAACAAGTTCCGATAGATCCTTAAACTAACTTAACTGATTTATAACTTGAAGGATCAGTTCCTACCTTGCAACACAAGTTGGTTGGCAAGGGAGTCTCTTACGAAACTGAAACAAACGGGCTCTTGTAGGAAGTATGTGAAAGATTTCAATTCATTGATGTTGGGCATACAAAACATGTCCACATGTTTTGATAAACATAATTATAACTAAATAGCTTACATGCTTTGATGAACATAGTTATTAATGCTTAGCTAACTAGGACTCGTATATTTGGTATAACACCGACATGTCAAACTTAACTGATTTCCTCGCCAATCTTAGATTCAATCCTCTATATTTCGAGCCGATATCGAGTTGATAGATCATAATGATTAATCTTGCTTTTGGAGAGACCCCTTCCCTCATTCCTTGTGGAGTTACATTTTAGGTTGTTATGAGGTGACAAATCCCAAGGATTAATCTCGATAAATCCCCGAATCAATAAGTAGAAAAACCCAATCATATATATAAACAACTAAACCAATCGTTAGGTTTGACAATCCTTGCATCAATCGGCGGCAGAATTCAGAAAAAGAAAGAAAATAAATAGAAAATTGTAGTCATAAATAATAAACAACTAAACCAATCGGTGTCAGATTAAAAAAAAAAAAAATGAAGGAAAGAAATAAATAGAAGAAAGAAAGAAAGAAAATAAATAGAATATATAACCATTTTATGTCGCACGTGTGGCATGATTTTGTTTAATTTTATAAAAATATTAGGTTAGAGAAGAGGAGGATGAGGAGAGGTCATCATAAACGTGTGTGTGTAGTGCATAACATAACGGCTAGACCTAAACCTTTCTGTGTTATTATATGAGCCGGTCTATAATTTCTACGATCTAACCTGATTACGCTTTAAAATTCATATTAAATACAATATTGAAAGATAAGATAATGACGTTCATAGACGGAAATACCCATCCATCATACCAGGAAATTGTAACATCATCGCTATACCGTACCTAAATTGTATCAATCCAATAAAATCCAGACCGTATAAAAAGGCAAGGCAAAGAAGAAATGAAATAATATATATATAAAAATCTTTGGAAAAAAGAAAATAAAAAAGAAAATAAAATATTATTAGAGAAGTGGCTGTTCTTCATACGTTTCATTGCCCAGTATCCGAAACCAACAGAAATTACGCCTCTCTCTGTGTCGCTCGAAAACAAAACCCTATTTTTCCTTTCTCGCATCAAAACTCCAACTCCAATTTCGTTTTTAACTCTCTGGTTCGCTCGCTAGACTGAGACTAGTGTTTTTACGAGAAACACATTGTTTGGATTGAGAAATATAGTACTGGGGCGGTTTTTAGACGGTTACGGCTTTGGTATATCCAAGCAACAATCAATCATTCATAGCAGGTTAGGTTTAGTTTTTTCTCTGTCTGTTTACGTATATTTTGTTGAGCAAATATTTCGCTGTTCAAACCCTAAGACCTGAAACTCGAATACAAGTTTTGTTTTTATATATATATCTGCGTATAAAAACTTAAGCGTATATAGTGTGAAATGTTCTAGTCTAGGGTTTCTTTTGTCGCACATTCTATCGGTGGTCAGATTCTGATTTTTTGTTGTTATTCTAGGGTTTTCTCTAATTTAGCTGGTTTATGGGTATGGATTAAATTTAAGGAATTGTGGGCATCCGTTCATTGTAGCCGTACTAGACTGTATCCGCCTCATGTGTTATCCCTATGGGTTTAATTCTTTTTGAAGAGATGAGGGTCTACTGACTGTGTTGTTGCTGTGGATTTTGTTGTCTGAAAATCCATCTCTGATTAAAGATGGAGGCTTAGGGGGAGATAGGATTTTGCTAAATTCCATTCTTTTTCTGTATGTAATGTCATGCCTCCTCTCGTTGCCGTTGCTGCCCCTTTTTTCATCGTTTGGGTTCGGGCTTGTTTCAAAATTTGCATCTCTTGATCGATTCTAAGCGCTAGATTTCATTAATTCATTCCATTAAGTTGGTTGATTGGCGGTGATTGTGAAACACAGTTGGTTGCTAGAATTAGGGTTGGAAATTAGCAGATTTTGTGCAGGAGGATAATAATTCTGTTGGGGAGGGGGTGAAGAAGGTCAGAGAAGCGCCATTTTTGTTATATCTGATATGTGCAGTGCTCGTTATGGAAAGAAGTGAACCCGCATTAGTTCCAGAATGGTTGAGAAGTTCTGGAAGTGTTTCTGGGGGTGGCAGTTCAGCCCACCACTTTGCATCATCTGCTGCTCACTCAGGTACTTTCAGTCTGCTAAGTTTGAATCCTATTTTCTTGATCTTTTTCTGTTCTCTCTGTTCTACTTTTTCCCCTAACTCTTGGCATATTTATTGTCAAAAGATTATTTAGTTGTGGGTATGAATAGTATTTTCTTTGTTATTTTTTTTTTTCTTATTTAGACGTTTCTTCATTGGGACAAACAAGAAATAGAAACTCTAAGAGCATCAGCGATTTCGATACCCGTAATTTGGCGTTTTTGGACCGGACTGCTTCATCAAATTCACGGAGGAGTTCTGGCAATGGTTCTGCTAAGCATGCATACAGCAGCTTTAATAGAAGTCACCGTGATAAGGACCGTGAGAGGGATAAAGAAAGGTCGACCTACGTGGATCTCTGGGACCGTGATTCTTCTGACCCTTTAGGAAACCTCTTAAGCAATAGGACTGAGAAGGACACATTGCGGCGATCTCAGTCAATGATTTCAAGGAAACAGAATGAGCTGTTGCCGCGAAGAGTTGCTGTGGACTCCAAAACTGGCAGCAATAACAATCACAGCAATGGGAATGGTTTGCTCTCTGGGGTAAATACTGGCAGTAACATCAAGAAGTCTGTATTTGAAAAGGATTTTCCTTCTCTCGGATCTGAAGAGAAGCAAGGAGTGCCTGATGTGGGAAGAGTTTCATCTCCTGGGTTGAGCTCGGCTGTCCAGAGTTTGCCTGTTGGTAATTCCGCTTTGATTGGTGGAGAGGGATGGACATCAGCTTTGGCAGAGGTGCCCCCTATAATTGGAAGCAGCACCAGTTCAGGAACCTTTTCTGCTCCACAAACTGGTGTAACCACTGCATTGTCTGGGACACCTAGTGTAATGACTGGTCTGAATATGGCTGAAGCTTTGGCACAAGCCCCTTCTCGGACACGTACTGCTCCCCAGGTAATTGCTTGTGTTAAGCATATCTCTTGTTAATTATGTTATTAATGCCCATGTCTGGTCTAATGAGGCGCTTTTATTTATTTATTTTAGTTATCTGTCAAAACACAAAGACTTGAAGAGTTGGCTATTAAGCAGTCAAGGCAACTGATACCAGTGACACCTTCAATGCCTAAGAGTTCGGTAAGAGAATCTTTCTTGATGTTTTCGATATCTTGTTTTGTAGTTGCACATTATTTTCTGTGTTTGTAGCTATGAAGTTGATTTAATGCATAGTCTCTGTCTGTGCATATGTCTACCTTTTTTTATACGATATGACAACTTTTGATCGAGAAAATGTAAGTACTGTGTTTTTCTTTTATTGCTATTTTATGTTTTGGTTAATTGATTGCGACACTTGTCCATTTTGATTAGTCTGATGAAGTTTGCATTTCTTCTCTATAGTACTTCTACACTTATTTGTTTTCTAGTACATACAGGTTATCTTTTGTAGATGTCTTCGTTTCTTTTTATTTAATTAGTGGCTTGTTTGTGTTTCTCTCTCTTTTTATATATATAGAGAGAGAAAGAGCGGGAGAGAGAGGGAGAGAAGGGATTAAGTCTGAGATCCCGTGATTTATGCAATTTACGGGATCCGTGTTGGGCGTTGGATTGAGATCAATCAAATTGCGACATCAATAATTGACAAATTTAGAAAAAAATAAATAAATAATTTAATAATACACTGCCCGAGTTTTTCTCTTTCCTCATCACATTTCTCTCCATGTTTCACTGCACTAGTTTTCTCTCTCTCTCTCTCTCTCTCCATCATGTTTTGCTCATCACATTTCAGCAAAATTTCAGCAAATATGATGAGCTCGTTAGAGTGATTTGCTTCCGCAGTTGTTTCCTTGTTGACTTTTGTTGACTTTGGCTTCTCCACTTCACTACAAATTTCACCAAATTTTATTGTCAAATTCACAAAATCCTCAAATTATCACAAATTTCTTCTCTAAAATCTCAAGATTTGAGACCCCTTTTAATCCATCATCACAAAAAACCCAAAATAAAAATAATCGGACCAAAGGTTGATGTATAATTATTGAGAAGGGAATTAGGAAAGTTTTTCCAGTGGGAATTGGTGAAGAGAAGAGAAAGATGATGAAAGGAGAGAGAAAGAGAGAATTAGAGGAAAGAGAGTGAGGATCTTTGAAGAGAGAGAAATATATATTAACTGACTGACTGGCAGACTTTTTTTTTTTTATTTTTATTTTTTATATTTTTTTTTTATATATAAAATATGGTCAAATATTGATGTTGAGCATTGGATTGAGATCAATCCAACGACCAACATGGGTCCTGTAAACTTCACAATTTATGGGATCCTGGACTAGACCCCCTCACAATTTATGAGAGAGAGAGAGAGAGAGAGAGAGAGAGAGAGAGAGAGTAGTGGGTTATGTACATTTTTTTGCAACGTTACATAGTGGGTTATGTAACATTACAAAGTGGCATGGTCACTTCCGGGAGTGTGTGTGGATCACTTTATAACGTTATATAGCCCACTATTTGACGTTACATAGTCGATCTTGCATAAAAAAACGTGTAGGACCTGATAATTTATATATATATATACACACACCCCACATCTATAGCCTGTGTGTGGATTGATACTCCATAAAATTTGTGTGACTGATTGGATGATTGTAGGCATGCATGTATTCTTACCTTGTGTTTTTTTTGTTGTTCTTGCAAAGCACTTAATATGTTAGTTGCAGCTTGTTTTACTGTCAAAATTAATTATTGATATATCCTTCTCTTTTGTAAATGAATATATTGTGTAGTTTGGCCATACTGCAAACAGGTATAAAGAACTTATTGTATTGTCGTATATTATTATTATTTTTCTAAAATTGGTGCACTTGAGGATTTTTTGCTGATATATGTTTATAATTGATTTTCCTGTGCATTTATGTTTTATGGTTTTACAATGAAAAAAGAGAAAAAGGACTGGGGATACCTCGTATTAGCTTCCCTCTCTTATGGTTCCATATAAGGCAAAAAAATAAAGAATTATCATAGAAAAGAATACATGTTGCGGCCTAATCTTTTTATGTGATTAATAATCTTGAGTTTTAACTTGTACGTCCTTTGCTTGGTTCAAATGATTGCGCATTTTGCTTGTTTAATATTCACCTCAATTCTTTACTTGCTTTATTGCGGTGTTAACCTAAGTTTGTGGTAATTCTTAACTTTCAATTGCTATCTTCCGCAATTACCATTGTTTTAAGTCAGGCTTGAACAGGGGTTTGTGTTCTCATTATCTTAAATAAGAGAGGGAAAAATCTCAACATGTCCTTTTTTTTCTCCCTATTTTTGCTAAGTTCAAATTATTCAATTATATATGGGTGTCCCATAATTAATGTATATGCTTCTTACTCTGGCCATTTATTATTGGTCACTTCTGTGTGAGACTTAATTCATTTTCTTACAATATGCATGGATTTTTGCCTTATAGTTTATTACAGCTTGCCTAGTTTCCCTCTTTGAAAAAATAGAGGTGTTTTAGGGGTGGGTTGTGAATGTGATTAACACACCCCTAAACTGATAGTAATTGGTGATTCGCAATATGATTTCTGCCCTGATTGTTTGTGTATTAGGGTGAATTTGTTGGCTTAATATTTACATACATACTGACGTGTGTGTAAACGTTTTATTTTTATCGGATACTAGGATGATTTGTACTAAACGTTTTTGACCTTGATGTGTTTACTTGTAACCTGAACCATTGCGACACATGTTGGTTGAAACAATTTCTTGGAACCAAAATCTAAAAATTCAAGAAGATATATTTCAATAAAAGGTTTTTATTCTTGTGCTGGTGAACTGTAAATAGTGACTTGTCGATGCTGTAGAAACATTATTGACAGACCAGTTTTATTGTTACCTAGGTGAACCTTCATTCTTTTCTGCACTTTTCTTGATTTGAAATTCATTACAACCGTTTTCTTCACTTTGTGAAGTTGTCAGAAAGAAAGAAACTGTGGAGTTGTTTAGAATTCTGGTGAGTCATTTTAAATTTGTGTTAATGGTCATTGTTAAATGGTATTAGCATGTTATCTATGTACAAAATGTATCTTAAAGATTTTGTATGTACTGAAACACACAAGCTCAAGGAAATTTTTTTTTTATTTTTTTTAAAATGTATTTTAAGAACTAATATGGGCTCCATGTACACTTCATTCCCTTTTCAGGTGCTTAGTTTTTCTGATAAATCAAAACCAAAAGCAGCTGTTGTCAGAACTGGGGAGATGAACATGGCTGCTAAGAACGGGCAGCAGCAGCCCTCTGCATTGCACCATGCTAGTCAATCACTTGGTGGGAATGTCAAGTCTGATGTGACAAAGACATCTGGGAAGCTATTGGTTCTCAAACCGGCATGGGAAAATGGTGTTTCACCTTCTACAAAGGATGGTGCTAGTCCAACCAGCAACACTAATAGTAGAGCAGCAAATAACCAGCTTGCCGTTGCTCCATCAGTTGCTTCTGCTCCTTTGAGGACTCCAAACAACCCAAAGCTTCCGTCTGGGGAGCGCAAGGCTGCTGCCTTGAATCCAATATCAGGGTTTACTGTGGAAAGAAGACCATCCTTGTCGCAAACTCAGAGCCGGAATGATTTTTTTAATCTCTTAAAAAAGAAAACCTCAACGAACTCTTCTGCTGTCCCAGCAGATTCAGTTCCTGATAGTTTGTCTCCCACTCTGGAGAAGTCTGGTGAAGTGGCAAAGGAAGCAGTCACTGCTCTTGCAAGTCCTCATGCTATTGAGAATGGTGTTAAGGTGACTGTCAATGGTGATACTCATGAAGGGGTTCAGAGATTTTCTGATGTCGGAGAGAAAAATATGAGCCATTGTGTAACAGTTGTTCCAGATGAGGAAGAGGCTGCATTCCTTCGTTCTCTTGGCTGGGAAGAAAACTATGGCGAGGATGAAGGCCTCACAGAGGAGGAGATCAATGCTTTCTATCAAGAGGTAAGCAACTCTTTTCTGTAGTTTAGCTTTGATTAAGTTATCTATAAAACTGGTATCAAACTTTCCATTATTTTGAATCTGACCGGAGGTTCCAAAACTTTTTGGTGAGAATTTCAAATCGAGGAAGGACTACGTGCTAGTTGAGTAGTTATTGCAAATATGATTTTTATTTATTTATTTATTTATTTTATTTTTTTTATAACCTTTTTATTTGTTGTTTCTCTTTGTGTAACAATTTAATCATGCTCATAGTCCCAATATTGTTATCAATCTGGGTCTGAGTGAAATCTTTGCAGTTTAATCATGCTTGGGTCTGATCCCCAAGGTTTGAGGAGGTCTATTATTAATTTTCTTTTGTTTCTTTAGAAGCTAATTGAGAACTTTGTCTAAACAAATTTGTAAAATGCAGTGTCATTTATTTTGCTTATGTTTGTTAGTATTATTATTTTTTGCAGTACAAGAAACGAGGCATGCAGCTGAAGCTACCCGAATTCCATATGAATAGCTGTGGTGGAGGTTCTCCTGAAGTGGGCTCGTCTGACTCTGAATCTAAAGCTTGATTAACTGTTCCATAGCATAGCAGAGGGAGATTGAAGAAGTTACAATTTTTCGATGGCAGATGGTTAGTTTCGTTTTTGTCTCTTTTGTTTTGAAGCCCCAATCCTGGCTGCCTAAACAGGGGAATTTTTTAGATTTCAAAGGTTGGTTGGGAGAGGGTGAATAGGGGCTTTTTTGTCAGCAGTGGAAGATGCTTGGAAAGTTGCATCTTTTAGGGGGGGGATTTGGTCCTTTTCTTCCTTTTCCTTTCGAGAGGGTTTGATTCTACAAGAAAAAAAAAAGGCTTATGGTGTTTTTGGTCAAATTTTACCAACGGAAAAAGGAAATCAAAAAATGTTTAATTTTTAGTTTAGTCCTTGTTACATATATTTTTGAGGTTTCCTTTTCATTTTTTTTTTTTTTTTTTTTTTTTTTTTTTTTTTTGGGGTAGAAGAGAAGTTCATGTTGATATTCAAAGGCACAAAATACACATGAATAAGAAGGAAATAGAAAAAAAATTCAGTTTATAAGTAGAGATTGGTGATAGCATCAATTTTCATACTTGAAACCTGTTATTTTCCATATACATATATCTGGGTAATGTAGTAGTTGAAATTAAATATTATTGAGGAGCAGGCAACATTGTGAAATTAAGGGATAGGTAGGTAGGCTGTCAAACCTTTTGTTGCCTTGATGGATCAGCTCTTTGAACTTAAACAACTTTTAGTGTGAAATGAAAGAAAATAAAAACATTTTCTAGTAGTGAATTATAGGCACGAATAAGCCAATCCACAACCAACAGAATAAAAGGCTACAGTAGTGTAGGTGTCATCTCTGTAGATCTGTATTTTTTATTTTTAAATTAACCAAAAAACAGAATCATAAATCACTAAAATATATTCAACTTATATGGAAGGCAATTCTCAAAATATCTGAGTACAACTTTTATTTTAAGCTTTATTCCAGCTGGCTTCGAGTTCTCACTGATCTTCTCAAACAAAAACACGAGCTTAGTTTCTAGAATTGCTCGTGGTTCGGTACTTCGGTTCGAAGATTCTCAAACTTCTTGTAAAGGGCGACAACATCCAATTTAACTTTATCACGAGCTTAGTTTCTAGAATTGCTTTGGCTTCGATAAATAAATAATCAGACTGCCATAACCAAAAATAGAGTTACTTAGCATAGGAGGATTCTTCAAAATTTGATCATGAATATGATTGACATCTAATTAGGATTCATCTTACATGTAAAGTTAATAATTGGCAAGGGATTATACTTAGTTTGTTATGTTCATGTAATTTTGATGTGATATGGATGTAATTGGATCAGATTGGATCAAACTTTCAAAAATTCAATGGATTGGATTGGATTGAATTGGATTTTAGGGTATGATTAGATTAGATGGAATCAAACTTTCAAAAATTCATCGGGTTGGATTGTATGGTATATTTCAGTAAGTACACCCCTCACACTTGCACCACGAAGTTGCAGGTTCAATACACCATTAAAATATATTAAAAATCTCTGGTTTGTAAATAAAATCCACTTAATGTCAAAAATACCCTTCCTTTATTTTTATTGTATTGTATTTTTTGTAAGTACACACCACTATTTTGTTATCTAATAGCTTCATTATTAATTTAAAATTTTATTATTTTATAGCTGCTCGTCTACTCAAAGAGGAAGAGGGGTAGAGAGAAAGAGAGAAAGAATGGTAATAAAGAAAAAATGGTGAAGTTTTTGAAGCCAAACAGTGTATCTTGATTCCTTTGTTCCTAAGAAAGTTTTTTAAAAATATATATATATTGTTCCTAATAAAGTTTATCGTTGGTATTGATTTTTCACATTCAATCATAGTTTCTATAGCAGTAAATTGTTCATCAATCATTAACATTGCTAATTGAATACTAATATCATGTGAAAATAGGGTTTTACATTTATTTGTAAATATGGTCCGGATTTTGAAGAACAAAAGGACAAAAATGGCACCAAACATGAATTGGATTCATTCTCCATATTGGGAAATTGAAATTTCAACTGGATTGTAAATTGGGAAATTGAAATTTGTATTCATTCTCCGACCTGAAATCAATTGTTGTTCTTGTAATTAGGGTTTGAAAAAATAGAATTGTTTTTATTATATATGTGAATATCAAACATGAAACATCTTTTTTTGCAAAGGATTAATATAGAAACAATTAATAATTATTAGTGGGTGTAGTACTTACAAACTATTTATTCATTTATGTAATTTTGCTCAAGGGTAATATTAGATTTTCAAGAAAAAGAATATATCAATTTAGGGTGTTCAAACATTTTTTGAGGGGTGTAAATATCTCTACTTCATCTACAATCCTAAATTAGAGGCTAAATCCAATTATCGGTTCAAGTTTTTTTTCCCCCTTCAAATTTTCTTTCACACAGTCATGCCTTCCACTTACAACCTCTAATCTATATAGGAAAAATCTTGGGTACAACGGGATGCACCATGCGTCTCCTGCCGTAATCCTGTCACAGGGCAAATTTCACCACGTGGCATCCCATTGCACTCAATTTTCTCTCCTCCAATAGTGGCCTCCTTTACCATGCAAATCTATAAATTATTATTGTAATTTATTTAAGAGAGAAAACCAAAAGTAGCCATTGGAAACATTAAACTTTAGTTAGTAACCACTTTGAAACTTTAATTGTTAATAACCATTTTAAAAAAAAAAAAAATTCAGTATATGTCCATAAATTACAAGAGTACCACTAAAATTAGTTTTTTATTTTTTATTTATTATTATTATTTTATATATATATATAAATAAATAATAATAAAAAAACCTCAAACTTGAAATCATGACTAAAAACTTGAATGTTGAAACTTGAAATTATGACTAAAATGAAATGTGAAACTTGAAATCAGGACCAATTTCCTTCTTCCCCAAATTAGGTTTTTTATTTATAATTTTTTTTAAAATTTTTTTTTATTTATAATTTTTTAATTTTAGGTTTTTATTTATTTATTTTTTATTATTATTATTATTTTTTTTTTTGCAGATCTGTGCGCCGGTAAAGGGAAAGCTCTAACGACACGACGCACAATGGCGCTGTAGGTTGGGCGTGAAGGACGATGTCGCCTCGGCGGTTCGCAAAGGCGAACAGCAGCACACACGGTGCACGACAACGCGTGTTGTCGCAGCCGCGAAACCTAGAAGCTCTCCGGTGCTCGACGATACCTCAAAGCACGCCAGTGAGAGAGAGATCGGGGATAGAGAGAGCAGAGGAGAGAGAAAGAAAAAAAGAGAAAAAGAGAGAGCTGATTTGAGATTATTTTTATATAGGGGCATTCAAATAAATTTATAAAAACGTGGTAATTAACAATTAAATTTTCGTTTGTAGTTATAAACAAAATGTTCATGTTAGATGTGGTCATTTCTAGCAATTTTCACTTTATTTAATTGTGATTTGTGAGGGGATTAATTGCATAAGCGTCCCCGAAGTTTAAGTGTAATTACAGCTAGATGGAACTTTTACTTAAAATTGCACAAAATACCCCTATTGTTTGTTGACTTTCATCCAATTTAACGGTTGACCAACTTTTGGGTTAAAAGGACTAAAAGGCCCCCAGTTTTTTTTTTTACTAATTTATAATTTAATATTTTTATAAAATAAAAAACTTAAAAGATATATTATATAAAAGATATAGAAAACAATAATAAAAAAAAAAATACATGAATAAGAAAAAAAATAACTAGATTATATTTAGTTATATTTATACTTTACTAAAATATTATAGTTTTTTTTTTATAGTTTTTTTTTTTTTTAATTGTAATTGTATGGTTATGTAAATTAATTATTTTTGTTTTTAAGGTAAATACTTATTTTCATTTGATAAGTATTGTCTTTCCTATTTTTTTTTTTTAAAATTATTTATTTTGAGGGAATACAATAATAAATATGGATAAATATTTAACCAAGGGTAGTTTTGACCATTCACATTGAAAAGTCAGTCAACTGTTAAGGTTAACAGAAGTCAACTGAGGCAAGGGATGTTTGTGTAATATTGAGTAAAGTTCCATCTAGCTACAATTAGACCTAAACTTGGGGGATGTTTGTGCAATTACCCCTTAGTGAGGGGATATTGTTGAAATGCGTTAAACCCTTGAACTTGTTTTCATACGCTTTTGAGACTCTTATTAACAAACAAGCCCTGGATCTTTGGTTTTGCCGTTTAGGCATCTCACATAGTCACATCTGCGTGGTTACAAATTCAGATATGTAACTATGGAAGAAAGTCTACAACTTTTGTCTAACTTAGTAAGTAAAATGACAAGTTTAGCCTCCAACCATTAAGTCAACTAATAGTATGGCATGTACAGTAATTTAATTGAGACGACATGTAAATGTAATAACGTTTGGAGACGGATTTGGAAGGATAAAAAAGGATAGATTGAGTGGAAAAAGAGTCCCACAACAGCCCATCACACAAAACCCGTACTATGATGTCATTTAAATTTAAATGTAGAGGGCTTTAAAAGGCAGGACACCCAGCAGAAAACCTACAGATTATTTCAGAGCCATTAGTTTTAAATTGCTCTCCCCTGTTTTGCCTAGTAGCCCCATTAAAGAATGAAAAACTTTTAACCCAATCGGGTAAATAATGGAAAACAATAATCTGATACCATTCAAGAATGCAAAACTTAAACCCAATCGAGTAAATAATGGAAAACAATAATCTGATCTGTGTAACAACAGAGAATAGGATTTATAAATTATAATAGAAACTGACTTATCAGAAACCCTATGGTGTGCACATGTAATTAGGGACAAAAGTTGAATGTTATGCCGTAAATGAAAACTCAAGAGTATATTAGAGTAATTTGCTCCAAATTTGACTATTGCCTGGATGATCCCATTTCATGAAACATGATCAAGACCAAATAATTGGCACATGGTATGTTGAGTTAAGAACCCGAGTGTAGGAGAAATAACCAATTGAATTAAGATTATTAGATAGAGAATAATAATCTGAGAATCAATAATGGACAGACCCTGACTTGAAAAACATTGAAACTGGCCATGTTTTGTGCTAGGGCAGAGATCTAGATACGACCCTAATTAGAGTTGAATAGATCAGGAACATGTACACGCTCAAACTAGTCTTCATTAAGGTATTAACAATCATCACTTTAGAAGAGTTGCATGAAGTTTAATTGGATGCTCAAGTACAAACATACATTTACAAAAGGTGAACTGTCTCCTATCCAGTCAATTAAATACGTTTATTCTTGCATACAATTCCCTCACCTGTAATTTGAAGCTGCACATGCCGAGTGTATTGATGTATCCTTATTTATTCCAAGTGACAAGTCCAATAAATAAGCCCACTGCAGGGAAAGAAATGTGTTAATGGTAAAAATAAGCAGAAATACAACATTCAGGGCAATATGAAATTATGAATGAGCTCATAGAGCAGAAATGGCTCTCCATGAATGTACATTTGTTGATGTTTATTTATTACAGTATGTATGTGCATGGATGAGTATGGGTGTACTATGTGTGTGCACATGTGTGCAAGTGGGTGGGTGTGTTAGTCTGTCCAAGCAGGTGAGCAAGCGAGTGAGTGAGTGAGAGATGGTCATCTACATGAGGCACCAAATCTTCACAGCTATGGATAGACAACATTTTTGCATGTTTATCAGATGTTTAGGCCAGAAAGACACCTCCCCTATTAAAAGAAAATTCTTCTAACAAGATGAAAATTAATTTGTTCAAGATGACCATCCAGCAACTAAAATACCAACCCTTGCTGTTCTTCCCAGAACTTGACAGCCATGAAATATTGAGTTGAATATAATATATATTGTAGAATTACATACCCATCAATCTATGCACCAATATAGCAACCTCAAATTCTTTAAAAGCTATTTACCTGATCAACACAAACACACATTGCAAAACACCAGCAGTTCCTGTCCACACTGATGGACCGGTCTTCACAAGAGAATCTTGTATCAATAGCCCTACTGATGCCGCTAGAGAGACAAAAGATACCACATACGCGAAGAAAAGCCAGAGCTTTAATCTGTTGCAACAATGAGAAAGATTAGCATCCATCACTCTAAAGTCTATACGAGTAAAGAGCAAGGGCTAATATAAGGAAGCATAGAACTCTTTACGCTAAAAACCATGCTATAAAACAGATATTGTAGTTGTGAGATCAACGTATCAAAAAAATCTTCAAATATGCCTCACAGAGATTAGGTAATTATCAAACCTCTAAGATCATATTTCTCAAAAGAACTCCAGTGAATATGTCAAGAGTCAGTCCATTATGAGAGAAGAGAAAAGTCAAAACAATCCAAAACCCTCTTTACTATTTATCCGTCTCTTTTTTCTACCATTTTGAAGCTCATACCTCTCTTTGCCTTAAGCAGATATACAAGTATAGCACCACAGCTAATTGACATCCCAAAATTAAAGCCTATAGTTATTCAAGAGAGAAGAAAAATAAAAAACAGCAGAACAGCAGTTAAAAGCTCCTTTTATTTGTACCTATATAAAAATAAAAATTTAATAAATAAGGAAGAACAGGAAAAAGTACCCAAGGGACAGTAGAAGCCCTTACAAGATCGACTACTCATATTGATAAGATTTTTTTATTTTTTTTTGGTCAATTGGAAACAAAAGAATTAGATTTACGAAAACAAATACTAAGTGAACAAGCAGTTCACCGGGCAACCAAATAAGAGCCTTCTGTGGAGGAAACAGGAAATTATACAAAAAGCATCACTGACAAAAATCAGCTCCCAATAAAACAATACTGAAAACCCCTGAAAACTACAAAATACTATCTCACAGTCCTCTTCCAACGATGTTGAATGAAGAAAAGGAAATTATCCTAAAATTCTCAATGATTGAAGTCGTAATGAATATAAAATACCAAGTTCGAGATCATAAACAACCAGAATTAACCTCAATTTTCCTTCGAAATTTCTCTTGCTCCTTTCTTACCAAGTGACCCATAACATGGCTAGGAAAGCAAACTTCCACAAAACCTTGATTTCATCACACAATTGTACCAAAAGTAAATAGCTAAAAGAAATTTATAATCATACAATTACAATTTTACAATTTTAAATTTCTTTGAACCAATTTTTTGGGCAGAACAGCCAAATGGTTATGCATTTCAGAGGTAAAAGGATGTTATGTATATGAGTGTATTTTATTTATATTCTAGGTAATTTCAGAAGAAACAAGATGTTGTATGTATGCGTGTGTTTTATTTTAGAATACAAAATTGCTATATATTAAAAACCAAGAAAATGATACAATCATCAGACAATGGCGGAGAGGCATCAGTAAGTAACTCAAATAAATTGTGTGCAGGGACCAAATTTCGACATGGATGATACCTAATCTCAATATTGTACTTGAAGGCCATATCTCTATGAAAGTTGAAAGAAGCAAAATTTGCAAATTCTAACGGCATAGACAGCAGAAAGACAATTGTTTTGAAGTCTTAAGATTCTCTAAATCACATGCAACGCTAAATAAAGTAGTTTATGGATTACATTGAATGATTCCTCAAACCTACTAGGCTAACTTTTCGACATGTAATTGTAAGTGAAATGTTAAATAAATATATTTTTGCATGTATAAACAACCAAATTGTAAAAAATAAATCACCATTAACCTACTTATTAAAGTTTAGCATCAGCAGTTGAAGGCACGTAGCAACATAGCAACAAGATTGTCAGAATACTTATTATAACCATCACTACCAAGACCATCATTTTCAATGTCATCATCATCATTCAATCACAGAGCCTCAAGGCAATGATTCACCAATCAGGCAATCATATGTCCATAGCCACAAGATTGTCACCAATAGTTAGTTATAATCATCACTACCAGCACTGTCAATCATCCTGACATCATCATAAGGCAATTACAAAGCCAGAAGACAGTATTTACCAGTCATTTTTACAACACCGTTGAATACGAAAAACTCCTTTATCATCATCTTACAAGAAATTACAAAACTTAGTGATACATGGGGGATCCAAAATGTCAGTTTACCAACAGCAAAAGTAATTCATCAAATAACTCATCTGCATGCCAATAGAAGGTTTGACTCACTTTCATCGCCCAAAACACAATTGTCTTTTCCTTTTGCACTTTAGTTCTCAATACACTAACATTCAGGAATTCAACATCAACCCGGCAAAAAATAGATCACTCAGGACTCATCCATGGTTCCAGTTCTCATAGATCACTACCACCAACAAACATTCTAGAAATAATCACAGTCTTGGTCTCTTTGACAACAAATACATGCTGATGAATAAAGTACAACCCTCACAAGCTACTTGAGTTTTCCAGCATTCACAAGCACAGTCAACTAAAATAATAGTAATTTAATTCAACTCCAAACCAAAATAAGAATCGTAAAATCGAAATCCACAAAAATTAAATTAAATAAATAAATAACAGTTACAAATATTTAAACAAGACATCTAATAAAATTAAATTGAATCGCTGACCTCCACTCGCCTTCTTCGTATGGTGAGTAATCAATGTCTTCTTTTCTAACGCAATTGAACATCAAAGCCGCAAGTGACGCAAAAATACCTGCGAAAAGAAACAATCACGATTACTACCAAAACCCTAACGCCACGAAGAAATAGATGTGTGTATACATTACAGAGGGCGAGACAGAGAGGAGGAGAGAGAGGACCAGGGAGGTAGTGGAGGAAGGAGATTTTGACGGAGCTGCAAACGACGGCGTCGATCCAAAACCACCAACCGGCTCCGAAGACGGCTCCAGCCACGCCAGGACCGAAAATCGCCCACACCTCCGATAAATCCATTTCTAGATGACTGAGTTGCTTTGCTAAGACTGAACTCAAAACTTCAAAACTTCAAAACTTCCAGCCTGTAAACACAACTGTTAATTATTCTCTCTCCGCTACCTTCTTTCTTCTTTCTTTCTTTCTTTCCCTAGCAGACTACACCTTAACTTCACGGCTTCACTTTTCTCTCTTTGTTTTATTATATTACGTGTGTCAATAATGCTAAACATCCCACAATTTCCATGCCAACACATGTGGTAGCTGACGTGTCACTTGGTGAGTGGATACACATTAATTGATATTTATCTCTCTTATCCATGTATTTACTCACCAATTAATATGTGTCCACTCACCAGCTGACACGTCAGCTGCAACGTGTGTTGGGATGGAAATGGTGGGATTGTAGGTGGGATGTGTAGCATTACTGTACGTGTATTGGGAAAATCAATTTTTTAAGAATTATTTCACAAATTGTATCAAATATTTATGGGTTAAATTCCAACACCTCCCTGGACTTTAAACTATTATTGTTTAGAAAGAGAGAAGTATGCTTTTATTACAGATATTTAACATTGTTAGGTTGATTTTAGTTTTACCAACAAGAAGATTGTTTCCTTTCAATTATTTTATATTTTTTAAACTTTAAAAAAATATTTTAATAAAAAATATAACTTCATAAAATATATATTAAATTATTATTCTTCCCCTGTAGTTTGCTATATTCTCCATTTTCCCCCCTCTAGTTTCAAAATTCTCTAAATCCCCCCCTCCCATACCTATTTTTATAAAATGAAATTGGTTGTATTTGTTCATGGGAGGGGGGGTTTAGAGAATTTTGAAACTAGAGGGGGGAAATGGAGAATACGGCAAACTATAAGGAAGAGAATGATAATTATCCTAAATTATTATAAAAATGAAGTAAAAATCAAAATCAAATAAAAAATTAAAAGTTAATTTTTAATAAAGTATATTGCTTTTTAAATTTTTGATTATTAATTTTTTATAATTATTTACATATTTTTATAAAGTTGTATTTTTTATTAATTTGTTTAAAATAAGTTTTTTCAAAAGTAATATATATATATATTGTAAGTGCATAACAGTGTTTTTAATTTTTTATTGGACAAACTAAAATCAACCTAAAATTGTTAAATTTTCGGAGAGGTTATTGAATAGAAGCATACTTCTCTATATATCCAATAATAGTTACGAAGTTAAGGGAGGCTTTTGATTTTAACCCGATATTTATTTAGTATTTTTTTTTCACACTATAATACTATATGATTAATTTTAGGGATAATTGCAAACAGCCCCAATTTTTATGAAAATATGAAATACTAATAAAACTTTCTTCTCTCGAAATAATAAGCAAAAAATGCACCCGGTGAATTAAGATTATTTAGGTCATTTGATATATAACTTAAGGGTTTAATGGACAGTTATGTTAGAGATTTATTGCTTGTTTGGTTGGGCTTTCTACTGGCTCAAAAGGTCTACGAACCTCTACTTGAGTTTTTTAGAGTTGTTTGGTTGGGCTTTTGAAATCGTCTATTTTAAATTCAGTAGAGGCTAGTAGAGTTTAAACCTCTACTAGGCAAAAACTCATTCTTATGAGCTTTTCAAAATAGACCTTTAAAAAAAAGAAGTATTTGACCTATATATCCCTAAATGTTTATTATTGACATGGAATACCCTTATTAAAATAAAACTCTGGAACCTATTTATATTCTTTATTCTTTATTCTTTGCTCTCTAGTCTCGACAGATAGTTTATAATTTTGCTCTACACATACAAAAGAACGGTTTTTTGCTCTACACAAACAAAAAAACGGTATGTATAATTTTTGTTCATTAATATTTTTTTTGTTTATTTATTTATTTTTATATTTGTGTTTTTGCTTGTTCTTTGTTGCGTATGTGTTTTCTTGTGCATGGCTTCCTGTGCGTTGCCTTGTTTTTTTTTATTTTTGGCTCTCCCAAGAGTGTGCTTTGTGTATCTTTTTTTCCCTGTGTGTGTGTGTGTTTTTTTTTTCTTTTTCTTTTGTTTGCCTTGTACCTGTGCGTTGCCTTGTACCAACAAAAGAACGGTTTTTTGCTCTACACATACAAAAAAACGGTATGTATAATTTTTGTTCATTAATATTTTTTTTGTTTATTTATTTATTTTTATATTTGTGTTTTTGCTTGTTCTTTGTTGCGTATGTGTTTTCTTGTGCGTGGCTTCCTGTGCTTTGCCTTGTTTTTTTTATTTTTGGCTCTCCCAAGAGTGTGCTTTGTGTATCTTTTTTTCCCTGTGTGTGTGTGTGTTTTTTTTTTTTCTTTTTCTTTTGTTTGCCTTTAGTGCGTTGCCTTGTACCAACAATAAAATAAATAAATAAATATACAACAATAGTTGCCTTGTTTCTTTCTGTTTGTAATCATTTGACTTTCAATTTTTTTTTTTTCAAAATAAATAAATAAATATACAAACGTTGTGTGTTTTCATGTACAGCGTATATACAAAGCTGCCTATTGTGCATGCATATGACCATATGTTCCATTCATTTAAAAAAGCAGTTTTTAATGTTAACAGTACACTCCTATGGATAATCCTGAGTCTGTACACAAACAATAGATCCTTGTATTGATACAATTGAAGTTGACTCGGTTTGCCACTTTTAATGCTTTGTAATGCAAACATTTACAAATACTTGCAATATAGTTGATCTGATCCAGGCCATTCAAAAAAAAAAATGTAGTTAACATGTATAAAATCTTTTAAGTTCAATTTTTTTTTTTAGAGTGAATAAATAATATGTCCTTTTTAGTAATTTAATATCTCAGTAGACTTTTTGAGAGTTTACAATCAAACGGTCTACTGCTATAAAAGTGTGTTTGTAATTACCAACCAAACAACTATATTTTTTTTTTTTCAAAAGCTCTATTTCAATTAGATATACTACAAGTAGACCTTTTAAGAATAGAAGATTTTCAAAAGCCCAACCAAACATACCCTTATTGTCATTGAGAGCTTCTTCTGACAATCCAGTTTTTTGTTTTTACACTTTATTTTTAAAATTAAAATTTTAAAAAATATTTTAAAAACACTTTATTTTGTTATAAGATTATCTCATTTATCCTTTTTGAATTAAAAAATAATAAAAAATTATCTCCCCTAAACCATTAGATTAATTATTACATATTGAATACTCTCTCATAAATTTTTAATTACTATATTAAACTCTCACTCCTCAAATATATATATCTAATTTCCTATCTCCATTCTTTCTTAAGCAAGATTAATAGTTAAGAACAAAAATAAAAAAACTAATAAACTTGATTTTTATGAAACATAGGTACATACATACTAACCAAAAAAAAAAAAAAAAAAAAAAAAACTCAAAAAATAAGTACCTTTTTTTTTTAATTATTATAAAAAAAATCAAAATATGAAAATGTTTTTTTGTTACTCTTGTAGGTATGTGATTGCTTAGAAAACTTCAATTCATTCATTAGTCTTATAAATTCGAAGTTTAATTGAATCTAGTTGAAACAATTCAAGTTTTCATATATATTGGTGTTTCTAGACTATCACCACTTTATTAACTTATGTTTTAAATGCACCAAAGTAAGTGACTTCCAAAAACACCCTTACTTTACTTTATTTTTATTTACTTTTTATTTTTATTTTATTCGTTCATCTCCTTCGTAGAGGTATGTTTAACAAATCTCCAATGGAGGTCGAAATCGAACAAAACCAACTTCATAACATTATTAATGGATCTTCATTGGATTAGTTTAGTGGCGCTACGCTGACACATTAGATTTTTCTCTCATTTTCTATGTTGTTTTGGTTTTGAATCTTCTATTATTAAACACGAGAAACAATAACAGAACAAAAACAGAGGAGCATAGAACAACAACCTAGTGTTTTCGAGACTTTGTGATTATGTTCTGAGACTTTGTGTTTGTGTTTCGAGTCTTTGTGTTTTCGAGACTTTATGATTCTGAGACCTTGTGATTGTGTTTCGAGACTTTATTCCGAGACTTTGTGATTGTTTTTTTAGACTTCTGGGTTGTAGTTTGTGCTCCTCTATTTATGTTATGTTCATCTTCTCTAACCATGAATCCCCAATTTGAAACCCTTCGTTTTCAGATAAAGTTACATACTTTGTTTTTTAGAAAAATAAAAGTCGCTTTTGTGTCTGGTCGTGGTTGTCAACGGTGACATACGTGTGTTCATGGTCCACCGTTAACGTCAGTGTACATGTGTTGTCGATTGGTCGGTGTACGTGTGTTCGTCAATTCGTTAATTCCACCTTCATTGATGAAGGATTTTGAAAGGAAAAGAAAAAAAACAAAATGGTGAAGAAGGTTACTGTGGGGGACATTGTTGTCCATTCATCATAATAGATACCTTTTAAACATAATTTATTAAAACGAAGATAGTGTTGAAAAGCCACATCTAAAAAGTGCTAGAAATTTTTTGGATTCACCCCACAACGCATGGTAAATCGTTTCAAGCATACGATTGTAAACCATACATAATTTGTCAATTGAAACCCCTTATTTTCGAGATTGACCATGGGCGGAAGCCAATGATGGTTATTACTAAGGAGTAGTGATAGTTATTACTTATTATGACATTCTTGACGATTTTAGTATAATTATCCATAACGGTAAGGTAGTTCAATTCGTCGTAAATATAAATACAAAAAATGATAGTGAATAGCCTTTAGGGACGTAGCTTAGTTGGTAGATGGACGAGTTTGAGGTTTGGGCAAATAACTCCTAAATCAGTGATTCGAATCATACAAATAAAAAATGGTAAAATGTTTCAAAAAATACATGGTCTATATAGGTGGATAATAGATAGTTATTAAAAAAAAAAAAAAAGATAGCGAACGTTGCCAAACGTTTTGAGAGATTCATTAATAGAAAATCAATACACTTCATTAAGTAAATATAATACAAACATTTATGAATAAATTACTTAATCCTAACTTTTTGTTCAAGGAGCAGGTTAAGTTTAAAGTTTTTTAATTTTTTTTTTTTAATTTTTTAAAAATGTATCCCAATTTATATTTTTTTTATTTTTTATTTTTTTTGGAAAGAACATAATACAACCTCAAAGAGGATCTGAACCATCCTGAACAACAGGCAGGTCAGCCATTACATATTGGTTAACAAATCCTGGATGGTCTTCCATCCAAAACATATCAACATTACCTTTTAAGGCAAATTTAGCAAGCCCATGAGCAACTTGGTTAGCCAATCTAGGAACAAACCTAATCTGGAAACTATTCAAATAAGAAACTACACCTTTGATATCAAATAAAATCACTCCAGTAGGCGAATCGAGATGGCTTCCCTCATTAATCCATTTAACCACAACCGCCGCATCAATGAATGTTAAAAATCCTAACAAATCAAATAATTATAAATATATCTAAGTCAGTTTAGTGAAGTTTTCCGGGACAACTGTTGGATGAGTGGAATAGCATTGACTCGCCACGTGTCGAAAGCAGGGCGACCACAAAAAATGCAAATGTTGCGTTCATACTAACTGAACTCCTTTATATAAAAAATTATATATATACAAAAATATCTCCCTAAAACGAACCGTCCTCTCTTGCCTGCAAAAAACGCGAATCTCTCTTTTTCTTTTTCTCTACGTCCCATTCGACAGCGAAATCAAATTACGAAAAAAAAAAAAACAACTCGAAACAAAAAACAAAACAAACCAAACTCCATTTAAAAAAACGGATCCGAGAAACCATGCACCAGAATAATTGAAACCCTAACCCTAGCCGCGTCTTATCCCCTATCTTTCACTGCGTCCGCTCCTCTCTATGCACGTCTATACTGAGACGAGCTAGGTTTTGTTTTGTTTTTTCTTTTTATTAATTAGGGTTAGGTTTAAGGTAGAATTAGGGTTAGTTTTTTTCTTTTCTTAAAAAATAATTCTTAGGTGCATGTTGGAGGATTTTTTTTGAAGAAGAGGTAGATTAAGATTAAAATTAGACGCAGTGTTTATTTCTAGTGATGATGGAATGTGGCAATGATGGAGGTGGTGGTTAGTGGTGCTGATGAACAGTAATTTTCGATGTCACCTGCAGAAGAAGATGATGGGTAGGGGTGCAGACAGAGGCTGCGGCACTGAGGAGAGGCCGTGCCGCCCTGCTGTTCCTAAAATTTTGGCTCAAATTCCGGAAACCACCAGAGATACCATTTCTGTTGATATATTCTCTCAGGCTCGAAAGGTCCTTTCGGAGCGCTCCCCATTTGATGTTGCTGAAGATGGCGTTTTGAGTGCGGTGAATTTGCCCAACGTCTTAACCAGTGTGTTGAAGCAATCTGACAGTAGAAAGCGTCACAAGAAGTCCCACTCAAGCGCTGATAAGAAGTCGTCTAGCAAGACTGATAGGCCGAAAGGCACTGGCATTTGGGTTGAAACTGAAGATTATTTTAGGGACTTGGCATTGCCGGATGTTGATGCTCTATCTGAGGTAGATTCCCTTGGTTCTTTAGCACGAAATAAGTGTTTTCTTATTCCATTTTGTGGAAATGATGACAGAAACGATGCTAATGTAAATGTTAGTTGCTCTGGGTGTGTGAGTTGTGTGAAAGAAAATGCAAGCGAGGATGCCACTAAGGAAGAGCTTAACGATGATGAAGAGCAGTCTATGACAATTGACAGTTTGGGGGATGATAGTTTGATTAAGGAAGAGAATGATTGTTCTATTTCAGATACTCAAGTAGGTTTAGATTGGCTTTTAGGTTGTAGGACTAGGGCTTTGTTAACTTCAGATCGGCCTTCGAAAAAAAGGAAGCTTTTAGGCAGTAATGCTGGATTGGAGAAAATTTTGATTGGCTGTCCTTGTGAAGGGAACCCGGGTTTATGTGACTTCTGTTGTGCCAGTAATTCAGGAAAAGAGTCTGACAAATTAATCATTTGCAGTTCATGTAAGGTTGCTGTGCATCAGAAGTGTTATGGCGTGCAAGAGGACACAGATGGGTCTTGGTTGTGCTCTTGGTGTAAGGTGAAGAAGAGTGACACTGGTGATTCAGTGAAGCAGCCATGCCTGCTTTGCCCAAAACAGGGTGGTGCTTTGAAACCAGTTCATGGACGAGGTGTAAATGGTGGGTCTGTGAAGTTTGCTCACTTGTTTTGTTCCCTGTTAATGCCTGAGGTTTATGTAGAGGACATAACAAAGATGGAGCCTATTAAGAATGTAGAAGGAATAAAAGAAACCTGGATGAAGCTAGTGTGTAACGTGTGCAAATTGAAGTGCGGAGCTTGTGTCAGGTGCAGTCATGGTATGTTTTGTTGCTCTCTTATTTTAATAGCGTTCTGCATTTAATTTTTGGCTGGTACTAGAGGAGAGTATGCCAGTAAAAAATTCTGTGGCCTACCTGTGCATCTTTTAGACTTGGATTGTATTTCAGCTCACACAAATTATGTTGAATTGTGTAACAAATATTTCTTTTTTGAGATATGACTTTGTATTTGATGACATGTATTGCTGGTTACAGTTTGATTGTGAATGAATGACCTGTTAGACTGAAGGCTGTAAATTTTATGTATTTTGATGTTTGATGCTTTATATATATATATGAAAATATAAGGAATCCTTCACCTTTTTTTTCACGCAGGATTTGATTGCTTAATGTGTGTAATAATTACATAACGTTGTGTAATTGATCCCGCAAACAAAAACATGCGGGATTCCCACACCAGATAAGGACTCTATAAATATATATGCATTTATTATTATTAAAGTTCAAAAAGACGTCGATATCATATGCACTTGTATACTTTTTTGGGATTTATTAAGTTACCTTAAAATGCTATTCAACTATAATCAGCTTTGTAAGGTATTTGAAAATCTCTCTGTGCTGGTAGAATTTACCATCTTTTGTGTGCAAATACCATAAATGCGCCACCTTGTGCTTAACACTAGTGGGACACTTCAAAGACTGGTCTGGATCCACATATCTCTTCTGCATGCATCAGATAGCCTAAATTGATTTTGGATTGCCTTCATATTGTCAGTTTATGATAATACTTTTTCTTTGGGCTGGAAAGGACTTGGAGGCAGTGGAGCCTTTAATTTTTATAGCATTAAGGAAATACTTGTAAAATCTCATTTGTTGTCACACATCTCTATTAATGATGGCAAACCTATTGAAACTCGACTGAACTGTGAGGCAAATGGGTTTTGTATTTAGAACAGTCCACAATTGCAAACATGTTTAATCTACTCCTCACATATATTTCTCTGTTCCAGGATATGATGATTTTCAGAAAGTAACTTAATCTTCAAAAGCTACCTGCAATAGTTTCTCTTTCAATTAAGATTTCTAAAATTGTAAAGAAAAGTAGAAAC
Organism: Acer campestre; assembly: GCA_954870605.1. Taxonomy (NCBI): domain Eukaryota; kingdom Viridiplantae; phylum Streptophyta; class Magnoliopsida; order Sapindales; family Sapindaceae; genus Acer; species Acer campestre. The sequence goes on from OX940810.1 coordinate 21,635,225, forward strand.
TGTCATCTGTATGAGATAGATATTATATTAGCTAGAGGTTATATGATAATCAAGGACTGACAAATAAGTAGGGATGTGTTTTATGTTGAAGGTGTTGTGAAGACAAAATTAGATGGGGCAAAATTTTAAGGCAACAGAAACATTTCGTTAGGGTTCTGTTTTCTTTAGTATTCAAGTTGCTTATTTTTGAGCCATCATGTGCCTATCCATTGTCAGACTGATGAACTATTTCTGCTTCCTTTTGTAGGATCTTGAAATGATGGTGTAATATATTTTTCTATATTGGCCAAAAAAAGAGAGAGAAGATTTTGATTGGGAAGCTCTTTTGAGAATAAAATTTTGTTTAAATCTTGATGAAGTTTAGGATGATGTTAATACTATTGAGAAGTGGTTTATCATGTTGTGCTTTTATATTACTAGTTTTTAAAAGTGATTCATTCCCTTGGGAGTTTCTTACAGAATTTTTCTCTATTGCTGACCTATCATAAATTCCGTGTATGTAGTCAAGTGCTTGTTATTTATGTAGTGTATTCTTGTGCATCTCAGCTACCCTTGTTTTGTAGCCAACTTTGTGCAAATGGGATTTTACGGAATTACATTTGACTTAAAGCATTGTTATTGTGTTTTTCTGTGTCTATTTATGTTTGAAATCTCTTTGTAGGTGATATATGAGTGATATCAGTATGTTTTCCATATGGTTGTACAATAATCTCAATGTGATTGAAAGAGAATCTGGTTTCATATATATTTTTAATAGAAAAAAAAAGTTTTCATGTAGTCCAAAGGTAGTCTTCTGTCTCTTTCTCTCTCTTTCAGTGTTTTTGTATTTTTGTTAATTGAGGGAGTTAAGAGGTTTGAAGAGGATATAATATTTGAGAAACTAAACAGATTGATACCCACGTGATGGTGATTGGAAGCAAATTATGCCTGAGGCTAAGATGAGAATCTCTTATAACGTATATTTTGAGTACAATTAATGGGGAGATAATACATATATTTTGTTTTTATATGGTCTATTGTGATTTTTTCTTTACATGTATAGGTGTAATCTGTTTGAAAGGTGTAAATGATATTAAGGAAAGCTGTCATTATTGCAATTCATCTGGGGAAGAAAGTAGGAATCATTTCTATATAAATTGTGTATATGTGTATACTCGCAGTCATGCATGTAAACATGCATGCATATAAATATTCATACATAGATGAGGGTGAATGCACGTGTGCATGTGCTTATTTGTGAGGATAAGAATTGTGTGGTAAGGCCTAATTCCATGATTGCAAGGTATGGTTTCTAACCCTAGCGTAGGAGCAATGTTTTAAAAAACAAATTGAGACGCTGCCTCGGGGTGGCCGCCTTGGCCCTCAATTGGGGCCGGTACGTCTCTTTGGCTTGAGGCAGCACTGAGGCGACTCAGTTAGGTCAGTAAATTTTTTTTTTACACAAAAAACTGACTTTAATATATATATATATATAGGATTCCATTAAAGACATTCAAGGCATGCTTTTTATTGTTATGTTTTGCTTGTTTGGGATATTTATGTTAGTAATGTTGATTATGACTCATTTATTAATTGTTATGGATTATTTTCTACTTTAGTATTTTTTATTTTTATTTTTAATTCTATTTGATTTTTTTATCATTTTTGAATTGAGGCGGCCGCCTTGCCTCGTGAGGGCATGACCGGTGCCTTGCACCGCCTTTCACTTTTTAAAACATTGCTTAGGAGTATTTGGATGCAGTGACTAAGCCAAGCCATTAGGATCTTACTTTCTGATCTATCTAATTCCTACCTCTTTCAGTCACATACATAAGTAGAGAGCTTCAAGAGAAGTGTTGGCAGATTTCTGCCCTGAGTTCTTTTTACAGTGTTGATTTAAGGATAAATAAACCTGGGACAAATAAGTCGCCTCTCATTAATGCGTATTGACCTTTTGTTATCATGAGTTTCCTACCCTATTGAGGGTGGCATTTTGAGGTCTAAATCATTTCCTAGTTACAAAGTCTCTCTCTTAAGTATATATGACTTGGATGTAACCTTGATCCAATCCTTACTATAGAGATGGGGAAGATCTTTTGGGATATATGCTATTTTATTATGTAAACTACTTTGCTTTCTCCTTGCAAGAGCTTTTAACTGAGGATGGATACTTCATGAATATTTGGGAAGTTGAAAAACTGTGCTCTTAATGCTCTATACCTATTTGTCTCCATATGCTTCTAGCTTTGTTTGTTTTCTTTTATTCTTTTTTACCACTCACTTCACTCCATCCTACCCATGCACCATTACATGCATAAACATAAATTAAATTAAATCTCCCTCCAAAGTTAGTACAAGGATTGGTCGCTGAACCTCTTGCTCTATCATAGAGAACCCATTGAGCTATCCCTTGGAGCATTCTTGCTCTGTATGTGCTAACATTTGAGTTTTGGTAGGATAATTCCTTATAGAAGGAAGTAATCCCATAATATTCTTGTTATTATTTGTTCTCTCTGCTTAGCTAATTTACTGTCAATCTTAATTTGGTAAAATCTCGTGGTATGTTGATGGTAAAATCTTGTTATTGGTATTAAAAATGTATGGTCATGAAGGGTGATGGCATTTAGTTTTCTGACAAGAAAACTATTACTTCTCTTATGTAAGCTAATTGTCACTATGCTGCTTGCGCTGCTGTTCATTCTGGGCTGCTAATTTTTTATATTATATGCCACAACTCCACGCAAGTAATTTTCACTTTACTTATTTTGTGAGCTATTGAATGTTCTGATGGTAGCTGTCCAACTTGAACGTTGTTGTTTACTTGCTATGAGTTCTTTTCATGGATTTTAGGGCTTCTATTAATTACTTTGTCTGACTTGGCATTTTAATTTAATCAATGTGCTCACATAATAGAGGGGTACTTTTTATCTAAATTGTTGGTTCTCTTTGTACCATTTACTTAGGTTGGAAGTAGAACTGATGGAGTTGGTTATATGTTTAGTTATTGCTTCCACTGTTAATGGATTTTCTCATTTGCTGCATGTTACAGGAGCTTGTAGAGCTTCTTTCCATCCTATATGTGCAAGGGAGGCAAGACATAGATTGGAGGTTTGGGGAAAATATGGATGTGATAATGTAAGCATATTATATGTGTTTCGTAGAATCTGAAAGATAGAATTTTGTTGATGCTACTTTTTCTTCTTCAATTATTTTTTCTATCAAACCTTGTTATCAGCATTTTTATGTGATGTGCTTTTCGTTATAAAATTGCTATTTGTTTTGTCTGGTTTTACAGGTTGAGTTACGGGCTTTTTGCTCAAAGCACTCAGACATTCAAGATAGCAACAGTTCCCCGCAGATAGGAGATTCTTGTATAGGCGATTCCTCTGTTTCCAATCATCTTCGAGAAACATCTTCAATAAGCAGATTACACAGGTTGAAGGTTTCTCGCAGAAACGGAGATAAAATTGCGGTTCACATGGAAACTTCTGATGCTAATACAGATAGGTCCAATGACAGTGAGGACATACGATTGTCTGATTCCAGGTTAAATGGTGTTCCTGTGACAGAATGTGGCGAGGTACAGCAACCTAAATACATAGGGACCTTAGACAGGAGCAATAGTGAGGATGTTAGTCCATCTGACACCCTAAATTTTGCAATTATTTTGAAGAAGGTACCATTAAAATATTTGTCTGTTCAGTAGAAACTGATTATTGTCTCAAAGAATTTCTTTGAGCTTTAGCTTGTTCTGACTTCTGAGTCTGACATTTGTTAACCATACAGTTGATTGATCGAGGAAAAGTCAATGCGAAAGATGTGGCATTGGAGATTGGCATTTCAGCCGATTCATTGAATTCATCACTTGCCGTAATAAACTTTATATTTTTTATCAGTTTGTGAAAGTAATTTTAAAAGTTCATCATTGCTCATTATGTTACTCACTTTTGATTTTTCTTTTATTTGACTACTTGAAATTCTTCCTGCAGGATGGTATTGTGGTCCCTGACTTGCGATGCAAAATAGGAAAATGGTTTAGCAATCATGCCCATGTGGGTATTTTGAAGAAACAGGTTTTCTTGAAGTTCAAATCCTCAATTTCATCAAAACCTGAAGTTGGAGCCACTGATTCTGATGGTGTAGCGGTTTCTGAGTCCGATATTCCAGATCCTGTTGCTGTTAAGTCGGTGCCTCCACGAAGAAGAACCAAAAGTAGCATTAGAATTGTGAGGGATAATAAAATGATTAGCTCATCTGAGGAGGTTTTTTGTGACAATGGGATAACGATGGATCAGGTTAAAGTAGATCAACTTGATGGGGAAGAATTGGTGAATCCAAGTAAAGTATTCACTCCTGATGCAACTGGAAAGGTAACCATATTGTTTTTATTTTATTTTGCATTGGCTGTCATTTTTTCTCATTTCCTGTATAATTTTCCTATTATCAAAATGAAGCTAAATAAATACTTGTGTTTGTCAGATCATATAGGAAAAACATTAGACTGTTATTCAGTTTGGGCCTTTGGGATTTACCTTTGCTTGTCAGTAACATAATCCTAATTGAAGTTGGATGTTTGATCTTGCCGAGTCTTGCAACCCAACTAATTGCTTTTGCTTCATCTCCATTATCTGATCCCTTGATTTTCAGTACTATGTATTTGCATTTCTGATACCTTCTTCCTTGTGGCGGCTTGTCTGTTAGTCAAATTTCTAAATCTTTAAAAACATCCCTTTTAATGAATGAGCTTCGCTTTGGTATCACCTCTTTTATAGTTGTTTCATTTTTTTTTGAAAAGTTTTATAGTTGTTTCATTAAAGTTAAAATTGGTGACTTCTATACGCATTTAGAAATCATAAAAGAGCAATGTGTCCGTGGTTCGTGTGGGGTGGCTTTTTAAGTTACAATTTCAAAGATTGATGTTCTCTCAGTTGCAACCTTCACTTGTCTTAAATTTCACTCATGCTTGACAACGTGTCCTTCAGATTTTTTTCAGTGGTTAGGTGGTTATAGTGTTCTTAGTTTTGTACAACCAAAATAGTCATAAATCATAATGTTGATGTCACTGCATTTCATGAATTATGTAGGTATATAATTTTTATAACTCTGGAAAGTTGTTTTCCTTGAGCACTTTTTAGCTATGTACCTTCTCTGAACTTGTCCTGTCCTCCAGAATTCTTCACATACATATTTCAATACTAGTTTGAACCAAAAATCTTACAAGTTGATCTTTCATGCCTCACACTTAGGTTTCGGAAGCTGTGGCTTGATATGACATATTGACATCCTTGTTCCGTCCCCGTATAACAGGAAAGCCATTTTGAAATGGAAAATGTATTTTGTTTACTCACTTCAACACTAGATCTTGGAGTTAGCATTCTATATTCCTATGTTATATGGAACAGTTTCCTGTGTACTGGGCCGACTGTAAAGCTATCATGTTAGTGTCTAGTGTTAGATGTTTCTTGGCAATGAATCATGTTATGCTGTAAGAGGGAAAGGGTTTTTATGTGCATGTCCATGGCAGGGTCTGACTCTGATAATTATCACGGGATATAAGGCATGCATTTTTAGCATAAATCATGTCTGTAAAAAATAAGATGTCTAGAATCAGGATTGTCAATCCTAAAATGGGGTTTACTTGTTATACAACTGAAATTGTTGTTTCTTTTTATCCCATACTTCATACCTGTATCTTGAGTTGAATGTTGTTCGTGGATCATTTTTGCTTGCTCTGCATTTTCCCGTTGTGCTTTTTGCCTGAAACCTAGAATACTGAGCTTGAATTAAACTTGATGTACTACTTAAGATGCTACAAAGTAATCTTTATTGACAATCAAATTAGTTTTTAATGACTTTACGATCATTGTACAAGCCTAGGAGCATCAATATTGCTGGAAACAATTCCAAAAATATTACTTAGTAATTGCAATTAATTCTTTTGATTTCTCAAGACGCTACGGAGCAGTACCTCAAGAAATCTTTTAACTGTTTTGATCTTATGGGAGGAAATGCCTCGCATGTAAAAGATTGGTAGTCTGATTAATTCTGGTTTGGTTTCGTGGCATTCAGTTTTAAAGTGTTATCCATTTCCTCAACATGTTTTGACTATAAATGTCCTTTTAGAAGGCCTGGGATGATATTAGTAAGCCTGAGGCTGTGATGTGGATGGGTTTATGGCTTTAAGCTCATACTATTCCTGAAATATCAAGGGGGGATTAATTTAGAATATGTTGGAAGAAAGAAGATCATTTGGGTCTAAGGATTTCTTTTCTTTATGATTATTATTATTGTTTTTACTTATTTAAAAGTAAGCTTTCATCTACAATCTAGTATGAGAGGAGCAAGAAATCAAGAATAGGGTTAGGGAAAGGGAAAGGGAAAGGGCAATGGCTTATTTTCTAACAGCAGCAGAAAATTGTCAAGCACATTAAGCTAAGGGGGCTGCTGTTCAGGCATTTATTTATTTTATTAGTATCAGTTGAAATTAACTATAATGAACTTTCTTTTACTATTGTGCCTTTAGTTGTCAATTTTTAAGTTTTATTATTAATGGTGTTTTTTTTTTTTTCTCCTGCTTGGTTTTGCCTCCTTTTCTTCTTACATCCTTCTTTTCTTCTTTTGGGGGCAGAGTTCAACCTATCCTGACAAGTTAGAAGATTCTCTGGCAAGGCACACTCTTAAATCTGAAGGTATTTTTCTAGAATTATATTTCCGGTCTAATCCATTTGGTGGTTGGTTGCCTGCTCTTATTATGGATGCTAGTAGGGGTATATGCTTGAGATAAAGATGACCTAGTCATAGATGTTGGTTTTTGAGTTTACTTATCCTTCTCTAATGTTTTGAAACTTTCCATTTGAGGTGTTAGCAAAATTGCAACTAGATTAAGCTTCTTGTTTCATGTGAATTTCTGGCCTCCCGAGAAATCTCCTATATTGGTGAACAATTGGCAGCTGTATTGGTCTGAGACTTTTTCACAATGGCAGGGGAATACTTCTATTTTTTCTTTTACTCGAGTATCTTTCTGAGTTGGTGGTTTTCTGACTTGACCCCTTGTGTACCATCTTTCTGCTAATTTTTTTTTTTCTTATACCAACTTATAGAGAAAAAAAAAGAGCTTCTGTGTCTTGCTGCAGTAGTTTTGCGTCGGTTATCTTATTGCTGACGTAAAAGTTACTATGATATTAGTAGTTAATATCAAATGGCTATAGGTGCTTGTTATGTTTTTTCCTGTTTGCATTATGTGCATGGGGAACGAGGAGAGTATCAACCACCTCTTTCTTTGTTGCAAAGTGGCTTGCAGTCAAATTTATGAAGGAAAGCTAAAATTTCTTGGGTTGCCCCAGCTTCTTGTGGTCAGATGTATATGAAAATGTTTTGTGCTTTTGCTAAAGGAGCAAAAGTTTAACTCCTGTCCTGTGAGTTAGTACTTGTAGCTCTGTTATTAGGTTATCTGGCAGGAGAAGAACAACAGACTTTTTGAAGGAAAGGAGAATAATTTAGGATGTTTATGGGACAATATTCAGTATCTAGGAACCTTTAGGTCTTCAGTTAATAAAGAATTCCAGGAGACTTCTTTTTTCTTCATTTAGATTTTAGATTACTTGGGAGGGTGCTGTGAGATAGTTTTGGTTTGATTTTCTTTTGTTTTGAGCAAGTTCTTGGAATGGGGTCTTATTTATTCTCTTAGTAGTTTTTCACTTTCCTTTTTGTTAATGATTTTCTATATAGCTACAATCATCTATGACAACATTAGATGATTCCATGACACTATAAGTTTTCAAATTAAGCACTCTATAGGCCTTACTATTAAGGGCATAGCTAATAAAAATCCCCTCATAACTCTTGGTATCAAACTTGCCAAGTTGATCACGGTCATTAAGAATGTAGCATTTGCTTCCAAATGAGTGGAAGTAGCTAACATTTGGCTTTCTACTCTTCCACAACTCATAAGAGGTTTGCTTAGTACCGGTTCTTAGGAAGACTCTATTTCTTATATAGCAATCCGTATTGACGGCTTCGATCTTAAATTTCTCAAAAGCTTTTGATTTCTCAAGTCATTTCTTAGGTCCTTAGAATTCCAACCTGTTGGAATTAGTGTAAATTTTTTTTTTTGAGTTTAGTGTATATATATGGTCCTCTAGTCAAGTGTGGTCCTAAAGTTTTTCATCATGTTATTTCATGTGAAAAACTTCAGGACGAGACCTGATGAGAGAATTATTCTCTCTCTCTCTCTCTATATATATATATAAAGAAAGTGAATAATTCTCTAGTCAGGTTTGGTCCTGAAGTTTTTCGTGCGGTTTTAAGGATTATCACATGTGATAGTCAAGTAATTTGATGTTAACAGATTATCACATGTGATAATCCTTGGGACCGCATGAAAAACTTCAGGACGAGAAGGACCCTATATATATATAAATATATATGCATATAAAAGATGCTTGTTATTTATCGAGGCAGTTAATGTTATTGTCTTGAGTGACCTTATTTGTTTTAGTTCCATGCATTTCGGTCTAGGTTTAACATGAACAGTTTCTACAGGCAATTCAGATGAACCCTCAAACTGCAGCTTTTCTGAAAGGTATCAGTCAGAGAGTGCTTGTCCTGGGCAGAATACTTTGGTGAACCCAGATGAAGGAAATCGTTCTTGTTCATCTATGGATTTTCTTGCTGCTGACTTCATGTACACCCTTAGATCAAGATTTTGCATATCTGTTGTATATTACTTTTCTTTTATCTTTCTAGTGCAGAAGTTTGAGATGCAATGAAAATGTTCCTGAATATCTTATATTTGTGTGATGCAGAAAAACAGAATCATCTTCTGGTTTTTATGTGCACCCTTATATCCATAAAACATTACTTAAGATGCAGAGTGGGATGCTTTCAGAAAACAAAATGAATGAGTTTGATGGTAAAATTCTTCTTGAGTTGGTGTCGAACTCTTTTTTATTCTTATGCATGCCTTTTGTGGGTCAATCAGATTTTTTCATTTTGCAGGTCTAGGGGATAGAGAAATCTGTTGTCTGGAGGCATCTTCAAATGCCAGCATTTGCTGTAATCACCAAAGTCGACATTTGAAGTGTGGTGACATGATCTGCAAAACTGATGGGGTAAATTTAGAGCAGTTGGTTAAGGCTAGGAAATTGGGAGTTTTAGAACTGTCTCCGGTAGACGAAGTGGAAGGGGAAATTATTTATTTTCAACAGAAGTTACTTAGCAATGCAATTGCAAGAAAGCAGTCTGCTGGTATCTTCTCTCTTCCTTTTCTTTTCTCATTTGTTTTATGCTTTTATGCTCTCTTTTTTCTGATTTTTTGTCTGTTGGTTTCTTGTGTTTCTTCTTCCTTTCCTTTCAGATTATGAATAACATGAACCAGAAATTTCCTATTCTACTTTCTGCTGTATGACATACTGATTTGCTTATGGAATGTTCTTGCAGATAATTTGGTATGCAAGGTTGCTAAGAGTCTACCACAGGAGATTGATGCAGCGTGGAAGCGAAGATGGGATGCTGTGCTTGTTAACCAATATCTTTGTGAGCTTAGAGAAGCAAAGAAGCAGGGTAGGAAAGAGAGAAGGCATAAGGAAGCTCAGGCTGTGCTTGCTGCTGCAACCGCTGCTGCTGCAGCTTCTTCAAGGGTTTCATCATTTAGGAAAGATGCCCTTGAGGAATCCACGCCTCAGGAGGTTATCATCAGTCTACCTATATTTTTGTTTGTTTTATTGCCTTGAATTAATCTGCTGTTTATTGATATTGTTTCCCTCCCTTATTTGCAGAATCTGTCAAAGTTGAATTCTCATAATGGGAGGCCTGGCATCAGCTCACAGGTGATGCCTCGTGCAAAGGAGACACTTTCAAGGGTTTCAGCGGAAAAGTACTCTGAATTTTTGCAGCCAGTCACAGATTTTTCTAAAGAACATCCAAGGTCTTGCGACATTTGCAGACGCTCTGAGACGATATTGAACCCTATCTTAATCTGTTGCAGTTGCAAGGTCATCTAGCCTTAGCCATAAAGTATTCTGTAGAGAAATGTATATATATTTCTGTTCTGTGTGTTGATAAAGCCCGTCTGCCAACAGGTTGCGGTTCACTTGGATTGCTATCGTAGTGTGAGAGAATCCATGGGTCCCTGGTACTGTGAATTATGTGAAGAATTATCGTCTAGATCCTCTGGAGCTACATCTGCCAATTTTTGGGAGAAACCATATTTTGTTGCAGAATGTGGTTTATGTGGTGGCACTACTGGTGCTTTTAGGAAATCTGCTGATGGACAATGGGTCCATGCCTTTTGTGCCGAGGTAAACTCTTTAACTTTTTTGTTAGCTAGTTGATTGCTGCTTTTCTTTTTATTCTTTATTCTATTATGTTTTTCCTTATCTTCAACAAATTACAATCAATTTTGATTTCTACTTTGTGCTGTAGTGGGTCTTTGAGTCAACATTCAGAAGGGGACAAGTAAATCCTGTTCTAGGACTGGTATGTGCACACGTTAAGTGGTAACATAATATAAAATTTTACTTTGTTCAGATTACTAATGATTGCATGAGTATTTCTGCAATATATGTAGTGGTAGGTTTTGTCTTGAGGATGGATTTTTTTTTCATCTGCAAGTTTATGAGTTACCTTGCCTTGATCTGATGCAAGTCTTTCTGTTATATGTAATGGAACTCCAGGAGAAAGTATTGAAGGGGGTTGATGTTTGTTGTATCTGCCGTCGCAAACATGGTGTCTGCATAAAGGTGAGCTTTGTGGTTTTTTCGTCATGATACTTCTTTCTTTTAAAGTTTCAAATAACTTTAGTAATCGACCTGCAATTTTATTGATGCAGTGTAACTATGGTCACTGTCAGACCACATTTCATCCCTCATGTGCTAGAAGTACTGGATTTTACATGAATGTGAAGTATAGTGGTGGCAATTTCCAGCACAAGGCTTATTGTGAAAAGCATAGCTTGGAGCAGAGGACAAAGGTCTGCTTTTATATTTACCGTTTATATGTGTTATTATTTGCTTTTATGAAGTGCACTTTATAAGAGTGATTATTAACTCTATGAAGTTTATGTATCATGACTTAATTTTGCATCTCTTAATTTTATAGGCTGAAACTCAAAAACATGGAGTTGAGGAATTAAAAAGCATTAAGCAAATAAGGGTAAGGGTGTTCTATGCTATTTAATTTAATTTGATTTAGTTCTCTTGATAGTAATTCTCGTTGATCAAATACTTAAGTGGATCTTTGTGTCCAGTTCAAGGATTATTTCAATCAGTTATTGTTGGTACTGGCAGAGTTGAACTTTATATAAATTGCCAAGTTATTATACTGGAACCATGTCTTTAAGTTAATGACATTTTCTTATGAACATATAAAGACATTCTTCGATTGAAGCATAGGTGGCCTGATAATATTTTATAGAATGATTGTCAAAATCGATGGATAATATTATTTATTTTTAACTTTTAGGCCACAGTTTAAATTTTTGCAACTTTTGACTGGAATATTGGATTGAGATATAAGAGTAACAAATTTCGTACGTATACATTTTTGATCTATTAAATCTGCACTGAACTATACATCATCAGATTTAAATCCATTAATATTACAATTGGTATGACGTGTTACCTATCGTGGTGCATCTTGTATCCACCTGTTAATTTTTTTGCTTATATTGTATATATAATATTACAACTTTTTTGTTTACATAAATTCTCCTATACAGGTTGAGTTAGAGAGGATACGCCTTCTTTGCGAAAGGATCATCAGACGTGAAAAGAAAAAGGTAAGAAAAAGGTAACACATGTTTAGAATGGATGAAGTAGTTTCAATTTGTGTTCTCTGTATACATTGACTGTACCTAGTAATGTCCAAATGAGCTATTTAGATGTTTGTTACTTTTATTTCTCATTCTACCCTATTTCAGTTGATTGATTCTATCTATGGTTTGTTGATGCCTTTTCTTATCTTAGGTGGTCACTCCTTTTAAATTAATTCTGCCTGTGCATTTTTGCAGCGGGAGTTGGTTCTTTGCTCGCATGAGATTCTTGCTTTTGAAAGAGACAACGCTGCTCGTTCTGTGCTCTCTCGCAAACCTTTTTTCGCTCCGGACGTTAGTTCAGAATCAGCCACAACATCCCTGAAAGGTTATACCGATGGTTATAGATCATGCAGTGAAGCTGTCCAACGTTCGGATGATGTTACTGTGGACAGCACTGCTGTTAAGCAACGGATTAAGGTTCCTGTGCCCATGGATGCTGACCAAAAGACGGATGACAGCTCTACATCCCAAAACCTTTTTACCCAAAAAGCATCAGAGAGGGTGCCCTTCTCAGGGAAGCAAATACCTCATAGACCTCTTTTATCACAAAGTCTTTCAAATGAAGAAGAATGGAGCTCCAAAGTTAGAAAGGTTTATTATTAATTGAATGGTTGACTATTTGGTTTCACCTGTATTTTTTTTTTCTTAAATGATTATTTAGAGTTATGCTTATACAATTCTATTAATTTCAGCAAAGGGAAACGTTTGAAAAAGAGATGGTAATGACATCAGATGAAGCCTCTTTGAAAAACCGGAAGTTACCTAAAGGGTTTTTTTATGTTCCTGTCCATCGCCTTCCAGAGGAGAAGCAGATGAAACAAGATGCTTGCTCTGTTGAGCCAGTGGAATCTGTTGAACCAGTGGAACCTGATGGCTAGACTGAACAACTATATCAGGCTTCTGGTGTCCTGACTGGAGGTTGACAATCACCTTATCTGAATTCTGAGATAGCTGCTTTCTGCTCCGGGCCTGCTATATTGTTTTGATTTGCAGGGGCAGAGCAACCATGGAATTAACGAAGAGGTACATTGCTGGGCAATGTATCGTTATTCTGGATTGGGGTGGGAAGTTTTGGCATGATTGTTGTATATTCATTGTGAGAGTAAATTGTACAGTGGGTGAGCGTTTATTCCATTTTCTTGTATCTTGAGGAGCTCAGATTTCATTTATTTGAATGGTTGGTTGGGGTGGTGGTGAGGGTAGAACAAAGCTCCTCTTCATGTAATTGTATGGATGGGAATTAAAAGGTGTCACCCCACTGTTCTTGCACTGTAAAGTTAGTGTACATATTCTCACAGTAAGAATCCTCAAAAGAAATTGCCTTCCAACATCCAATTTGTCAGTCTGAATCATCTTTTTTATTTTTTATTTTTTTATTTTTTGGACTTAATTCTTTAAAGTCATTAGTACTTAATGGGTATTAATTATTAAGAAAAACTGATTTAAGTGTTTTTTTTCATGTATTTTAAACCTTATTTAACGTATTTTCATTTTAATAATAATATTATTATGAAATGGATTTTAATATTTTTATTTAAAATTATAATAATGATTTAATTATGTTATTTGAAATAAATAAAAATAAAAATGTATTATTTTATTTTAATTTTTTTTTAAATCCAAAAAAAAAAAAAAAAAAAAAAAACAGGGCTGCAAGCCCGAGGCCTCCGTCCAATTGCCTTAAACATAAACGAATCATTTGTATAAATGTGTTCAAAATAATTTAATCTTCTCAGTTGGTATATGCAATTTTATTCCAACTCCTATATTTCACATTGTCACTGTAGTGTCTTTAGAATGGAAGTTCTTTTTTTTTTTTTTTTATGGAAGGGCACCTGAAAATCTAGAAAAACCAGATCCATGGCAAGGTTACAACCAAACTGGGACTCCACAAATAAAACTAAGCGAGCACAAACCCAGATCAGAGTCCCACTACGGGAGAAAAACGCCCACACAAGAGTGGGATTACAAACAAACCATAAAACAAAACACAAAACAAAATAAAACCACGAGCAGAGGACTGATAAGGAGGAAGATCCATGCTGTCGGAGCAGCCCCACCGGAGACGGTGCCGGAACAAACCCCTACCCACCACGCCAATCAAACCCCCAACAGTACAACGCCCGACTCCGCAAAGCTTAAACCGACCAAGCTGGACCCAAAGCCAGTGAAAAGAAGACCCCCAAAGCTGCCGGTGGTGTCCCGGCGGAGAGGATGGTGCCGAAAAACTCCAAGGCCACCGATCAGTCAACTCATGCCGATAATCACACCAGATCTGGCCGGAGATCGGCCGATCTAACCGCTGCCGTTGTTGCTAGGACAAAAAACCCCTCCCTGTGGCCCGAAAGAGATTTCCAGGCGACGAAACGGGGCCGTCGTAGCAGCCGTCGGAGTCTCCCAGCTGACCGGGACAGCCAAGCAAAGGAAAGAAGAGGACCATCGTCGCCGGCTCCCGCTGCCACAGCGAGAAACCGGCGACGGAAAAACAAGAGGCGGTGATGAACTGGTTAGAGAGAAAGAAGAGAGAAGAAAAGAGGAGAGAAGTCTCGCCGTCAGAATGGAAGTTCTTGAAGATGATTTTAAGGTCGGGAAGGCAAAAGAATATTTGAATCATAGATTACATACTTTGCGGCATTTATAAATAAATCGGCATTCTTGCATTTTAACACACACCACGAGTGGTCCATTAAAGAGAACTCTAGTGTATATTAAGTTTTAAGAATGCAAATATATTTTCTGAAGTAATTGAAAGAAGGTCACTGATACAAGGATTATGATTCCTCTACTGTGTTGATCTTTTTCTTAATTTAAAGCATTTGAGAATAAGACTATACATTTAAAAATAATGAAAGTGAAATACATAAAAGAAATAAATTATAGTTATTGATTACATATGTTAGCAAATTTATATAGGTTAGGACATATATCAGTAGATCTATATAGGTCAAGATAAAAATCAGCTCAGCATAGGATTCAAACAACGGCTACATATCCCCCCTCACCTTTTACCATATTTTAGGCATTGTTATTGGAGGAGATTCAATTCCTCCACACTAGTCTACGATGAAGTGAATCTCCTCAACACTAGCCGACGAACTAGACCTCTACCGATGAGTGTGGACGTTGTTGGAAGCATTATTATTATTATATTTTCCTTTAAAATAAATTTTATATAGTTTTTTAATATATATATTTTTTGAAATAATTAATAATTGAAAAGGCATAACAGTCGTTTTCATAATTTAATTAAGGGAATCTTTAACGTCGCGAAAGTTCAGGGGAAGTTAATGAATGCGGTAGCCAAAAATGGCTTACGGGCCCAAAGATACAAAGCCCAAGCCCCTTAACTTTGGCCCAATTTAAAGGTAACCCAATAAGAAAGGTAGCATCACGACTTGGTCGTTTGAAGACCAGGTCAGCCAGCAGTTGGAGTGCATACCCAGTTAACGAGATACTCGGGGAGAAAATATCTCCAAGAATCTCGCTTATAATCATATCGTGATTTGGTTTAAACGGTAGCTTGAGTCTCCTATATATAGAAAAGCATTTGGCACTATCAGGATCTACAAAAAATCAAGCTTACAAAAGCGTACTAAAACTCTGCTTGCAAGAATCACGGTGACCGGAATCAAACATTCACGATCACCACAACCGTTGCTCAGCCCAAGCATACCTAAGGTTAACAATCTAAATCAATCTCTTTGCTATTTTTTATTGTTCATCTATTTTTCTGTTATTTTTCATTTCTTTTAGGTTACTTGTCGATCGACCAAAGTTCATTTGCAGTCGACCAAGTTCATTTACATGCAAATCAGCTTATCGACTACATCGCTCAAACGGAATTATCCAAGTTGCTTTGGGCCTAATTCAACATCGACCCGATCCAAATCGATTGTAGGACGACCCCCTACAGTTTGGCGCCCACAGTGGGGACCGTTGCAACTATACAAGTATCAACCAAAACTTTCCAACTCTCAAACGAACAACGATGTCCGGCGAAGGATCTACCCCAACCATTTAAGAGCAGATCGCTGCATTGGTCGTTCAAACGGCAGCAAACGCAGAGAAGTTGCGAGCATTGGAAGCTGAAAACGCCGCAATTCGAGCTACTAATGAAGAACTGCGAGCTATTGTCGATGGCGTTGTACCCAACAGCGAAGATGTGGGGCATCCAGTTCCTGTCCTCAATGTTGAACACGAGGTTGACCGACGAGGTCGAGACGCTCCGACAGGCCCAGCAATCCCTGACGTGAATCCAAATGCTGGGCCAACACAGCAAACACAACCCGAGTCGACATCGACCTTAACAACTTGCCTGTTCGAAACGACAACGAGCAAGACCCTGTAATGAGCAGGCAACCTGAGAATGTCGTGGGGACACCAGCATCACTTCAGTCGACACCAGGTTTGGTAAAATCTGGACCTGACCCATCTACCATTGTTAACATAGAGTTTTCTCGCAGGTTTGCTGAAATGGAAGCCCTTATACAAAGGATTCCTGGCGTCCTAGCTCCAATTAAAAGGAGCAACATAAATAGCTTTGCAGACTCACCCTTTGTCGACTCAATAGCGCTTGTTGAAATGCCTAAAAAGTTCAGCTTCCCAAACATGAAGCAATACGAGGGAACGACCGATCCAGACGACCATATAGCGCAGTACAAACAGAAGATGTTCACCGCAGCGATCCCACGCGACCTACGAGAAGCATGCATGTGCAAAGCCTTCGGGTCTAGTCTCAATGGTCCAGCTCTACAATGGTACACTAACCTGCCTAACAATTCTATTAATTCTTTTGCGTAGTTTACAGATACATTCGTGGAACAATTTGCGAGTAGTCGCAAGCTGGAGAAACAGTCGGACGACTTGTATACAATAACACAGAAGCGCGGCGAAAACCTCAGGACTTATGTAGGTCGTTTCAACAGGGAGAAAGTTCAAATTCCTCACTGCAACCAGGCGACAGCTATATATGCCTTTAGAAAGGGCCTCAGGTTTGATTCTGACCTTTATAAAGAGTTGACCAAATATCCATGCAGGACAATGGAAGATGTGTTGGCCAAAGCGTGGGCCTAAATCAAATGGGAAGAAGACGAAGCTAACTACGTAAGCAGAGCCAACAATTATACCCATAGAATCGACCGAGTAGATAGACGGTCGAACGAAAGAAGGGTAGAACCTTATCCGACTGGTGATAAAAGATCCGCTCGACAAAGCGGTGAAGGATCAAACGACAGTCGGCCTTACAAACGGGATTACCCAAGAGCCAGTCGACCACGAGCAGAAGTACCTGAGTATAATCTGAGCATCGAACCAGTCGACCTCGTAGTAGTCATGAGGGAGATGGGTAAGACAGTAAAATGGCTAAGAAAGATGAACGCTCTACCAGAATATCGAGACGCAAAGCTGAGATGCGAGTTCCATAGAGATCATGGCCATCGAACTGAAGATTGTATCGCCCTCAAGTTTGAAGTTGCAGAACTACTAAAACAAGGACATCTGCAAGAGTTCTTAACAGAAAAGGGAAAACAAACCCTGGCAAGACGAAACGACAGAATGGCGAACGCAAACGACAATCCACCAGAACCACCTCGACACGACAGGGTAATAAATTTCATTGCAGGAGGTTCTGAAGTGAGTGGCATCAGCTATTCAGCGGCAAAAAGACATACACGACAAGTGTTAAACACGGAAATTCAACCAAGTAGGGAGCACTCGTCGACCGTCGACGAGACCTGGCTATCACTCAAGTGACACTCGAAATAGAACGAGGTCGGAGAGTAGCACAACGGAAAATAAAGTTCGTTCCCATAGAATTGAGTGACCGATTACCGAAATTGATTAGTCAAATTACTATTCAAACAATCAAATATGATGGTAGTTCAAAACAAACTAAGTAAACAATCTTGTTTTAAAGCTAATACTAAAGCAATGAAACGAAAAACTCAAAATAAAACACGGATGTGATAATGGATAGAATTATGCTAGGACTTGACTACACCCCACCCTTAGATTGACTTCCTAGTTAGACTCGATTGTAAAACCCCAAACGTACTCATGCAATTCGTATACTCGTACACCCTTCTATTGACCCACAATCTTGGTCAAGTAGAGTGAGTCACACTCAAAACGTACCCAAGCCTATCCTTCGATTACCCGGAATGTACGAATGAGTTCATTACGAACTTTGGTGTACTAAATGAGTCCTATACGCTAGCCTAAGTAGGTCTACTTTTCTAAGCATGCATAGGGAAGCATTTTATCGAACATGTGGCGTGCGTCTCCGGTTAGTGCATAGCACACCACAAAAGTCATTCAAGAGGAGATCAATCAATTGAAAAGCATTAAGAACATAAAACACCCATACAAACAACAATCTTGCACATAAGGGAAAAACAAGAATCAATTCATTTAAGTATGTAGTCAAAGGTGGGGTTTCATCAAATCCTAGCACTATGAGTTTAGCTCATCATATTACAACAAGTAACCATACAATAGATGTGAAATAAGAAATACATGGCTACAAATAAGAATAAAAGAGAAAGAGTCTAGAAAAAACTATATGGAGAGCTTCTTCTTCTTTGGATCCTCTTCTCTTTCTATCCTTCTTCTTGCTCAAAAGGTGAAGTGATGATGGCTATGGAAGAAAGGTGGGATTGGTGTGTTTGGATCTTAGGGAAAGGTGGGATTTTGGTGGGTTGTGAGGGATGGGTTTGTGATGTGTGTAGGAGAGAGCCAAGAAGGGAATTTTCTGTAATAATTCGAGCTGGGGAGGTCTGGCTTGAAATGACATAGAAGGGATATTTATAGGAGGTCCAAAAATGACCAAAAGGCCCTCTGGAATACGAAGGGCCGCTCTGCCGCGGTTGCCATTTTCGCGGTTGGACAACCGCGGCAGATCAACCGCGGTAGGCGAAGAAAGTTTCTGTCGCCCTTCTGCCGCGGTCATCCAACCGCGGCACTTCATGAGCGGCAGCTCTGAGGGGTTTCTGTCGCTTCTCCGTCGCTGTTGCTCGACCGCGGCACTTCATGAGCGGCAGCCTTGGAGGATCTCTGTCGCTTGACTGTCGCTTGCTCCAACTGCGGCGCTTCCTGATCCAAGCCCCCAGACTTTCCATATTTGCGCTTTTTGCCCAAATTCCTCCAGTTAGAGCCAAAACACCCCTGCTATCAGAAAAACCTACAAAAACCTCAAATGAAACATTAAAACCCCGGTTTCACCCGAGAAACATACACAAAAGGATACGGAAAGGGGCTACACTTTGTGTAGAAAATAACGCAATCAAGACCGTCACCTTCAAGTCGATAGACAAATCAGATTTGTTTTCTCCCCATCATGACGCACTTGTTATTTCGCTTCACATTGGTAACTGTTTAACAAAACGAATTTTGATCGATAATGGTAGTTCATGCAATATTTTATTTAACAGTGCCTTGAGAGAAATGCAGGTCGACGAGTCGAAACTGAGCCGTCGGACGACAATGCTGACAGGATTCAGTGGAGAACAGAAAAGCACGTTGGGGGAAATCGTGCTACCTATCTACACTGAAGGCGTGAACCTCTACGTCAACTTCTTGGTGCTCGATTGTCAGTTGCCCTACAACGCAATCCTAGGAAGACCGTGGATTCATGAAATGAAGGCAATCCCTTCGACTTACCACAAAATGATCAAATTCCCAACCAGGTAGGGAGTTCGTGAAATTAAAGGAGAGCAGAGAGCAGCTAGAGAATGCTATCAAAATGCCATGAAGAAGAAAAAGGAGTCTTTATATCAATTACAGGACTCCAAAGTCGAGTCGACACCCAACGCACCAAAGATGGAGGATCTAGACGAAGTGCCGATCGACTCAAATCGACCAGACAGAAAAGTATTCATAGGGTCCAGACTGTCGAAGGAAGTTAGAGAACAACTGATCGACTTCCTAAAGGAACGGCAAGGCAGCTTTGCATGGTCGCATTCAGACATGGTCGGCATCGATCCAGAGGTAATAGTTCACCAACTATAGGTCGACCCCGACCATCAACCAGTAAAACAAAAGCGAAGAAAATTCGCTCCGGAAAGAAATAAAGTAATCAACGAAGAAATTCAGAAGTTAATCGACATCGGCTCAGTGAGAGAAGTCTAATATCCCGATTGGCTAGCCAATGTCGTGGTCGTTAAGAAGAAGAATGGCAAATGACGGGTGTGCATCGACTTCACAGACCTCAACAAAGCTTGCCCCAAGGACTCATTCCCTTTACCCCATATCGACATGCTAGTCGACGCAACAGCCGGGCACGAGCTACTCAGCTTCATGGACGCCTACTCAGGCTACAACCAGATCCTCATGCATCCAGACGACCAGGAGAAAACAGCCTTCGTAACAGAACGAGGTACCTTCTATTATAAAGTAATGCCGTTTGGTTTGAAAAATGCAGGTGCCACCTACCAACGGCTCGTGAATATGATGTTCGCCAAAATGCTTGGTTCGACAATGGAAGTTTACATCAACGACATGCTGGTCAAATCACTTGTGGCCCAACAACACATAGACCACCTGAAGCAGTCGTTCGACGTCCTCGACAAGTACGGTATGAAATTAAATCCAACTAAATGTTCTTTTGGTGTCTCATTAGGAAAATTTTTAGGGTACTTGGTCACACAAAGAGGTGTCGAAGCCAACCCGGACCAAATCCGTTCAATACGAGAAATCGAGTCGCCCAAATGCATTAAAGACGTACAAAAATTGATTGGTCGAGTAGCAGCGTTGAACAGGTTCATCTCCAAGTCGTCTGAACGATGCCATCCATTTTTCAATACCTTGAGGAAAAACAAGGCCTTCGAATGGAACGACGATTGCGAGAAGGCATTGCAGGATCTAAAAGAATATCTGACCTCGCCGCCACTGCTGTCAAAACCAAAAGACAACGAGACACTTCTCATATACTTAGCCGTGTCGAGCACAGCCATCAGCGCAGTATTAGTGAGAGAAGAAGGCGATCGACAACATCCGGTTTATTACGTGAGCAAGGTATTGCTCGACGCTGAGACACGATACAGTCGGCTGGAAAAGCTAGCACTAGCATTGGTCGTTGCAGCCCGAAAATTGAGACCATACTTCCAATGCCATTCAATTAAGGTATTAACGACTTACCCTCTCAAAAATATACTGCATAAACCTGAACTTTCTGGTCGACTGACAAAATGGGCTGTGGAACTAAGTGAGTACGACATCAACTACCATCCGCGGACAGCGTTAAAATCGCAGGTATTGGCTGATTTCCTTACAGATTTTACTCCTAACGAAAACTTGCAGGCTGAAAAAGAGCTAATAGCTTTTACAGAGACAACGTCGAGCGAAAAATGGACCTTGTCAGTCGACGGTTCAAGCAATGTCAAGGGCAGTGGACTAAGATTGGTACTAAAATCCCCTCACGGGGACATAATAGAACAGTCCATCCATTGCGAATTCCGAGCGACAAATAACAAAGCGGAGTACGAAGCACTAATTGCTGGACTGGACCTAGCTAAAAGCCTAAACATCAAGAATCTCCAAGTATTCAGCAACTCACAATTGGTCGTCCGACAAATAAGTGGGTCGTATGAAGCAAGGGATCAAAGGATGACCGCCTACTTAGCCAAGGCCAAACAGATTCAGTCGACCTTCGATGAATTCACCATTGATCAAATTCCACGATCGGAGAACTCCCGGGCAGATGCACTAGCTTATCTCGGCTCGACAGAGACCAATGGATTAAAATCCATTCCAGTCGTACACCTTACATCACCGACAATCCAAGCAACAGAAATAATTACCCCAGTCGACAATAGAAGAAATTGGATGGATCCGTTACTGGACTACTTGCGAGCCGACATTCTACCTGGAGACAGAGCTGAAGCGAGGAAAATCAAAGCTAAAGCTGCAAAATTCTGCATCTTATACGGTAAGCTTTATAAGAAATCTTTTACAGGACCCTACTTGAGGTGTGTAGACCCACGAGAAGCGTACGACGTTCTCAAGAGTTTACACTATGAAGAATGTGGAAATCACTCGGGGGCTCGAAGTCTGTCGAACAGAGCAATCACAGCAGGATATTACTGGCCGAAATGCACTCTGATTCCCAAAATCATGTGAAGTCGTGCGACAAGTGTCAAAGATTCGCACCAATCTGCCATCTTCCCCCAGGTATGTTAAATTCAATCTCAGCCCCTTGGCCTTTTATGAAATGGGGGATGGATATTGTAGGAAAACTCTCAGCTGCATCTGGAGGCGTCGTCTACATGTTGGTGATGACGGACTACTTTACAAAGTGGGTGGAAGTCGAAGCTTTACCCCAAGTGCGCGACATTGAGGTACACAACTTTGTATGGAAGCATATTATTTGCAGGTTCGGAGTTCCACGAGAAATAGTGACCGACAACGGATCACAGTTCATTTCCTTCGACTTCAAGAACTTCTGCGACAGATACGGCATAAAACTAAGTTTTTCGACTCCACGTTATCCCCAAGCCAATGGACAAGCGGAATCGACAAATAAAACTATTATCAACACACTGAAGAAGCGACTAGAAGCAGAAAAGAGTGAATGGGTTGAAAAGCTTCCTGAGATCTTATGGTCGTATCGTACCACTCCTCGACGGTCGACTGGTGAAAATCCATTTTCCATTGTCTATGGATCTGAGGCAGTGATTCCCATCGAGACTCGACTAGCAACCGCACGGAGTGAAAATCCAAACGAAGCCCAAAATAGTCGCGAGCTCGCCTTCGAGTTAGACCATTTGGATGAACGACGAGATCGAGCAGCTCTCAGAGTTCAGTCGTATCAACAACAGGTCGCGCGACATTACAACAAGAAAGTGCATATCAGAACCTTCAAGCTACATGACTGGGTACTACGTCGCGTTTTCCAAAACACAAGGGAAGAGGGAGCTAGAAAATTGGGGCCGACATGGGAAGGACCTTATCAAATAACAGACATCATCGGTCGAGGAGCCTACAAGTTGAGAGGACTCAACGGTCGGGAGTTAAACAACAGCTGGAATGCACTGCACCTAAAACAGTATCACTTCTAAACTCTAAATTTAAGTCTCCTTTCATTGTTATCACTTTCCTTGACTCCTATGATACTAACAATGCATAAAGAGCAATGATGAAAAACTTAGTACTAAGTTGAGAACTGAGCTCACCAAAAAATATATATACTCATTGTTCAAGTCGACTTCGACATATTATTTTGCTATGAAGTTGGTCATTACATCATTGACAGTTAGGTCGACAACAGAAACCTACTCCCAACATTCTCACTTGACAAACGAACACTGGGAGTCGGGGGGACAGCACTACAGAAATCTTGTCGACTAACGCACGACTAACGCATGTGCGCGATTAAATCTTGTCGACTAACGCATGTACGTGATTAAATCTTGTCGACTGACGCATGTACGCGATGAAATTTGTCTACTGACGTATGTAAGCGATGCAAGATTATTGAATGTCGACTAACGCATGTACGCGATAAATTGTCCACTGAACACTTGTACGCAAATATTCTATAAATAAAATATCAGCCATGTTTTGTCAATTTTTTTATCTATATTGTCGTTCGACCTATGTATGAATATAAGTTTACAGGCTTATTTCGTTCAAAAACTTAAATCTTGTGTAAACCCCATTATGAGATGGTCGTGTCATTTACACATACAAACAAAATTCAAACTTGAAAGCATGTTAATAGATCAAAAACAGCAGTCGAAAAGAATAAGTACCATAAGAAATTGTCGAGACGACCAAATTATCCACATTACAAATTTTTAAAAAAAATATAAAGAGAGAACAAAATATTATTAAGTTGCAGGTGGGCTTGCAAGTGAGTCGACAGTAGGAGCAGCAGTTGATGGATTGGCAGGAGGATCAGCAAGAGTTGAGTCGACAAGAGGCGGGTCAGTCAGAGGTAGGTTGACGGTATTGGCACCTTCAGGGAGTGCATTTTCAACTAGTGCTTGCTCGTCGACTTGCCCAGGCGACGACTCTTCCATCATCTTCATCTCCTCATATAGGTCGACCATCTCTTGCATCATAGCGACATCCCATTTGTCGTGCTTACCGGAGAGATATTGTTGGAAGAGCTCCGCCTTCGCCTTGCAAATAGCGGTCGCCGCAATAGTCGTCAAACGATCTTCCAGGGCAACGACAAGTCTCTTATGCTCGTCGATCTCAGCGCGAGCCTCGGTCGACTCCTGGGCATGCCGATCCCTGGCTACCTTCGCCTCCAATAGCTCTTTCTCAAGAGCCATGTTTTTTTGTTAGAGTTCCTCGACTGTCTTGTCGGCCTTGGCCTTCTCCATTTTTAAAACGTCGATCGACTTTTTCTGCTTGCCGAACCTGTCGCCCATCACCTTGAACCTTTCGTGAAGTTGTAACGACCCCTGCAAAGCCTACAAAGCAGCAAAGATTCAAGTCAAACGTACATTATAAATACCAATAGAGATCAAAATACAAGCTTACTTGGAAGACTGCGAGGATTGTCGTGTCGAGCACTTCTTCAGTCCTCTTGGTTTTCAAAAATTTCTCATCCGCTGGCAAGATAAAGTCAGTCGACTTTTTTATAAATGCCGCCGGCGCTGAGAAGGATGATAGTCCAAAGGAGGACTCAGTTGGCGACTCAATAAGTGGGGCAGGAGTCGGCTGCCGGGAGGTTGACTCAACCTTTTTCCCCTTCTCGACCGCAGAGCTTCTTTTCTGCTTCTTCTTTGCCGGTGAGTGCTCAGGGGAGGAGGTGTATACATGCTCAGGAGGCGCTAAAGCGCCCTCCTTCGACATGTCGTCTGCTCTGCTCTTTTTGGCAGCTGCTGCCCTTTTCCTAGCCATCTCGTCTCTGAATTTCTTCAAAGCGTCAGCATCATTGGGAAGGTTCAATCTTGCGCTCGTCATCGACGTCACTGCGAAACGACGTTCATTGTCAGATACAGGCGACAAGAATTTCATTTGATATTGGAGAATTTCGAAACTCCTCCTAATCCAGACATACGACACAAAGTCCTTCACACTAGGATAAGGCCTTCGCGACCTATTTAGAGTCGACCATCTCCATAGACTGCTAGGCCTAAGTTTACCTTCCGTCAATAACACTTTACAACTTCTCTCTTTTTCAGGAATACCAAGCATCGCTTCAGTGCGAGTAGGAGCAACGTCGCACGACGGTTGACTCCCTTTGCCTTTTATTTCTACAAAATGAGCTGAGAATCAGCAAAAGTAATCTATGGTAAGTAAAAATACGAAACGACAACTGTCGAACGACACTCACCAAACCTATTCCAGGTTCTTCTGTATTGATACGACTCAGTCCCCGTCGACCAAGGACCATCAATTGGAGGACCTTTGGCGAAAAAGTAAGTGTTCTTCCAATATCGATCGTTCGTCGTCGTATCAAGAACGATTTGCTGCCTTTTACTCCTAGGGATTAGCATATAACGACCTCGGTCGTGAATGTGCTCCTTCAAGTAGTAATTATGGAGGAGGCACCCTATCCCAAAAGGTAGGTTGTACCTTTCGCTGAGAACGCCCAAGCTCAGCATTATCCTCCATGTGTTTGGCATCAGTTGACCGGGAGCAAGGTCGTAATAGAGCAGCATCCGTCGCACCAACTGGGGGACAGGGAATCTAAACCCTAAATGAAGGGTGTACTCGTAGAAACACGTCCACCCTAGTATGTACCAGTCCGCCCGTTCATATTCCTTGGGTGCGTGTAGCTCGACATCTTTGGGGATACCATAGATCTCCCTCAACATACATAAGTTCTCCTCTGTAATCAGACTGGCTGGATTCTTGTCAAGGACACCTAACGGTCGACCAGAGGTCGTCGCCTCATCAACATCTATATACTCAGGATGGTCGACAACCGTCGCAACGGCACGTACGCCACCTTGTTCTAATATGCCTTTCGTGTTTACGATAAATACACTCGACGGATCCTCTACGGTAATCTGTCGACTTACATCTACCCTGCTTCTACCAACTCCATCGACACTATCTTCCTCGTCACTTGAAGTCCAATTATAATGAGGGTCAGAAACAGTATCGTCGCTCGACAGGTTCACATCGTCGTTCGACATGTTGACACCTAAAGCTAACAAGGCAAAAAATGCACAAGTCAGAAACTAGCGTGCTACAATCACAACCTAAGGTTTCTAAGAGTTTTGAGGCGACAACAAATCAAATAATAACTTGGTCTCTAGCACCCTAAAGGTCGAATGAAAAATTAAATACGAGCCTACAATCTCTAGCATCCAAAAGGTTGAACGAAAGAATTTTCCCACAAACAAGTACACTAACAATCCAACATAGCAGAGAAGATCAAACAGGGGAAACAAACCGTAATACAACAAGAACAACGAAGAACAGCAAAAACAAAACCAGAGCTTCAAAACATTACAGGTAGGTAAATCTTTACATTATTTTGCATGTTATACTCCTTATTTCAAATAACAAAGTCTTGCAGGAAATAAAGAGAAGAATAAATACCTTGAAGGGAAAAAGAAATGGAGTTCCGGTTTGAAGCAGTTGAGGTTACTCTACGCAAAGTTTGCTGGAAGTTTTTGAGAGTTTGAGGATGAGTTCTTCGCAAAAGTGGCTTGAGGGAGTGGGGAGGTTATATTTATAACCAAACCCTTAAAAAACCTCTTTGCCACGTGTCCT
Source organism: Acer campestre (assembly GCA_954870605.1). Classification (NCBI taxonomy): domain Eukaryota; kingdom Viridiplantae; phylum Streptophyta; class Magnoliopsida; order Sapindales; family Sapindaceae; genus Acer; species Acer campestre. The sequence continues at coordinate 21,661,689 of OX940810.1, forward strand.
TGCCAGAAGTAGATACAACCCTTCAGTCTCCAAATTATTTACGCACCCACGCAACTGCTAATTATGGGTTGTTTTTTTTTTTTTTTTTTTGAAATTCAAAACCTCTTCTCGAGCAGAGTAAGCACGCCAGAATTAATTACGCGTGACGTCACTAGGGTTTCTGAAACGAAAGGTGTCTTTTCAAGTTGACCTTTGGTTTGCCTCATCATATCCTAACAGTTGGGATTAGTCGAACGACATTTGGAAACTAAAATGTTCTATTGACGTCAATGATCGTGTCGACTCAAATTTACATCAACGATCGTGTCGACTCAAAATTGTGTATTCAAACGACGTTAAGAGCTCGTCTCAAATAAGTTAACTACGAATCCAGCCGACTGAAGTTAATTTCTGTTTCGCTCGACAACGGTCGATGGAATCTGAGTCACTCTCTACTTCGCTAGTAGCTCACTAGAGAGTGGGGGACAAACTGTGGTAGCCAAAAATGGCTTACGGGCCCAAAGATACAAAGCCCAAGCCCCTTAACTTTGGCCCAATTTAAAGGTAACCCAATAAGAAAGGTAGCATCACGACTTGGTCATTTGAAGACCAGGTCAGCCAGCAGTTGGAGTGCATACCCAGTTAACGAGATACTCGGGGAGAAAATATCTCCAAGAATCTCGCTTATAATCATATCGTGATTTGGTTTAAACGGTAGCTTGAGTCTCCTATATATAGAAAAGCATTTGGCACTATCAGGATCTACAAAAAATCAAGCTTACAAAAGCGTACTAAAACTCTGCTTGCAAGAATCACGGTGACCGGAATCCAACATTCACGATCACCACAACCGTTGCTCAGCCCAAGCATACCTAAGGTTAACAATCTAAATCAATCTCTTTGCTATTTTTTATTGTTCATCTATTTTTCTGTTATTTTTCGTTTCTTGCAGGTTACTTGTCGATCGACCAAAGTTCATTTGCAGTCGACCAAGTTCATTTACAGGCAAATCAACTTATCGACTACATCGCTCAAACGGAATTATCCAAGTTGCTTTGGGCCTAATTCAACATCGACCCGATCCAAATCGATTGTAGGACGACCCCCTACAATGAATAATACTATAACAATTAAGGGAATTTTAACAGTGTGAAAATTCAGCGGAAGTTATTAAATAAAATAATAGTTGAAAGTAGAGGGCAGGTTTTCATATTTAACACAACAGTAATCGTTAGGGTGTTTTTTGGAAAGTAGGCTTAATTAGAAGTTTCTTTTTTCGTTGGGAGGAATTAAACTAGACCCCTTGAGGTTTGGTTTTCATACATTTTGATGGAGACAGTTGTTGTATTATACATTTATACACAAACACCCCAAAAGAGTTAACAGCCAACTGTTATTATTTAACAGTGAAAGGTTATTTTTGTCTTTCCATTTTTATTTATAAATAAAAAAAAGAATTCATTAATTATTATGCAAACGCTATAACATCTCAATTCTCACGGTTCTCACCAAACACAATCCTTCCATTTCTCTATCTGCCAATGTTGCCGTCGCCACCGGCCTCCTTCGCCGACACCGGACTCTTCAGTGGAACCCTCCACCGGCCTTTCCTCCTTCACGAGATAGATTAGGATAATTGGTGGGGTTTATTTATTTATTTATTTATTTATGGATTTAATGTGTTGTTGAAGTGTTTGGTTTTGATGGATTTGAAGGGTTTGATTTTGAAATGGGTGTGAAGCAAATGGAAGTGAAAAGAATTTTGTGTTTGGAAATTGGCAGTGATTTTTTAAAAATGATTTCTCTATTTGGAAGCCACTCTCAGGTGGCCTCCATTGTGTGATTGTCAGAGGCCACTCTCATGGCCTCCACGGTGATTAGAGTGGCCTCCAATTGTTTACTGGTTTTTTTTTTTTTTTTGTTGTCATTTTCGTTCTATTTATTTTCTTCTAGTTTTGAACAGATGATTTGAGTCTTTTTATTAATTAATTTATCTTGTAAGGGCAGTTTGGACATTTCTCAAGCAAAAGAGGGCAGTTAACGTTAAGCTTCTCCGTCCAGCCGTCCAGGTGTACGGAGGCCAAATCGAGGGGTCCAGTGTAATTTCCTCTTAGAAGTTATCGCCTTATCGGTGGTATTATTTTGAGTCACGAGTCGGGACTCCCAGTCGAAGCTGTACAAGGAAGAATGGGATCGCTAGACACACCGACGACCACAGAAAACCATGGATCAACCCAAGGCGGCGGTACGTATGACGGCGGGGACCAAAAGCCTCCAGTTTCGGCGAATGGAACGGCTCCTCGATTTGAATCTATGGAATCAGAGGCTTCCAGGAAACGGAGGGCAAGTATCCTACCGCTCGAGGTTGGTACTCGCGTCTTGTGCCGTTGGAGGGACGGAAAGTACCATCCCGTCAAGGTCATCGAACGCCGCAAGATGCATATCGGTGGGCCCAACGATTACGAGTACTATGTTCATTACACCGAGTGTATGTCCTTTCTCTCTCTCTCTCTCTCGTTATATAATTTTATTTCATTACGGTATTAATTTTCAATTTGCTTTAGTTTAGGGTAATCATATCGGTTTATGTGATGCTGGTGATTATTGATTTTTTTGTTCTTCGTTTTTGTTATTTGGGATTTAGGGCTAGGGTTAGTGCACATTTCATATTTGTATTTGCTTTGTGTATTTATCTGGTTTATTGCTGTATGCTTAAAAAAAATCATTTGAAGATGGTCAAGTGACCTTTGAAAACTATCTGTTGATATGCTCTGAGGTTACATAATGTAAATATTGATATCGACTGAAATATTGATTATCGATGGATATTGATGTAAAATTTACAGAAAGTATGGAAATTTGGCTAAAAACATAAAATAATAAAAAAAAAAAATTAATGAAATTTTTATAAAAGTTAAAATAATGAATAACCTAACCAAAAAAAAAAAAAAAAAACAACACATTTGTTTACAAATACATATAATATCTAACAACTCTATGGTATAAATATGAATATAATGCACATACGAGCTATATAAAATTAAAGATATTCCATTAAAACTTTATGCTTTAATAGTTTGCATTATAAAAGCCATATAAGTCTTAATCAGTGTTGTAAAAATTGGTCTAGGCGGTTGACGGCTGTCCTGATTATGGCCAAATCGGCCAGCCTAGATGGCCAGGAGCTTGGTAGGTCAAACGCATCCTAGGCGGTGTTGACCGCCTAGGGTGTTTTATTTATTTATATATACAACCCCAAAACGACGTTGTTTTGGGGTTTATTTAAAAACCCCAAAACAATGTCATTTTGGGGGTTTATTTAAAAAACCCTAAACTTTCTTCTTTTTCTCTGTTCTCTCACCTCCAACCGCCACAGTCCACGCCTCCTGCCTCTGCTGAGGATTTGCCTAAGCGCTTGGCACTGGACCACAGCCCGACTAGCGCCTAGGGCCTTTTGCAATACTGATTTTAATACCTAAACAAAGACTTATGTTGTGATTCAAACATAGCATGGTTACCATCTAGATGCCTACAGTACTGACAACTATTACAGAAGAAAACAGCTTTATTGGGACAATGGTTATGGACATTTCCTTTTGAAAAATACTCTCTTTGGCATCAAGTAACCAGAAGTATGGACTTCATTTGAATTTTTGAGATTCCAATAGGATCTCTAGTGGTAATAGTTGGCACCCTTGGGTTTTATCTTTTATAGCAGCACCTTGTCGTTACCTTTTATAAGGTTGGTGGTGGGAAATGGAGGGGAAGATTAGGCTCTGGGAGGATCTTTGGAGAGGAGATGATGCTTTTTCTCTGCTATTCCTCACCTCTTTAGATTAACTGCAGGGAAAAATTTTCCTATTGCCGATTTCATAGCTTCTGAAGCTTACTATTAGAGTTGAACATTATATTTCATGGAAACCTTAAGGAAAGGGAGACTTCTGAATGTGTTCTTCTGAAGGGATGAAAGAGGATAAAGAGCCTGTATTCTTGAGAAATCAGGGTCATTTTCAGTCAACATTTTTTCCCACCCTTAGTGATGACTCAAGCCTCTCTTCTTTCGAACCAGCCACCTTTATTAGAAAAGATAAAGTTCCAAGGGTAATTTCTTGTCTGGACTATAGCTCATGGTAGAGAGTGCTACATTAATGATATAATCCAAAGGAAAATACCAACTATGTGCTTATCACCTTAATGTTGTGTGTTGTGCCAAAAGAGTTCAGAGGGTATAAACCATCTTTTCCTGTATTATCCTTAGAATCCTCAGTTGTTGAATAAAGTTGTTTCTTTCAGCAGGTCTTTACGGGTCTGTGCCAACTTCTAGTATTTTTGGCAGAAACCCCATAGAATTTGGAAGAGGAAAAAAGGCTGTATTTTTGTGGAAATGTGCTGTGATGAGTCTTGAGTGAGAGAAATTGAAGAATTTTTTAAGATCATCATGGGGAAGATTTCCAGTCCATGCCTGAAATGATTGAATTCTGGTCTGGACTTATCTGTGGGCTTCTGTATCTTATGAATTTAAACATGTTCGACTTTTTATTATTCAGTAAAACTTGGCTGCAGTAGTCAATTGGAATGAAAGTTCTTCTTTATTCAGCTTTGTTTTGTGTATATAGAGGGAGTTTTTTGAAGGTCCTTTGGGTTTGCTTGGTGGCAGCTTGCTTCTGTAGTAGCCTGCTCACCCTCCTCTTTTCTGTATATCCCCTTTCTCTTAGTAGACTTTTCTTCTAATCAACAACAAAAAAAAGTGGATGGGCATTCAGTTGAAGAGTATCAAAGGACTTGAAGTTCAAGATACATTGGTACACACATACCAATCAACAACTATAATCATCTTTTAGTATTATATGATTTATCTTTGCCTTAATTTTTTCATGGTTTCTTTATGAAGGATGTCTCTTTGTTCTTTGGGTTGTTTAACTTTATTCAATAGATGGGTTTTGCAATATTGCTTCACAATTTAACTTGTCTGGTATACTCATCTCTGGATTATCTGCATACATGCAAACTACATTTAAAGCTCCAAAATTTAATCATTAATGTTAATGTGTTTTATTCTCCTGTCTTCTTTTCCCTTCCCTCTTTCACAGTCAATAGGAGGCTTGATGAATGGGTGAAGCTTGAACAACTTGATCTTGATTCAGTAGAAACAGTTGTTGATGAGAAGGTGGAGGACAAGGTAAGACTCTGGTTTCATACTCTGTTCCTCTTGTTTTTAGAGTGTTGTCATCTGTCAATGAAATCATGGCAACTGTATATCTTCTGCCATAGCATTGTTATTTCTTCAATTATTATTTTTTATGAGAAGGTGAGGACATTCCTTTTTCTTTTTTTTTAATGCTTCTACTTTTATATCTACTTGCCAGGTAACAAGCTTGAAAATGACACGCCACCAGAAACGAAAAATTGACGAGACACATGTAGAGGTATGTACAAGTTTAAACAGTTATAAAATGTTGGTTATGATGATTATTCTATTCTTTTGTTATTGTTCTCTTTAGATGTGTTTTGAAACACGCCGTAAGGAAAGTCAAAAGACACTGAACACATCTATATTCATTATAGGACTTCTGGATACAAATATGTTTTCGCCAGTTAGTATTGTACTTTTAATTTCTGTTAGGATGTCAGTTGAATTCAAGAGGTACTAATCAGTTACATTATGCTTAGGATAAATTTGGGATTTTTATGCCAATTTATGATATTTGCTTGGAGTCAAAGTTTAGTGGATCATAGCTATATTATCTTCTTATCACCTTAACACCTACCAGCTCCTGTACAATGCACAACCACAGAATTTTATTTATAAGAAGAGAGAGGTTAATTTATGAATTAGAAATAAGGCCTGGTGCTGATAATTGAATGGAGTGAGATGAAACTTTACTCTTAAATCATGTTAGTTGATAATGCCCTTTTTGCTTGTATAGGGCCATGAGGAGCTTGATGCTGCCAGTTTACGTGAACATGAAGAATTCACAAAAGTAAAAAACATAGCAACCATTGAACTTGGAAGATATGAGATAGAGACATGGTACTTCTCTCCTTTCCCACCAGAATACAATGACTGTTTAAAGATGTACTTTTGTGAGTTTTGTCTCAATTTCATGAAGCGCAAAGAACAGCTTCAAAGGCACATGGTAAGATGTTCTTCAATTTTTTTCTATTTTGTGGTGCTTTATGGTGTAAATTGTGGTAGCAGTGTAGCACATGCATGATTTAGCTTTATGTGGCAAGATTTTTGAGTGATTCTGCATTTGGTTCACTCTGTTTTGCAATTTTATATTCTATGTTCTTTGATTGGTCGTCTTTATGTTTGTTGTGTCTTATATGTCTATACATGATATAATTTACCAAAGTAACATCTTTTATGGATCTTGTTTGTCATGCATGGCTAGAATGCCTCCATTGAATTGCTATATTTCTCATGAGATGTGGCTTTTTGGAATGATTTTAATCATGATGGGAACTGAAATCTGTTTGTGAATCTGTCATATTTATGTTCATGTAACCTAGGAATATATCATCTTTCTATCTTCTTAATTTGTTGTAGTTGTCATCTTTCTTAGTATCCATTCTAATATATCTACCGAATTTTGTATTGACATCTTTCTTAGTAGGAGATTTAGGTTATCATCTAGATGCTATAGCTGGTAGTTAATTTTGTTTGAATTACCAAGTACAATTATGGAAAGCCTTTGTTAAATTTTAATCTTATGCTTTTTCTTGATATTTGTAAGTTTTTCAATATGATAGCCAATTTTTTTTAAAGTACTAACGTCTTAATTAACAGACTTCTCTATAATATTACCCGAACTTGTACATTCTCAGTATTTTTTTTTATCCTAATTTTTGGTGAATGGTTTATAAATAAATTACACTATACTTTGATTTGAGCGTAATATTCAATTCAAATATGACTTGACTTCATATTTTCATGATTTCGGCTGGATTTTTTCTGCAAATTGTGTTTTGTCACATTGAAGGTTGAGAATTGATGTTTATTATTTCTAGAGTAGATTAAGATAGAGAAGTCATTGTTCTCTGAAGATTGGATTTTGTGCTCTTGACATTCTCCTCCTCTCGCTTGTACAGTTTCCTATTTATTATTGTTTTGTAATCACATAGACATAATAGAGATATTTTACTATATATATTTTTATTTTCAATTGTCTGTTTATGCAGAGGAAATGTGATCTTAAGCACCCGCCTGGTGATGAGATATACCGGAGTGGTACATTGTCGATGTTTGAGGTAAGTCTTTTCATTAATATCAATTTTTCGTTTGTGATATTGTAGTTCATAGCTGGACACCATTGTTTTTTTTTTTATTATTTTTTTAATAGGACATGGCTGGCACCTCTTTTTGCCTCCTTCCCATATCCCCACAATTGTTTCACCCCCCTCCTGTTTATACATATCTAAATAAGCAGTAATTTTGTTGACTGTATAATATTCGAGTATTGTAAATATTTGCAACATTTCATTGGCTGTTTAAGAAGGCTTTTGACAAACTTCATACGATTCATAAGTGTCTCTAAAACGTTTGATTTACTTGGAAATTGCAGTTTCACTCTGCTTTGCAAATGCCAGGAGAAAAAGTTTATTTGGCATTTTTCTTATTTCTTCCTGTCAAATGAATATGAAGTCAGTTGATTCATCGTTTCTTTCATTATATGTTTGGAACAGGTTGATGGCAAAAAGAACAAGGTTTACGGGCAGAATCTTTGTTATTTGGCAAAGTTATTTCTTGATCACAAGACACTTTACTATGATGTTGATCTGTTTCTGTTCTATGTTTTGTGTGAATGTGATGATCGAGGATGCCACATGGTTGGCTATTTTTCCAAGGTAATTGTTAGTGCATCTTCTTGCTTTGTTTCTGTTCTCATTTGAAGCAGTGTAATTTTGAGCACTACAATTCAGAAATTTCTATAGGATATTTTCAAAAAGATTAAATGCAAGTGCTCTAAATGTATCATGTGATATGATGCAGGAAAAGCATTCAGAGGAATCTTATAATTTGGCATGCATCCTCACCTTACCACCTTATCAAAGGAAGGGCTATGGGAAATTTTTGATTGCCTTCTGTAAGCTCTCTGCAGTTCACTTGTTTAATTTTCTTTTAGATTATGTTATTCTCACTAGTTACAGAATTAGAATAATATTGAACTTAAAAGTCGTTTAACTTCTGAGTCGTGTTAAGACTATAGTCAATAATTGAAGGTTTTTATTTTTTATTTTTTTAAACAGCTAATATACAAACACCTTATACTCTATTAGGAATTTAGTTAGTTAAAAGATTGGCTCATGTGCTATATAAGGTAGGATTTGTGAGTCTTGTGGTAAGACTGCTTTTCATCTACATTATTTCTGTCTAAATCTGGCTGTGCAACAGTACCATTGGTCTAATACAGCAGCATCCATGCTGGACCTGAGTAGGCATGATGGAATTATCCACTCAACATCACCTGATGGTCCTGAGTGTACTATATTAAAACTTAATTGATGTCAAAGTTCTTCCTTGTCATTTATTGTGATGATTGTTGCATGGTTTAATGCATGTTCTATTGTTGTTAGAGATAGTTTCTAATGTTTTCTTTGACATGGAGCAGCATATGAATTGTCCAAGAAGGAAGGTAAAGTTGGAACACCGGAAAGACCCCTTTCTGACCTTGGTCTGTTGAGTTACAGAGGATACTGGACCCGAGTCCTTTTAGACATCTTGAAAAAGCACAAAGGCAATATTTCTATCAAGGTATGCATTTTCTGAATTTTTGTAAAAATCTAGGCAGGTTTATTTGTTTGTTATTGATGCTCTGTTTTCTTCTTCTCTGGACTTGTTGGAGTCATTTTTGGGACATCCAATAGAAGTTTTTAGAATCCACGTTGCAACCTCAAATAATGAAAACCATTTAGACTAACTAACCATAGCTTGATATTGAATTCTATCCATGATATGAAATAACTTAAATGCCAAAATGTTTCTGTTGTCTTTTTTTTTTACTGTTACGAATCTTTCAGTTTGCTCAAGTATTTTGATCTCCTCCTTTATGCATTAAATTATATAACGTCCTTTCTATAATTCTTAACTTTATGCCTAAGCCCTTATAATGCTGCCTGTTTTGCTTGTGTATGCATGCACGCATGCACAGATTGTATAAGCATTAAGTGGTGAAGAAAATCGCTGTCCACATACTTTGTAGTAAAGAAGAAACTGGTTCTGTCCATAGGATATATGAATGGATTTGCTTATACCTGTGTTCCGCAGATGGAATTTAAAATTATTGTGGAAACATGAAAGGTAGGGAAATGATATTGGCACCGTTTTTTTCTGTAATTGTTGATATGATTGTAAAAGAAGTGTAGTAATTATGCAATGTATGTAGGCCCATCCTATTTGTTATTATGCCACCATCTTGGTTAGTTGCTGATTTGGTAAAAATCTACTGTCGTTCATTCTCTATTAAAACTGCCCTTTTTTTCCTCAAATTTTGGTCGATTTGCTGAATGTTATAGATGTTGAAATATTACTCTTTCCTTGAATCATTTAGGAGCTTAGCGACATGACAGCAATCAAGGCAGAGGATATTTTGAACACCCTTCAGAGCCTAGAGTTAATTCAATACAGAAAAGGTCAGCATGTCATATGTGCCGATCCCAAGGTATTGGATCGTCATCTGAAAGCTGCTGGCCGTGGTGGTCTTGAGGTTGATGTTAGCAAATTGATCTGGACTCCATATAAAGAGCAGGGCTGATGGTCACTTCATCTAGTGAATTGTTGTCTAATCTTTTGCTTGTATAAATAGAGATTTTAGGGTATGAGGATAGTAGAACTCGATATCTCAAGCCATCATTGGCTGTGGACTGTGGAGTGTAATGTTCATAATACTAGTATCATCTTTACCTGTTAAATATGTGTAGCAATGAACCACAAACTCATCTAATGATGTTAGCTGTTAATCTTGTTCTTTGTGCTTGTTAACCCGGTTTATGCATAATCCGGATCGACATCCTTTGTTTATGGTCATTGCAATTTTTGAACAAATTGCAGGAGAATAGCCATAATTAATATTATTTACAACATTTTCTGATTTTCTACTAATGGCAACCATTGAGCTTTAGTTGCTTGGCCAACAAGAAGTTTAATTATTTGAAGGAAATCCCTCCATATGAATGTTTATATTTACTTGTATATATCTCGTCAAAAGGGGCGTAGTTCAGGTGGTAGATAGACGAGCTTGCGGTTTGGGTAAATGACTCCCTGGTCAGTGGTTCAAATCCTATCAATGGTAAAAGCTTTCAAAAAAATATATGGTCCCGGATTAATAGATATCGTCAAGAAAAAGTTACTTTTATTATTGTATATATCTCTTGTAATCAGCATCAATTATCATAATCACTTTCCTTATTATTCTTGTTAAAATGTCGCTATAACATTATCGTAGTTAACTTAGAATTTTGATGAACAAGTTTGGCCACTACCACATTAAGTCAAACCCTCTTGTTTAATCCACCCAACATTTGGCCCACTACTTTGTGTTATAACAGTGTAATAATGTTATTGGTGCGACCCGAAAATGAAACTCTGATACGAAATACAAGCTTGATCTGACCATCTCTTCACAACAACCGGCAACAAAATCGAAAATCGAACTGTGGGGATCTCTTTCAATAATATAGAAAAAATAAAATATAAAAAAGTTTTCTAGATCTATCTCCAATATTGATCAATAATTTCATATACAAGCTGAAGAATAATATCAAAATTGGAATATTAAATCAGATCAATATACATTTTACTATGTATGATGCAACATCCCACCTTAATTAATTATTTTGTCAATCAAACAGTGTTGATTTCAAGATGGTGCCTTGGAATTTGAATCTGTTGCAATTCTAAACTTTTCAATGCACCCCCACTTGATCTTCTCTTCCAAATACTGTTTTCTTCCTCTTTTTTATCATCTGCTTTTGCAACTTTCTTGATGACCGGCAATGGAGGATCCATTTCAAAGATGTTAATACAAACATCAGCACCACTCTCTTTTGATCCCTCATAAAACTTTGATCTTCTTTTATCACTCACTTCTTTTCTTGTACAAGCAGCTGTAGTTGTTGCAGTGTTATTAGCAGTGAGATTCTTGCCGGAGAAGAGCTTCATGAGCTTGAAGTACTTGACATTGTTGTTGTTGTTTTTTGTGGTTATGGTGAGTTTGTTGTGAGAAGTAGTTGGCAAGCCATTGATCTTGTTGTTTCTCTTGACTTGGCCCATGCAACCGATCTTTGGCGACAAAGGGTCTTCGAATTTGGGCAGAACCACGTCTTTGATGGACGGCCTTGAACAAAGCATCGGCAAGAATGTGCCCTTCGGATGAACTCCAAGCTTCTGGTGTTGAAAATGGTGATTGTATCCTTTTCCCATTTATCAAACACAGAGAGAGAGAGAGAGAGAGAGAGAGAGAGATTGGCCTATTGGACTTGTTGTACTTCTCAAGAAACAGGAACAGAAACAGAGACAGAGACAAAGCGCATAGGTTAATAAGAAGAAGGCTGAAGAGGAGAGAGAGAGAGTGTGTATGCGTTTGCGTTTGAGTTGGTTTGGTCAAATATATGAATAATAAAGTGTTGTAACTTTGCAATCAGTTTTTTAACTGGTCTTTGTTTCTTTCTGTTTACTCAGTTTTTTTTTTCTTAGACTGCAAATTGAAAGATCAATAGATAAAGACACTAGTCTATTCATATTTCATTCAATCGATTTATTACTCATTTTCCACACACGCAATTTAGGACCGTTATTTTGCTATATTCATTCTGTTGACCTCCTCCTAGCCTTGTACTGAGAAATTTCGAATTATTTTGTATTTTATTTTTTAAAATTTATGTTTATAAGTTATTACATTTCAATAAATTATAAAAAAAATTATAAAAAAATTAAACCTAATGGTTAAAGAAATAATAATGGTTATTAATAATGAAAGGGGAGAGTTTGCACATTGAAGGGGTCAATCAAATAATGCCAAAATTACACGCTACTCTGCAGGTAAATCATGCAATGACCCCTCTTGTTGGCTCATGAAAATAATTCACAATTCTTACAACTTTACTTCCAAAGTTTGAATGCTTTTATATATATAAAAATTAAAAATAAATAAATTATACTCAAGAGTCTAGGGTTTCCACACTAGAGTTAATTAGTTCTTGGGAGGTGGATGCCTTGCTGCCTTTTTAGGGCTCTAAGTACCCTTAAAAGAATAGAAACATACCTATAGCGTGTACTTTGTACTCCTGCCTATGACTACTTATATAAATTATAATTTTAAATGGGTGAATTTCACTCTCTCACCCTAGTCATATGTATAATTGCACTAAAGTTGATAAAAATATGGTAATAACACTAACTATTCTTACTCCCGTCGGGTGGGGGCGCAACCATTTCTGATCTCTAGTAGACCTCTCAGTAGGATTCGAACCCAGATGAAGTTCTGACCATCTATCAGAGAAAAAAGAACGAATAGATCTTGTAGGATTCCTAAGAAATTGTTCGATTTCTTCCGGAAGCGGATGCTTATTCATCTGTCTTTCACATTCCATGAATAGCCGGGACATTGAGAAATATTCAGAAAGGCATTTAGGGAATCGGTCTGAGCTTATCCATGCGGTTATGCACTCTTCGAATGGGAATCCATTTTCTGAAAGATCCTGGCTTTCGTGCTTTGGTGGGTCTCCGAGATCCTTTCGACGACCTATGTTGTGTTGAAGGGATAAGTATTTTATTCCGATAAGGTCATTCACTTTAATTATTTAATTATTTAATTATTTATTAATATTAATATTTTCTTTTGGTCAATCGTTGAATTGAATAAAATCAATTAAAATGGGAATCATTCTAGAAAGTATCTTTTTTTTTTTTTAATCACATCGTGTAAATTGAGATATGGGGGTGTCGTGGTTCCCTGCCCCTACTTTCGTCCCCTATTTCTAATCCTAAAATTTTCTAATTTGAAATTCGAAATTTATAATTTGGAATTAGGAATTCCAATCTTTCAATTCATCATGTTTCAATATTCAATCTAATAAATAATTTAAAAATATTTAATTGGTTTAATTTAATCCAAAATTAATATAAATACTTACAGTGACGATTGGTTAGCAAGTGACCATAGGTTTAGGGGCGGACCCAACTTTAGACCAAGCGGGGCCGTGCCCTACCTCAATTTTTTTAAAACATTATTGATTCTCTTTTTAATTATATATATATGTATATATATATTAATCCTTTATGATGCAATATATTAGAGTAAATATGGTTTTGTGTCTCACTTCTATATTGGTGGTGGTTCAAATCCCACTATTTAACCATATTTTTCGATTCTTTTCTCAAATTTTCATCTTATTTTAGAACAAAACAATTTATTTTCTTTTTTTCGTCATTGTTAACTTTTTAACCACTTTCAATTTGTAGTTACTTAATTCAATTTATTTTGTATTAAATTATCTATTATTATTTTGAACCTTTATTATTTTTTATAGTTTTAGTTGCAATCAATAAATCCTAAAATCTTAAAATTTAATTTATTGTATAAAATAGTCTATCTATTATTATAATTCATTTTATTTTATCCTTAGTATTTTTCTTTATTTTATAGTCTTAATTTATTTATAATTAATAAATCAATAATTTACCTTATTAGGTAAAAAAAATCTACTATATCCTTTCATCCTTTGAGCTGTTTTAATAGAATGAAAGGAGAATAATTTTCCCTTAAGCTGTTTGGTAAACAGTATCTTTTTTATCAATTTTACTATTTTACCCTTATATTATATTTTATATATTAATTAAATGGACAAATTTATAATTTTAAGTCGATCCAAAAAGCCTTCCCTTTTTCCCCTCATTTTCCTTCCACTTTTGGGAGGCATAAAATTTGTGGGTCCCACCCATAAATTTTTCCTCCCATTTTTTCCTTCCTTCTATTTTTCTTTTCATACCAAACACATATTTTCCTATTTTTATCTCCCTTTCCCTTCTCCATTTTCTTTCCTTTCCCTTTTCATCCCTACCAAACACACCCTAAGTGTAGAGGAAAAGTAATATTGGATATTGGAGCACTGAAAACAGATGATAATAAATAGTGACACACATAATGAGGTGGAACCGCCTTTGCCAACAAACAATTAATCCATCACCTCCTTATTTATTTATTTATTATAATTATTACTATTTAAACTACATTTGACCCAAACTACTTGCTCACTATCCACAAACAACCCACTTTGTCGTTTTATGATAATAATAATAATTAAATATATATATATATGTCTCAATTTAGTTAGTTAAATACAAATTGTGATACCATTTTTAGACAGACGATGAGTTACATGAATCCACATTCAAATCAAAAAATAAGTTTATATTGAGAAGAAAACTTAATTTCCCCTTACCATCAAAGGGATTAAATCTCTTTTCTTAATCATTTTTTAGTTGATCCCCTTTCATTTTCATTCATTATATGTAAACACTGTTGTATATGTATTTGTTTAGAGTTTGGATCCTCACCCGGGTTATGTTTTAAAACTATTTTAGTTTGAATGAAATACTTGTAAATTTATATATATATATAATTGGTAATACTTTTATGTTTAGTTTGTCACTATATTACATTAGGAAAAGCTAGCAAAACATCATATTAGAATAAAATATGAACTCGTAACTCGTAAGTTCATGTAAACTTACCCTATGATTTAGGAAAAAATATGTAATTTAAAATTTTAATTTCATTTAACAAAACAGATATATCTATAAGATTAAGATAAAGTCACCTTCTCAATTGTTAATTGTCTTCTTTTTTTGGGGCAAATGTCTGCGGGCCCAACGCGCTTTAAAGACCCACAATAACCCTCCACCGTGGGCATCTACCAACTTGCCACGTCATATACATGGTCGGACTCCAATTATATATCTTTGCCAAGATGGTTATCCGAGTGCGTCGGTGAATCATGTTAATATAATAATATGAGTCCTATAAATTTAAGACTCAAAAATAAAATAAAAGAAATGATTCATATTTATTTTTTTAATATATTAATATATCATAAGAGGAATTTTCACTTACCGATCTTACATGGAAACTCTCACCTAAATTCAACCAGACTCCATTAGTCCATTCTAGGTAGTTGCCCAAAGCCCCAAACATTTGATCACTTAATTCAAATTAAGTTGACTTTTTAAAGTCTAATCAAATACAACATTAACTAGTTATTTTTTAGCAGCGGTAGCACACGCACACTATCAATCAATGCCGGCCCTGAGGCATGGCAACTAGAGGCGACCGCCTAGGGAATTAAAAAAAAAAAAAAAGGCTATTTTTAATTTTTTTTTTTTATGTGTTTAGTGTTCAGTGTTCATATTTTTAAAACTTTCATAAATAAAGGGTTGTTATTTTTCAAAATTCATATAATTATACCAAATTTAGACCATAAATAAGAAGAAAAAAGATGTAGAAATCAAATTCTTATATAAAGATTGAGCTCAATATGGATTTTCGTCAGAATTATTAAAAACAAATGAGTAGCTTTATTTGCACCCATGAAATTTTGTATATGCATCCCTCTTTACATGTATACCTCATTAAGAGTTTTTAAAAAATTATATTTTGTAAGCACACCCAAACATTACCAAATATACCCTTTCTTTTATTCTTTATTATTTTTTTAAATTCTAAAAAAATAAAAATAAAAATGGAGGAGGTCTCCTCCCTTTTCATTTTCTAAGCAAGTTCGTCTCTCCTTATTTACATAAGCTATTTTTATGTATTGCAATATAAATTTAATGAAAATTACTTTGATTAAGTTTTTGTAAATTTTCTTAAAAAATTATATATATATAAACCATTTTAAATATTAGTCCTGGAACCTCCAAAACCTCAAAACCGGCACTGCTATCAATCCCTTAACAATGAAAAATCCCAGTTACGTAATGTATATAGTAGTGATTATAAAAGGATAAATAGTGGTATTTGGTGAGAGTGGAAGCCAAAGCACATGCAGAGGAGATCACGTAAGAAGATATAAATGGGGTGGGGCTGAAACTTGACAATGGACATGTATTCAGCCGACACATTGCATGTGCCTGCCACGTGAAACATACTCTTCCTACTTCCTACTCTTAAATCTTAATTAATTGCCCTAACATGACTTGTGTTTCCTTTTCACATGTATCATGTATGCTACCATATATTAATATATTATATTCATTTTCACTCCAACAATATATATCCATTTAAGGACTCCGTTGGTAATTAATATATACTGCCAACGTCACTTATGCTAAAAAGTGTTCATTCACAATATTCATTTTAGATGATATCAAGGCTTTTATGTTAGAGGCTGGTTGTAGATTGAGTCCTGCAATTTCTGTTTTAGGAAATTCCTTGGCTCAAAAGCTGGCTCTTATGGCCTTCTCCTCTTATAGGGAGTTTGTTTGGCTGGTTCCCAGTCCTGCTGTTTCTTTTCCTTTGTAATGTTTGGTTAATATATCCAAAAAAAAAAAAAAAAAAAAACGTTCGAAATGTCGTACCCACCACAGGTAGTATATATATAAGACTCCATTAATATACAAGTTTACTATAATTACGATATGGTTCGGTGATGAAAGACATCGGCACATTAACAAACCACATTATAACTATTTTAGTTTGATAAAGTCTCATATTCAATTTGCTATCCAGGAATGAATCCAGGATTTTCTATTGGGTGGAACTAAACTAAATATTAGTTACAATTTTTTTGGGTAAGACAACTATATTAGCAAGAAGAATTTCATTAATAAATAGATAATAATAAACAATTTTTACCTTGTAAGGAAGAGAGGGCAGATTGCAAACGTAGTCTCAAAATTGTTTTTTAAAAAAAATTCTGAGTTTGATAGAGAGAAAAAACGCACAAAAGTGAATGGAGCACAAACAAACAAAAAAAGGAAAAAAAAAAAAATAATCAGTGAAGAGAATGAATGGGCCGGTGGAATGGTCTAGTGGAAATGATGAATGTAAATCGAGAAAGTGAAGAAACAAATAGTTGGTATATTTGTAATTTTATTGACATGAAAGGTCAATAATAAATAAATCAATAAATGCATATTGTAATAACTTTAAGGCAAATTGCACTGCACTCCTTGAGGTTTGGGTGAGATACATTTTGTTGGAAAATTTTGGTATTATACACTAACACCTCTAAGACTTAAATTTAACTTTGAAAATACCTAAAATGCCCCTATTTGTATTATTTTATACTTCATTTTTTTTTTTACCTTTTAACCAAAAACTTTATAAGCTTTAATAAAATAAAATAAAAATAAAATAAAAGATACGATTCATTAAATAAATAAATAGTTTTAAAAAATAGTTTTTTTTTTTTAAAAAAATAAATAAATAGTTTTAAAAAAAAAAATTAAAAAAATTAAAAACATTAATTTTTTTTAAGGATATTCATTAATAGGAATAAGAAAAGCTCTAAATATCTCCTTTTACGGTAAGGATGATGGTGGGAGAAGCCTCAAAGGTTCCCAACACTGAAGGAAGTAGTTGAACTTGAAGAAGGCAAGAAAACTCCTAGTGTTGGGAACCTTGAAGCTTCTCTCACCATCATCCTTACCGTAAAAGTTTGAAACTTCAAGGTTCCCAATGTTTTTAATTAATTAATTTAAACTATTTTTTTTTATAAAAAAAAACTATTTATTTATTTGATTTTTTAACTCTTTATTTAGTTTTTAATACTATTTATTTAAGACTATTTATTTATTTAATTTTTTAAAAACTATTTATTTATTTAATGAATCATATCTTTTATTTAATTTTTTTATTTTATTAAAGTTTATAATTTTTTTGGTTAAAAGGTAAAAAAATAAAATATAAAATAATACAACTAGGGGCATTTTTGCATTTTCAAAAGTCAAATTTAAGTTTGGGGGGTGTTAGTGCATAATAACAAAATTTTTCCAACTATGTGTATCATGCCCAAACCTCAAGGGGTGCAGTGCAATTTGCCCTAACTTTAAACATAAAGGGTAAATTAATAATAGACATCAGTCTAATCTAGCCTATAAGAAGGCGCGCCCTATCGCCACGAAACTAATTTTTTCATATAATTATATGAAAAAATTCAATATAGTTGCGAAACTCTTTTTCTAAAAAGCTCACCTTATGAGTAACGAATCCCTTTTAATTTGAATTTAGATCCTCAACTGATCTGATTTTCCTGACCTAATATAATCTCATAACATATAAGCACTGTAATGAATATATGGTAAAGATGTTATTGGTTTTCATGACCATTTTATCAACAACCAATCACATGTTTTAAAAAGATCGGGAAAAAGATCAAATTAGTAGATGATTCAAATCCTTTTAATTTTGTTTTTCCATTTTTAGCTTCTTTGAAAATTAAATCAGTATTAATTATCATGGAGTAATAAGACCTTTGTTGATAGATATATCCTTTGTAAAGTTTTAGAAGCATATAGAAAGACTTTTGAGAATTTCTGTACCACACTAATTCACTTTAATTTGGTTCATATAATAAGGAAAGATAGATAAACTTTTGAAAATAATTCAATCATATATGACAAAAGTGAAAGAGGAAAAGATTATATCATATTGGGCCATTGGGGAATATAACACCATTCAAATTTTGATGATCATGCTTTACAGCAATTTGACAAGCACAAGGAACAAGGATGGGAAAAGAGATAAACAAGGCTGTAAAAAGGGATCCTTTTTAAGTTTAGGGCACATGCTAAGGAGGATTTATATTATTACAAATTCAAGTAAATAAAAACAAAAATGGTACATCTCTATATTTTGAAAAAAATAAAATAATAAAATAATATTTTTATATAAATTTGTATAGATATAAATCCTAAACTCATTTTAAATAAATAGTATGCTAATTGACATTGATGTTCCTTAAACTCTTTCAAAATATACATTATGCCTCTTATATTTTTTTTCGCCATTAAACTCCTTGAACTCTCGTTTTTTGACGAACATTTGAGTTTTTTACCTTGCTGTGAGGGAGTAAATTTCGTTATCTATTGCCAATTTATGAGAGTTCAGGAGATTTAATGACGAAAAAAATATAGGAAATAAAGTGTAAATTCGGACATAATTAAGGGGGTATCAATATCAATTAGCTTAGTATAATAGAAGCAATAACCGGAATATTATAAAGAGTTTCCAGTGTGCCTGTGGACTAGAGAAGGTAACAGGCAGCAGCAGTAAATGGCCAGAAATTGTCTTGACACATTGATAACAAGCTAGTCTGTGACCCCATATCTCAACTCCTTAATATATGTGCTTTAATTAATTAAAGATTGTCTCCAATTTAATACAATAGACTGATAGAGAGTAGTTGTACTTACAGGCACGAGACGCAGAGGTTGATATCTAGTTGATCTGTCTGGCTGGGGTAGACAACAGAAAAAGTCAAATTCAGATTACCCAAATGCAGAAAATCACGCCCAGATAAAAAATATTAGTAATTACTCAGGCACAGCTTTTTTGTGTTTGCTGGTTGTCCTACACTCACTGTTGCTATGTTTTGTGCTCCCACACAGCTGGGTCGGCTATCTATCATTCTAATCATTTTTTATTGACCGACCTCAAAAAAGTTAAACCAAATTGCTTCCCTTGTAGGATGAAGTTGCATTTTTCAATTTTCATTCACTAGCACAGATTCAGTGTGTTATCAACTAAATGGACTTGCAAATCCACAAGGCCCTTTATTTAACTAGGGATTTTTCTACACTCAAGGCTTAAAAGTAAAGGCTAGTTGAAAAGTTAAAATCAACTTATTTTATAATTTTGAGAAAAAAATTATGTTTGATAAAAATTCTAAAAATGATTAATTGATAATCCGACAAGTTTTGACAGTGATTTTCATTTTAAGAACTAGATGAGAGTTTACTTTTTTGAAGTGATTATGAAATGATCTATTTCAACATTTAATGAATGTTTTAAATATCATTGTTATCTTTATGAAATCAAATTAAAATCATTTATATAACTTATTTCATCTCAAAATTAATAATTCTAGTTAAATATTGATTTGATTTATAAAATATTTTAAGAACATTTTTATTGTTCTTATGGATTTTTTTTTTCTAATTTAAATATTCTACTTAAATATTGATTTAATATATATAATTAATGAAAAAAAAAGTAGTTCTATAAAATCATGTATATTTTAATTATTGTAATTAATCTCAGCAATTTTACAATAAAATTACCAACGGTGATTATTATTCTTTTAACACAGCTAACGGTGATTATTATAAAAGTTACAGTAATATCAAACTAGCCCTAAATCAACACTTTCTGTGCTTTTGGCAATTGGCATGCTCGATGCCTAACCAGCCAGAATTCTCGATAAATAAAATTGTTGCATCAACATTCACACCATGGTTACTACAATCCCTAATAAATGTAAGATTGCAAACTGATTTCGAGCATAGAAAAATACGAGTTAAGCATGCAATGTCTTCATATGAAGATCAGAAAACTTAGATGAACATGGAGGATTTAATGCAATAATGAAATTGTCTGTCCTGGTATGTTGCAATGAGCATGAAAGTTTCAAATCCCATAGACTTTTCTTAAAATTATGTTCTTATTTCTCTGATGAAGCAAATTCGTTATCAAAGGTACACAGAGATGCAGTTTCTGGCAACAGATCAACTAAATCTTTCATGTTAATTGTTAAAAAGAAAAACTCGGTGGTCACACACCGGCAATGCAGCAAGATCCCAAAGTTATAGCCGCCTGTAATAAACTTAACAGGAACTTCAATACTATGGAATCACACAACACGATTTCACTATTTTTTTTAATCATCAAAACGAAACCTCTCTAGAGGCCCTACAGGTAAAAGGTCTAGATTACAAAAAAAAATTCTTTCTATTTTAACATTCCTAAAGCTTTAAATCTGCCACCGATATATGAAAACAATCACACCTTAAATGCTGTAATATGCTTTTCCTAAGTTAAGTTGAAGTAAAGTAACCTGCACAAGCACAGCTGCACCTGATATATGCATCTTTCTGGGAATGGTGCTTGATGAATTTTCAAAGCAGTATTTCCCATATCTTTCCCTTAATATTATCACAGCACTTCTCTATCCCACTCTTGTGAATAAATTCAGAAAGCATACTGTGATAGTTGCTCTTTACAACCCGAAGGTAATGTAATGATGATTATCAGTTCACCGCAAGACAAGAGAAAGAAGGATTCCTGATAGCTCAGAATCACTCCGTTGAAGACTTGTAGATGCTACAGAAACCATTTTTCCCAGACGGCAGTCATTGAGAAGTCCCATCATTTTTCCCACCTTGATGTGCATCAGCATCAACTTGCGGCAAATGGGATTCAACATCTTCCTCAGAAATTGGGAAACTCTTAGGGCCATCATCCGTGCCGGTATCTTTGTCTGATTCATCTTTCAGTTCAGCTATTTTTTGATCTTCAGTTTCCTTTACAGTTTCGGCATGGTCTACGACTGGTGTATGCAAATTAGAGGAAAGCAGAGATGGAGAAGTACTCCCCAATCCTTTGGAAAGACAAACATACTTGAAAACAAGTTGCTTGTAATTATTTAACAGGTCTTCAACATCGTTGATTGTAAGATCACCAACATTCGCAAATAAGTATGGGTACTCCTGAAAGACTTGGCTTGCCTTATCCTCCTTCAAAAGCATAGTTGCACCCTTATTCTCCAACTCTGAGAGGGATGGAACTTTTGTAATCGGTGCCTGATCTTTTGCAAATGTTACTTTTTTACTTCCGGTTTTCCTTTCAGAAGATTTAGGCTGATTCACAGGTTCCTTTTCCTTCTTAGAATTTAGAGCTTGATGTTTGGAATCTATAAATTGTTCTCTAGGAAGGTGTCCTGCATTTTGATCATTTAGGTTAGATAAACCATCCATATCAGTTGAAAGGCCAGACAGAAGAGCTAGAGCAGATTCCATGTTGTTCTGAAACTCAGATTCCTCCATCGAAAGGGATTTCGCATCAATGTTTGAAATGAAAGACTCTGCAGAGAGCATGTTAGTGAAAAAATAGGCTGCTTCTGCAACTAAACGGGATTGACTCCTGTATCTTTGTATATACAACAGATTTGAGTGCAGTTGAGGAGGGTTTGCCTGAAAAACATCAGTCATGCAAAGCAATTTCACAATCACAGTATAATATTATCTATAGATATCATTTTATATGGTTTTGGTCAAAATGAAAACTTCTGACAAAGTGAAAGCAGTTAGCTACACATGCATTATTTTTTTCAGCTGTAGATAGATCCTATCGGAAAATAGTTCCACTAAAAACTTTTTCCTTCTGACAGGTGGGAGGACAACTTCCTATCTTGAAACCTTTACAACATATTTCAATGCTTCAATAAAAAGCTCTATACTGATAATACTCAGTTTGATTACTCTTATCATTCTTTAGTTTAATGTCGACAGTAGAAACTGAACTTTTTAAGTAACAAACTTATGGAGGATAACAAGTAGAAAAAGGAACTCAACAATGACGACAAGGGTTGAGTAGCCAATAGTAAATAATAAACAAAGGGATCAAATGTGAAATCACTAGGTAGATCATGAAATCCACATAAATTATTTCTATCTTACCTTTATAGTAACATAAATCAGAACAGGGAGAAATTCATCAGCTCCAGGGGGATTCTGATTTGAAGCTATAGAGGCATTAAACAGTAAATTGTTGATGACCTTGCAACAACTAAGAATACAGAGAAGCTTGTCTCTTGGAGCCTTGTACATATTTATCTTTTGCAGCTCCTTTTGTGCAAGCTGATGATATAAAAATAAAGATGCCGTCAAAAGATTATTGAAGTAAGTGAGTCTGACCAAAATTTAAAAGTGAAATACCAAATCTCAAGTGCAACATGAAAATAATATTATAATCCAGGATAAAAAATTAATGATGATTTGCAGCAGTTGCAGAATTGTGGTCATTTGATGCTGTTGAAGGAGGTTCTCAAATGTTTCCATCAAGTTTAATTTTTTGCTGTTTAATTTTTGTGACCCCCTTTATATTAATATCACAGGCTTAATCATTTCTTCACTTATGATCTTAAGATATAATTTAATTTCTCTTCTATTTTATTTTTTCTCACTTTTTTCAGTTTCAGATACCTTGTATTAACAATAGTTTTGAGTTTTTAAAAATAAAACTTTGAAACTTTCATACAATACTGAGTTAAGTTTGTCATTCCACAAATAATGGCTCAAAATTTTTGAATCTGTGTTTACAATAAGACCTTTTAACTTATAGGAAGCAAAACACAAAGGGCTGCAGAAAAAGAAATGGTTCTGTTTCGGAAACATAATTACTGGTTTCCAAAGCAAAATGTAGCGAGGTATTATACAACATAGTTTTCTAGATACACAATAAAGGAGAAGGAGCATCTCTCAGATAACATTAAAAAGAACACCTTTCAAGTTTTTGGCTAATTGTTACGAGAATGTGTAATGACAAATGTGCAGTTCCAAAACCATTTTTGAAACAATACATATCGAAAATTATTATTTACTTTCTAAATATATGTTTTCATACAACTGTTTGAAGAGCAAACACATTTGGAGCTTCAGCCCCATAATCGTTGCAAAACTGTAAGATGAAGCATTAGCATGAGGCCTCTGTGTTTTTAGTACAACTATCAGTTAAGAAATGACCAAAGCTATGTATCCATAACGCATTAGGTCATGCCAAATGTATGATAATTATTTTAGAAACAGGTTCATTTCAGTCTACCCTAATTTAAGAAAGTACACCAAAAATTAACTTCAAAATATCGCTAACTACTTACTGAACCAACTACTTACTAAACCAATATGTAAAATTTGGAGACATATTTAGGACTTACATCATAAAAATAAACACAAGAACAAATGTTTGTGTGCAACATGTTAAACATATTTATTTACATGTGAGGCTTATTAATACAGGGGGAGACGAACCATATGATCTGTCTTCTAAATTAATGTTATAACCATAGGAGTTATCTTCCACATAAATGTTAATATAAAATGAGAAGTACAACATACAAAGACTTGCATGAACAACATTGTCTCATACATTGTAAGTATTTAAATAAACAAATAACCCACAAGTGAAGTGACCTAGAGGAGAGGAGAATAAATAATTAAATATCACCTTGAAAAAATACGAGAAAGAGAAGTTTATATAGGCTATATAGCTATGGAAGTCACAACCCAATAGCCTATTCTTTTTGGTTATAAGGCTACCTAATAATAGATAAACTAATTCTTCAAAATATAAAAAGTCCAACGGATATAAAATTTCCTAACATGGTATTGGAGCCTTTGACAAATGTCAATGGCAAAAACATAGGGGGAAAAATATAAATAGCGCTTTTTTTTTCCATTTTTGCAAAAAAGAGCAAAGATTAGTAGCTTGAGTTTTTTTAGTATTGTGTTGCCACTTCGGACAAAAATACCCTTATTTTAAATTAAGGCTCACTACTGCGGCAATAAACCAACATCTAATAAATCTTAATGGCACATTAATTTTCTAAGTCTTTGAAGGCATAAAAATAAATCTCAAAGGTATAGAATAAGTCTTGAAGAAATAAAAAATGTTTTGATATAAACATTGTTCATTCATGATCTTATTCCCTTTCCGGTTGTAACGTACTAACGTCCATGGATGTGTATAATAAACAAAGCCAATTTTGTGGTTTTTAAAGATGAATTTTTTTTTTTTTTGCAAAAACTTGCAGCACAAAGATCAACTTTATACTTGGCAATGTTAGATTTTGTTGGGTTCCAAGGAATGTGAAGATCTTGTTAAATTTTGGTCAAAGTTGTGTATTTGATGATTGGCATATGGAAAGGTAAGATTTTGTAGTTAAAAAGTCTTTGAGAGTGAAAGGAATAGAGAGTAGAGTAGAAACGAAATAAATAAATAAATAAATAAAACGAAGAAGAAGAAGAAGAATGGCTATTCAATGCCAGCTCAGGATCATATATGAGGGGGAGTGTTGTAGATAACCCACATTTGAGCTGAAATCTAGCACCATGAAAATCTGATGTGGTAGTTACAACTTATTTGGCACATCATTTGGGTATGATTTTGGACAAATAATTTGGGAAATTTAGCATTACTCTTTTTAATAGGGCGAAAATCATTTTGGTACCTTAACGATTTGGATTTATCAGTTTTTGACCAATCTTTCCACCTTTGGTTCATGTGATGATGCATTTCAAATAATCTAGCGACCACATGAACCAAAAGTGGAAACATTGGTCAAAAACCAATAAATTCAAATCACCCAAGCCCCAAGGACCAAAATGATTTTCATTCTTTTTAATAATATATAAGTATATAACCATAATAAATTATTTAACTACATTAAAATAACTTTAATATCGAGAGAGGAGGAGGATCCAATCTCACTCAAACCTATGTCACCATAGGCTTGGCAAATCCCATAAACAAGGGTTCACTATTGGGATTTGAACAAATCCCATACAGTTTGCACCAAACATGGGTAAAGATTTGTTTCCCCTGGTATAAGGAGAACCAAACACCAAACCCATGTTAACTCACATGTAAACATGTTTGAAGCGTTAGCAAGAGTTCAATGAGAAAACCATCTAGGAGGAGAAGTGGCCTCCATAAATTTAATAAAGAAATAAGTAGCTTGAAATGTAAACCTCTTCACTTACCAGCCATGATGTTTCATTTTGAAAAGTAGGCGTAATATCCAAATTTTCAGGACGAATAAATTGTTGAACCAAAGCCATCTTCTCATAAAGCTCTTCATCACATTTTGCATCATCAGGAAGTGAAGCAAATACACGGGTAAATAATTTTGTCATGACATACTTCTCTAGTCCCTGTAAGTGAAAAACATTCATAAGGTGAGCAAATCAGCATAAACAAGAAGTATAAATCAATAAATACTTGTTCAGGAAACCCAAAAAAGAAATGAATCTAAGATATATAGCATCAAGCTCACTTTAGTTTTACAATATAACAAGGACATCTAAATTAAAGCAGTTATTATAGTCAAAAAGATGTAGCCCATAGCTCCTTTGTGGCAAGATTGACCAAGATTTTCATGACTGGACTGGACTGGGGAATGGTATTGTTTTGCTTATTTAGTTTAAATAACTACATATGACCAAAAGAAGTAACCTGTTTTGTTCCACTACATATGCAAAAATCCTGTTTGCTTCTTCAAGCTCCAAAAGCAGCTTGTTTTATTAGCGTACACATAAAGGAAGGGGGTATTCCTTCTCTTACTTATATACTAAAGATACCCAGAATGTTTTCTAGGTCTCATGGGTCACATCTCTCTTGGAAGTAACCTAGTGAATGGATGGCATAGAAAGGATTTGAATAATTATCTTCTGTGGACAAGTCCCTCCCACCGGAAGAGGGGGGAGAGAGATGAGAGTTTTGTCTACTGGTTACAGAGAGAGGGATACCATGAGAGATAAATGAAACACTAAACTGCGACAATAATATATTAATATTGTTGAGAGATATGAAACAAATTAAACTCCCAAGTTACTCACTTCACCAGCACTATCCAGTTCTTCCTCTGAACAACCAGCCCAAAGGGGATGAGCCCTAAAAGCTGCTTCCATATTGGCAAGGAACTCCTGCACTGCAGCACTATCCCTTTCTGGATCAGGTGCATTGTTCGAAAACGACACAATGAAACTGCAACAAAAGATTTCACACTCAAAACCTAGTGCAAAATTTAGGATTCTTTTTAACTTTCACATTAGATATAATAGCCAATTCTACCGATCAGCCATAAATATTATTTACACCAACTCCGCAAACAAATACAAAGACCTACTAAAGACCAGAGAATCGCATTAGATTCTTTATGATTCGTTTTAGGCAACTTGCTATAATTAATTATCAAAAAACTATAATGTTTCCAACTCCTTAAACTGGATTAAGTACTGATCAAAAGTTAAGAATTAATGTTGAACGATATGCTATACTACATTTTTTCAGTGATTCAATTTCATTTTTCATCCATCAATTCATCATCGGAACATTTGTACATTTGATCACATTCAAATATCCTTTTAAATACACATTAACTTCTTGAAAATGCTTTTCTTAATTTTTTTTTTTTTTAAAAATAAAATAAAAAAATCTTGAGTAGTTGAGTTCCATATTGAAATCCAGAAAAGTAGTTAAAAACTGCTAATCTAAAACTTCGTAGCTGAATTACAAGCATTGGCTTAATTTACAAGACATCAAACGGACCGCTATAATTACTTAATAGTAATAAAAAATTAGATTCGATCAAATTAAAACAAGAAAAGCTAGAAAGAGTAAGAGAGAGTGAGAGACCTTTTGATGGATTTGACGAAATCGGCAGCGGAGGGTTGGCGCATGCGTTCAAGAAAGTCGTGCAATCCCAAGAACACGTCGGTGTTCTCCATTCAACCTCCGCCGTCTGATTGCCTCAGAAATCTCAGCTGACGGTGATCTTTCTGAGATGGTGACTTTTGAGTAGAGTCTGATGTCTTCTCCAGATATGATGGTGTTGTAGAGACATAAATTATACACTATTTTTAATTTATATTTTTTATTTCACGCATTTCACGCTTTGCCCAATAATATTGATGACATGAGCCCATAACCAAACAATCAAATGGAATAATCAAAGCCCAATATTTGTTAGAGCCTAGAAAACAGGACATGTCTATTCATTTTCATTTGTATATACACCCATTTACGATTTTGAGTGGCTAATATTAGATATCTCACATTCGTGCATTATTCGCATCCAACTTATAAAATATATTTAAGTGAAATAAATCATCAATAATATATATATATGGGCCAGTTTGGTATTGCTGTAACTTTTATAATAATCACTGTTAGCTGTGCTGAAAGAATAATCAGCTGTGAAGTTAATCAGCAGATGTTTGGATAATCAAATTTTTAAAACTACTGTATAGCTCAAAAGCAGTATATATATGTTTGGTAATTTTATTTCAAAAATGCTGAAATTAGTTACAATGACTAAAATAGACATGATTTTAGAACTTTATTTCATTTTTTTCATTAATTGTATTATATTAAATCAACATTTAAGTAGAATATTTAAATTGGAAAAAAAAATCATAAGAACAATAAAAATATTTTTAAAAGATTTTATAAATCAAATCAATATTTAATTAGAATTTTTAATTTTTAGATGAAATAAGGTATATAAATGATTTTAATTTGATTTCATAAGGATATTATTGATATTTTAAAAGATTCATTAAATGCTGAAATAGATTATTCCATAATCACTTTCAAAAAGTAACCCTCCACCTACTTCTCAAAATCACTGTTAAAACTTGCCAGATTATCAATTAATCACTTTTGGAAGTTTTACCAAACATCATTTTATGCCAAAATTATAAAATAAGTTGATTTTAACTTCTCAAAAGCAATACCAAACTGGCCCTATATATATCCATTGATTACTGTTTAAATGTAAATGAAAGATAAAAGTGGGATGTTTAGCATTATTGATTTTAGGGTTAATAGTACCAGTGCCCCCTGAACATATAGCGAAATCGCATAGTGCCCCCTGAATTAAAAATCCTGGCATTAAACCCCTCAAACTCCAATAAATTGGCAAAAATGGACGGAATGCTAACTTCCGTCCATTTTTTGGTCACGTGACCTTCTCGTGCAACTACAGTTAGGGGTAAAGTTGGAATTAAAAAAATAATTAATAATAATTTAAATAAAACAATTAAAACACTCAGTTCATCTTCTTCTTCCTTCACCACCAGATTCAACAAACCCAGTTCTTCTACACAACCCAGATTCAACCCGGATTCAACAAACCCGGTTGTTCATTTACACAAACCCAGAAATTCCAAACCAGAAATTTTAGTCAAAAACCCCAAAATCAAATCACAAATTTAACACTAAAAATCCTAACCGAAATTGACAGTACCCAACCCAGCCACTCTCTCTCTCAGAAATTCCAAACCCAGAAATTTCAGTCAAAAACCCCAAAATCAAATCACAAATTTCATTAAAAAAAAACCCCAGAAATCCACAAACAGAGAAACTGGAAACAATAAACCACAAGGTCCATACTCGCTTGGGAGGATTGTATTCTGACTTGCAGTTTATCAAGAATTCAACAACACAATCAAGATTACAAACAATAGATAATGTAATCTGTCCAAAGAAAAAAGAAATGAACCATATAATATACAGAGATTATGTTATATTTCACTAAGAAAATGCACCAAATTAATTAAATCAAATTAAAGAAAAGGAGACTAGAAGTTCCACTGAATCAAAACAATAGACTTATTCATCCAAGAAATTCCAAACCCAGAAATTTCAGTCCAAAGCCCCAAAATCAAATCACAAATTTCAATCAAAAACCCCAAAAATCCTAACCGAAATCGACCCCAAACCACAATCATCCAGCATCAACGCAAATCAAACCACCACCACCACTGAAATCGTCATCGTCACCTGACCCAGACCTCCTCATCACCACCACAAGAACCCAAAATCGAACTAAACAGGAATATGAGAGAAAGAGAGTCTGTGAGTTGAAAACGAAAGAGAGAGAGAGTTTGTACACAACCACCACAAACCGATCGCCGTAAAAATCGAACTACACGACCACCACAGAGAGAGAGAGAGAGAGAGACGCCGTCAACGGGAAGAAGAGAGAGAGAGAGAGATAGTCTGTGAGTTAGAAAACGAAAGAGAGAGAGAAAGTTGTTTGGGTTTTTAGTTTTTAATTTTTGATTGTAAGATGCAGGGAGAGAGGAGAAAAGATAGAGGGTGGCGGTGGGTATGGTGATGGGTGAAGATGAATTTGGTGAAATTTGAGGTTTTTTTTTATTTTTTATTTTTTTGGTTGCTGATATAATAGAAGAAAAAAGAATGAAAAGATATTTTATTTTTTTTTGAATTATTTCTTTTCAGTTTTTTACTTTTCATGCAATGTTTTTCTTTATTTTTTTTAAATTTTTTTTTTTTTTAAGTTTTGATCTCCACCGTAAGATTAAGATTTTTTTTTTTAATATATATGTAATATTTTTTATGTTATTATTTTTCTTTTATAATTTTTTTTAATTCCAACTTTACCCCTAACTGTAGCTGCACGTGACAAAAAAATAGACAGAAGTTAGTAATCCGTCCATTTTTGCCAATTTATGGGAGTTTGAGGGGTTTAATGCCAGGATTTTTAATTCAGGGGGCACTATGCGATTTCGCGATATGTTCAGGGGGTACTGGTGCTATTAACCCTTGATTTTATCATTTCTAACTAGTAAGAAATGGTAACTAGTAACTACACATATTAAACATAAGGTGGCTGCCTAGGTGGTCCAAGGTTTGGGATAAAAATCTCAAGTCATTGGTTCTACTCTTGGCAATTGTATTGTGGCCAACCATCAGAGCACTAGCTTAGCCGGTGGAATGACAAGCTTCGGGCATTGGTAACTACCAGGTCAGCTATTCGAATCCTACCCAGACAAAAGCGAGTTCTGATTTACCCACTTGCATCTTTGTGTGCCAGGGGGTGTGGGCTGGGATTTCTTATCTGTCCTACTCCATGATCCAACTTACAGGCTATGGCGAGTCACGCAGCTGGGGAGGACAGGTTGATGGTTGCCTGGATCCTGAATACCAAAAATAAAAATAAAAATTCTAACTACACATATTACCAACATATCATTTATTTTAATTAAAGCGTATAAATTAATGGATTACAAAATAATTATAAATTAATAAATAAATTTAGAGTAGGTGGGAACAATGTTTTAAAAGGCGAAAGAGGAGGCGATGAAGCCTTCATGAGGTGAGGCGGTAGTCTCAACCAAAAAACGATTTTTTATTTTTATTTTTTATTTTTTTATTATTGAAGTAGAAAATGTTCCATAATATTCAATAAATAGAGTCATTCAACAATTCCAACAAAAAATATCCCGAATAAAATTAAACATTACAAAAGAAAACAGTCATCCTAAGACCACTAGATATCAAATAGACTATCAGCTGTATCAAATGTC
This sequence comes from Acer campestre, assembly GCA_954870605.1. Lineage (NCBI taxonomy): Eukaryota > Viridiplantae > Streptophyta > Magnoliopsida > Sapindales > Sapindaceae > Acer > Acer campestre. The sequence continues at coordinate 21,692,776 of OX940810.1, forward strand.
GGAGCCCTCTAATGTGGATCAAATGTGTAATTCCCTCCATCATCATCTGAACTTTCATCCTCCAAAGAGTCAAATTGAAATTGGTTTGAAATGTCCTACCATCCACTTTCGTCATCCACTTTCGTCATCCACTTATTGTAAAGCCTTTCCTTTGTATACCAAATAATATAAAGTTATATTATAATTAAATATATCATTCTATCTGAACACTAAAGTTATTAAATTTAATTAGAAAATTACTTACTTGTATTTCTCTTACTCTTTCCTACTATTTGCTAGCTCCCACTCAGTTGACTCATGTCCACATCTTCATCAACCATCCACTTATCATCTGAAGGCATATCTTCTATAACAAATGGATCCTCATCATCCTTTAGTGTCTGTTTCTTTAAGAATTTATGCTGCAACTTTTTATTGTACATTATGTACACCAAGGTATTCAATCTCACAGTGCTTAATCGATTTCTCTTCTTCGTATGAATCTACAAAAATTTTGTAGGAACTCAACAATTAAGAAATACTAAATTTATTTTAATATACAATTGAGAATTATAAGTCAAGTATGGATACTTTATTAAATGCACTCCAATTCCTCTCACAAGCCGAGGATTAGTAAGTGAAACTTAAAACCCTCACAACATAACTTGAAAGTTCTAGAGCTTCGTCTCCAAATGTAGTCCACCAATTGGCTACAATTAGAACAATAAAGAGTTAAGACAAATACAATACTAGAAATTTCATCAAGAAATTAATAAATATAAACAATAACTTTACATACCAGGGTTGCAATTGTTGATTAGAGTTTTTGCTTGTCCAAAGCCAAACAACCCCTTCTTATGCTTAAAGAGATTAAGTTGTAAATTAGTATTGAATCTCACCTCCTTATTGGGAATGAGTTTTTCCATGCACACCATCAACCCAATCTTTATCTCTCGATGAGTGAAAAAATCATCTGAATATTAAAATCTGGGATTCAAAAAGTATGCAGCAGCATGCAAATGGCTGTGCAATTGAAACTCCCACTTATCATTAATGATTTTCCATATCTGTTTGTAAGATCCTTCCTCATTCCTTAATTTTTTGGCTATTTTCTCCTTAGCCTTATCCATTGCACCATATATGAATCCCATTTCGAGCATTTTCTCAGAATCTACCATCCTCAACAAATTTACAAGGGGTTTAATTGTCTTTAATGCATAAGAGATGCTACCCCCCAAAAGTGCTATCCCTCAAGATAATCTTCTTGATTTCCTTTCCCTTGGTTTTTTTTGCCCAAGTATATCCATCTTATTCATTTGAAGTAAACATTTACTTCAAAGGTTGCCTCAGACTGTACATGTTATCTAATGTCAAAAATGCAATAGCAAATGGGGTAGAAGTGGCACGAATAAACTCTTTGGTAGTGTGTTTCCTCATCAAAACCAACACCCATTCATGGTTGTATATGAAGTTACTCACCTATTCCAATACAAGAATACCATTATCAAGACATATAAAATGATTTATACTAAATATTAAAGCATTTTTGTAATGATTTATACCTTATTCGCTTTCTTCAGTGCATATATTAGATCAATACAATGAGCAGGGTGTTCACCACAGTCATTTCCTCTTTTCCATCTATATCTCACTCACTTTCTGGTAGTTGCTTGCATTATCTATCACAACGTGAACCACAAGGTTTTCTCCAACTTCTTTAACCACTCCAAGCCAGATCTTTTCGAGTAGATATCTCCAATTCTACATCAAAATAATCAAAGAAAAACCCACTAAAATCAAGTTAATATCACACTTGTTAGCTTGCAAGGTTGCAGTCAATACCTAATGTAATGTACTAATATCTACTGTTAACATCACATAATACAACATATTGTTACAAGTTGCTTCATTAAACATATCTACTGTTAACATCACATATCCACTGTTTTCAAAAATAGATGATAAACACAGATGTATAAAAGCATTAAGCAACACTGTCAACACTCAACAGTATACGTAATGAAGCTAAGCATGTATATCAGTATATGTTTCAAGTGTGCTTCAAACAAACTTCAATATCATAAGAATATAAGATATTTATATCACAACCAGGGGCGGATCTTGTGGAGGGCTGATCCGGACTATAGCCCGGATCAGCTTTTTGAAAAAAAAAATTATAATTAATATAATATTATTTTAATTACTTTTAGTATTATTTTAATTGTATCTCACTTATTATATTAGTACAAATCTTTTCCCAAAGTTATCTCTTCCTGATACAGTTCTTTTCCCAATATAATCCTTGTCCAACAAGGTCAAATCACATCCCAATATTATATATATATATATATTCATCAGCATCCATCCTATATATCTGGGCTACAGCCCGGGTCAGCTTTTTGAAAAAAAAAAATTATAATTAATATAATATTATTTTTAATTACTTTTAGTATTATTTTAATTGTATCTCACTTATTATATTAGTACAAATCTTTTCCCAAAGTTATCTCTTCCCTTGAGAAAAACTTGGGTGCATCCGATGCACCACAGTGGAATCTGATGGTGGTGCATCGGATGCCTGCAGTGAGTGACACGTGTCTCAACTTAAATTTAAAAAAAAAATCATTTTTTCTTTTCACTTTTTGGCTCATCTTCCAACGACAAAAACTATTTTCTCTCCCATTTTTTTCTTTTCACTTTTTGGCTTCTCTTCCAGAGACAAAAGCCATTTTCTCTCCCATTTTTTTAGTGGCTTTTTCTTCATCTCCGTCCAGATCTCGACATCGACTTACCGTGATCATCACCGTCCAGTCCTTGTTGTCTCCAGTGGCCACTATTTCAATTAGGTATTTATTTTATTAATTTATTTAAGTTGTTGAAGTTTTAATATTTACTTTGTGATTGAAGCAATGTGCATTTATATTTGAAATTTGCTTCTTCTTTTTTCAGAGATAGAAGAGTCAAGAGACCCAATTGGGAATTTTGGGATCTCATACTGTCGAAGATCGCCGAAACCCTTTTCTCCTGGTTGTCGATTAAGAGCCATGGCCACGTCGAAGTTACTGTCGCTGAGACAATTTGCCCTTTGTTGTCCGATGAATAAATCAATTCCAAGATTGCCATCCACCTAGCCAAAAACGTCATTGGTTTTGCCTCCTATATGGGTCTTCCATTCATTTCAGGTTTGCATTTATGCTTTTTCATATCTTTATATAATTTCTACTCTTAGTTTCAATAGATTTTGTTTATCGGTAATATTTACAATTATGTTGTTTGGAAATAGTGTCTCCTGGATAAGAATTTTCTAAGAAGGTGAAGGATTTTCTTACCCCTCTTTGTCACAACCACATCATGTATAAATTTTTGTGTGGATAATTTGGCTAGGATGGGGTCCAATTCTTGTGGTGATTTTCTTCATTGGATGTAATTTTTTGTTTTTATTTTTTGGTCTTCCTGTCTCCTGGGCATGCCTTTTCCTTTTTGGTCTCCTGCTATCTTGTGTTTGTGTTTTCTGTTGTTTTTCCTCTGTTTTTCTACTGCTGCGCCTGGACTGTGTGTTTCTTGTGGTGCTTTTGATGTTTTTTCATTTTCTTTCTGGCCTTCAGGTCGATGAATAATGTTTGTTGTTCAAAAAAAAAATTATGGATTTTATTTCATAGTGTATAGTTTTATTTTGTGGCATGGCTCTGTCAACTACTCAGAATGAATTGTTCCCTTCCAAGTGTTTAAATCATTGGCCGAAGAGGTGTAACTTTTTTATTGACTATTATGTTTTCCTCCTCTCATGTCTTAATTACACGAAATATTCTTTTGGTATGATTTAGAGCTGGTTTATGTGAAGAACTCACCCGAATTTGTGCACGAATACATGAAATACCCTGAATATGTGGAACTCATGTAAAGGCTTTGTGCATTAGGTGATGGTAACCAAGACCACAGTAAGTCTCATATATCCGAGGTTTCTTCCAGCAAACCCGGTTCCTTTCACACGTCTAAATATTGTTCTTTGTTTTTGCTTTGTGATGTCTAGGCACACTATCACCAAATGATTGGGAAGTGGCTCATTTGTACTTGGCTGTTGTCCTTAAGAAGGTTATTAACATCAATCGGTCCTCCAGTGTTTAACAACAAATATAAGCTTATTACCACTGCTATTAGTCGACATGATATTTGTGTTATCAAGATCATACAAGTCTCCCTGCTAACATATCAAGTTATTGTTTGCAGCGCAGCCAACCAGACCAGACACAATCATATGATGCAAGGACAGATAAATGGCAGATGTATATAGGCAAGGAGGACATCATGTGCATTAATGGCAAAAAGTAATGGGACGATCGAAAACAATGTCAAATACACACAAAAGGGGGAAGAGATGGAGAAACAATCAGATATATATAAATCAGGAAAAATATGTACAAAACTACTTGTAATAAAACCATTAGACTGCTGTATATTTATTTTCTCAATATAAATAAAGTTGAATATTTTTTTCAATGCAAATGTCTTTTTTAGCACATTCAACTATTCTCTCCTGATTTTTCTGTGTTTGTTGGGGTTTTGTTGGGTTTTGTTGTGTTTGCTGTCGTTTGTTTGGGGTGGGTGCTCTGTTTTGTGCCTGTGGCTTTGTTCCAGCTGCCTGTTTTGTGCTTGTTTTGCCCGGTTGGCAGGCGTTGTTTTGGGTGGTGTTTTTCTGGTTTGTGGCCTTGTGCTGCCTTTTTAATATACTTCTTGCCTTTCAAAAAAAATAAAAAAATTATTCTATCCTGTATTAGTCTTTCTCATTACAATTAGCACCAAAAAAAAGAGAGACCAAAAATCCAAAATAGCAATTCACAAACCACCCAATTAATCTTAGAATTGTTACAACCCAAAAAATTTGAACCTTGAACATGTGCTACAAAAAGAATACTAGTCATAATAAATATACATCAACTTTGATTTTCTTGATAGTGGCAGTGATCAGCATCATAATTGTTTGAACCCTACATCACAAATTCATTTTTAGTTAGAAAAATACATGAATCTATATAAATTTTCTTTGAAGCTTCAAGTCAAACCTGGCTCAAATGAGGCATTTGTTCCATGCTCTGAAACATGCTTGAAAAACTTAAGTTATGATGTCCAAGAGGTAATTGCAAATTATCCTAAAATTTTAAAACAAAAATAAGTAAAAGTGAATATGAATAAAAATAAAGGCTACCAAGATACACTATGAACACAAATGAAATGCATACTAGACTTACCTTATCATAAAAGTTTAAAGTGTTAGACATATTAAAGTGATGATAAGGTGTTGTGTTGAAAGCAATAGGATGATGTGAACTGCTAATAGGCACATGTTTGTGCTGCCCTGTATAAAGAAAAATGTAACATTATATTAATTATAATTATTAGTACTAAACACTTATGTGTAAAGATATATGAGATAATTTTATACCTTTAGTCACTTTCCTCTTTCGCTTCTCCAAATTACTCTTCAATCTAGCATTTGTAATTCCTTTAGTCCTTACAATTGGTGGATTTAACATCGAACTCTCATGGACAATAGTGTCATGGTTTGAATGATCACTTGCTTTCCTCTTTCCCTTTTCCAAATTGCTTTCCAACACATTGATAGTGTCTACATCTTCTTCAAGTAGCTTCATGACTTCCACTAACTTCTCTTTAACAATTGCCGTTCCAGAATCAGTCATCGAGGCAATGTTATACACATTCATTCCCGCGTGCATCAACTCACTAAGGCGCAAGGTTTGGGAAGACTTGATATTGTTACTTGATAATCTATCATAAGTTACCACAATTCCTTTCTTCGCCTCTTTAGTCCATCTTTTTGATATGCAATGAGAAGGTAAACTAGTAAGATTATTCAAATTAAATACCTTCAAAGCATGACGACATAACATCCCCATGGACTCAAATAACTTACAAGAACATGAAATATTCATGGTCATTGAGTTGTATTGAATTATATGCACTCTTTGTTGGCATTCTTCATTTGCTTCGTACACACAAACCCCACCATCATTGCAAACTTCTTTCAATCTCACAACCATACAATTCATGTACTCTTTTTCAAAGAAGCTAAACATTTTGTTAGTGTAAACCCGGGCTGCTTGACTCAAAATTCCACTCCTTACTTGGAGACGGGGACAACCTTGTTTGCAACGATAATCCTCTTCCAATTCCGCCAAACGCATCTCATTCGTCTTTTTTTCATAATGATGAACAAATTTAATGAGATCCATTGTTTTGGTTGAAATTTGATGGAAAACATTATTTGTACTCTCACTCCTTTGGGTGGACTTGAAATTTGCCGAAAAAGTATCCAAACTAAAAGCCGGACACCATTTCCTTCGAAGATCATACAATTTCTTAAGCCATGAATGACTCTCAAGATTGAAACTTGTAATCATCTCATTCCATGAGGCTTCAAATTCCAACTCATTATAACACCCATAAAAGCACTTGTTGAATTGTTTCTTGAACTCAAGATTATTATAATAACTACTAAGATGTTGTGCAGCATTCTTAGAAATGTGCCAAGTGCATAATCGATGACGTGTCTCTGGAAAAACTATTTCGATTGCATTTGACATTGCTTTGTCCTCATCAGTAAATATAGATTTTGGTTGTTTATTTCTCATCGCCTCCAAAAATGACCGAAACAACCAAACAAATGACTCGGTGCTCTCATCTATTAGAAAAGCACAACCAAACAAAACATTCTTCCAATGGTGATTAACCCCCACAAATGGAGCACATATCAAATTGTACTTATTAGTTCGAAAAGTAGTGTCAAAGCAAACGACATCACCAAAACAATCATAATCTAACTTTGCTATACCATCTCTCCAAAAAAAATTGGCCATTCGATTATATTGATCCACTTGTATTGAGTAGAAAAATGTAGGATCCTCACCTTGTTTACATTTCAAATAATCAAGCAAACTTTGAACATCTCCCGCTTCTATCATTTCCTCCTTCTTCTTTTGCAAATAATTTCTTGCGTCTTTTTTAGTGAACCCGATATTCTCAGCGCCTCCAACTTCATTTGCTAAATAGAAGTATGCTTGTGTTGGTCTTACACCGGCATCAACCATAGAACTAATGACATTCCCATGAGTTTTTGGTATTTTTCGACCGGATTTCAGAAATTGTCTTTCTTCCTCTTTTGCAAGTTCATGATTATGATTATGATTTATATGAGAAATTGTCCATACCCCACTAGTCACAGTAAATCGAATTAGAGCTTTGCAACCAGTTCTTGTCTCTAACTTATTTACTTTCTTCACCTCACACAAATCTTCATCCATCTGAAATCCTTGCTTTGAACATACATATTCCCGTTGTCGAATATTATTTGATGAATCTCTTCTAATGACATGTTTCCGAACACTAAAACCTTTTTTCAAAGCATAATTATTGTACAAATCATAGGCTTCAGCATCAGAATGTACCTCCATTCCCACCTTGAGTTCTCCATCATCTTCTTTCTCAACTATTTCTTCCATATCCCTGTTTTAGTTTAAAAAAAAAAAAAATCATCAATGTCTTTTAAATGCTCAACTTGCAACATAGAAAAAATTATTTCAACTTGCACAATTAATTAGTTGACAACTTTTAAAATTGGCAATCCATTGTACATATACATATACGGTTGAAAAGTAATAAAAAAAAATTGAACTGCACAATTTTATTAATGAGTAAGGCAACAAGTCAACAACCCAACCAAGCAAGATGAAACAGGAAACTGACAAGAGGCAAAAAGACAAACCTTGCCCAAAACAAAGGCACCCACAAATAAAGCATGACCACAACAAAAACAGAGAATCAGCACTTCAGCAGAAGCTGCTAAAAAACTCAAAACACTTAGGAGCAGAAGCCACGTTGACAATTACAACTCAACAAGAAGAAAACCAACAAAAAGACCCAAGTCTACTTCAATTCGGAGTAGAAACCAACGAGGCCAAGCAAAACACCTAGCCTTGAAAAGTAAAAATTAAACAAGTAAAAATAAAAATGGCTAAAACTTGAATACAACCGAATACAACCAGATAAGAAGGATTTTATATGCAAAACATTTCAAACATTTCAAATATCTCTTGAAATGTTTACTTAGAAAACAGAATTATTGATCATTAGAAACAAACAAGAATGATCAGAAGCAAAATATATATAACCAAAGATTAAAACTTTAATTACTAAAATAAATTGAGAAAAAATAATCACCTAAAAGTCTGAAACAGTGGTCATCGGAGTGGTCACCGGAGACGGCGAGGACCGGCGACGGTAAGGACTGAAGATGGCAATGACAGCGATGGTCCGGTATCTCAAGGCACTGGAAAAGAAAAGCCAAAGTGCAATTGGAGGGAAAATGGCTTTTGTCGCTGGAAAAGGAGCCAAAAAGTGAAAAGAAAAAATAATTTTTTTTTTTAATTTAAGTTGAGACACGTGTCACTCACTGAAGGCATCCGATGCACCACCATCAGATTCCACTGTGGTGCATCGGATGCACCCAAGTTTTTCTCCTCTTCCTGATACAGTTCTTTTTCCAATATAATCCTTGTCCGACAAGGTCAAATCACATCCCAATATTATATATATATATATTCATCAGCATCCATCCTATATGGCTATAGCCTATATTCCTATATAAATGAATATCTCTCTCTCTCTCTCTCTCTCACATAAACACACGTCCAGTCTATCACTCAGCTGACTTTCCAATTCACTCTTTCACTAAATTCTGATTTCTGAATCCAATTATCTCTCTCTCTCGTACGGTCGTAATAATTATTCATCAACATTCAGGTATTATTATTATTTTTTTTTTTTTTGTGATTAACAAGTTAGTATTTTTTGTTTGTTATTCATACTTTTAAATTAGTATTTTTTTTATTTTTTTATGAATTTATTTTTCGACTACAATTTATTATTTTAATTGTTATATTATAATTTATAAAATATCAATTTAACCAAATTGTTTGATAATTTTAGGTTACAATGTCAAACAACCACACATCAAAGCCGAGAAAAACTATGCTTTCATACTTTGGGAAAAAAAGAAGAAGATAATCAATCATCAGATGAGGGTTGGTCAAGTTCTTCATGTAACGTCGGGGATGGGGGTTCAAGTTTTCCTTCTTCATCTCAAAGATTTGAAATTGAGAATGTTAACACTTCATCAGATATTAATACTCTCTATTATGAAAGTGATCCTGGATTACGATTCCCAATAGAAGTTTATCTTGCTGATAAGCATGATGATGTTCAAAAAGCTTATATCAAAATGGGTCATTGTCAACCTATGTTGGATAAATACAGGGACGGAGCCAGAAATTGTTTTCAGCGGGGGCGTCATAAAATATAATGAGTTATACAATGTATTTAAGAGGGTATTTATAAAAAAAATTAATAAAAAAATACCGTTAATGTGTATTTATTTGTCAATTGAAACATTAGTAGTTGGAATACAAGTTGATTTATAGAGTTTTTTTTTTTTCGTTTTTTTTTGTTTTTTATTTTTTTACAATATCTATCAATTCAGGACCAGGTATTTTTTTGAAAGCTTTCATCATTAGTAGGATTCGAGCTGCTAACCTGAGAGTTATTTGCCCAAACCTCAATCTCATCCATTTACCAGCTGAGTTACGCCCCTGTTAGTAGTTGATTTGTAGAGTTGAAATGTTTACAATTACTATAAAATTAATGTACTAAAATCTTATTGCCCTTTATTCAAGATTCAATAATAATATTTACTGTTTAGGAGTTAGAAAAATAATTAAAATTTAAATTGTACTAATTGTATTTTTCTAACATCCAAAAACTATTTTAATTTAAAAAAAAAAAATTATAAAAGTTTGTTTGATAAAATATTGTAATAGTTAAACATAAATATACGTATATATGTTTTTGAAATATTATAATAATTCGGGGTTTTGATAGAGGGAGAGACTTTAACCCACAATCTCGTGGCATGGGTGTGAAGGGCATACAAATAGGCCAACACCATTTTGTCTAAAAAAGTATATGTTTGGTTGATATGTTTTAATTATATGAATTAACACATTGATTATTTAAAAATAAATAACATATCAAAGATATAATATTGTATTAGGGTGATGAGTGAGAAAATTAATATGGTAAGAGAGAACAAAATTGTTTGAATGAAAATAATATTAGTTGAGATATAACATATATGTTATAATCGATTTTCATTTATATTTAAGATACATCGAAATAAATACTATATATAAAAAATAAAAGATATTTTTTATATTATTGGATTGAAAAAATATTATATGTCCTGTTTATAGAAAAATAAAAAATGAAATTGAGGTAAAAACATAAAAATCTAAGAATTAAGGATATTATAAAAATTATAATATATGTAAATTTGTAAATTTTTAAAAGTTCAGGGGAGGCAGTGGCCCCCCCTGGCTCTATGTTGCATCCGTCCCTGGATAAATATCCACCCATTCTTGACGGTAAACAAACTCGGCGATTTCAACATTCTTGGTTCAAACGATTTTCGTTGCTCGAATATTCAATAAAGAAAAATATGACATTTTGTTTCCCATGCTATCTTTTTGATACTGTTCCGTCAAAGCATCCCACATTTACAACGGATGGTTTTCAAAGTTGGAAAAGAATCAACTGTGGGAAAAAAATGTACATTTGTGCAACATGAAGGAGAATATAATTCACAACATAGTTTTTCCATGCAAAGTTGGAATAACTTAAAAGATTCAACTCGATATATCGACAAAGTCATGAATACATTATCTATACAAGAAACTTTGCAAAATCGATTACGACTCAATACCTCACTAGAGACGGTGAAGTGGCTAGTAATGCAAGGATGTGCTTTTCGGGGACATGATGAATCCATAAATTCTACTAATCGTGAGAACTTCATTGAGATGATAAAGTTGCAAGCAAAAGTGAATCAAGAAATTGCTGGGATTGTTATAGAAAATTCTCCGCAAAATGTCAAGTATACATCACCCAGAATTCAAAAAGAGTTGTTGAATATTCTTGCTAATAGAGTGCGGGCTAATATCCGTGAGGAAATCGGGGATGCTAAATTTTGCATTCTTGTTGATGAAGCAGTTGATGAATCCAACAAAGAACAAATGACAATTATTTTAAGGTATGTTGATTCTAAAGGATTTGTTAGAGAACCTTTTTTTCAAGTTATGAGTGTTAATGATACAAATTCCTCAACTCTTAAAAAAGAAATATGCAATGTCCTTATTAGATATGATCTATCGATTGAAAACTTGCGAGGTCAAGGATACGATGGTGTAAGCAACATGAGGGGTGAGTGGAATGGTTTACAAGTCTTATTTCTCAAAGATTGTCCATATGCTTATTACATACATTGTTTTGCACATAGGCTTCAACTTACTTTAGTTGCAGTAGCCAAGTGCATGATATTTGGATATTTTTTTCAAAATTGAAATCTATTGTCAACTTTGTGAGTTCTTCTTTCAAGCGTCACTCGGAGTTGAAATCTATTCAAGTAGGTGAAATTCAGGAGTTGACCGCTTTAGGGGAACTTGAGACTGGTATAGGGGCTAATCAAATTCGTACTTTGAACGGCCTAGAACTACTCGTTGGAGTTCTCATTTTACTTATATTAGTAGATTGATTAATATATTTGGTTCAAATTCTACTCTTCTTGAAAATTTGATTAACAAGGGACTGAATAGTAATATACGTGGAGAAGCCAAACGTGCATATAAAGATTTGAGATCTTTTGAATTTGTATTTATCTTTTTGTTATTGCACAAAGTTTTAGGAATCTCTGATATGTTTTGTCAAGCTTTACAATTGAAATCTCAAGATATCTTAAATGCTATGAATTTAGTGTCAACTACAAAAATGCTTCTTTAAAAGTTAAGGGAGACTGAATGGGATATTTTTCTTGAAAGTGTAGTGTCATTTTGTGAAAGGTATGAAATTGATATACCTAATATGAATGCACGTCATATGGAAGAGACAAAACGTTCATGTCAGCAGAAAGATAATGTCACAGTTGAGCATTACTATCACTTTATTATATTTATTGCGGTGATGGATTTTCAGTTGATAGAATTGAATAATAGATTTCCAGAGCAAACAATAGAACTTCTTACTCTTAGCATGACTTTGAGCCCTATTGACGTGTTTAAATCCTTTGATGTTGATGATATTTGCACTCTTGCCAAGAAGTTCTACTCTCAAGATTTCAGTAAGAATGACATTGAAGATTTGAGAAGACAATTGAGTCATTACAGGTTTGATGTTCTTGGTTGTCCGGAATTTCAGAATTTGACTTCTCTTTCGGAATTATGTCAATGTTTAACTGAAACAAAAAGGTCAGAACACTACACTTTGATTGATAAATTGATTCGTTTAGTCTTAACTCTTCCTGTATCCACAGCAACAACAGCATGAGCATTTTCAGCGATGAAACTTGTTAAAACACCACTTCGCAATAAGATGGAGGATGATTTTCTTACCGATTGTATGGTCATATATATTGAGAGAGAGATTGCCGATATCATTGAGTTAGATTCCATAATAGATGAGTTTGATAATGTAAAACCTCAATAGACAAAGTTTAAATAGTGCGTATTTGTATTTATTATTTTTTTTCAAAGGAATAATAAAAAACATTTTTTTTTTAAATAGTGTTGATGTTCAGTAATTTTTTTTTTATTATATATATAGTTTTATTTAGCCTACTCTAGTAAAAAATCTTGGGTACGCCACTGATCACAACTCAAAAGAAAAAAAATTATATCATAGAAGCAAATTTTTTATATCACAAAAGTTGAACAAAAAAAAAAAAACTTAAAGTAACTGGTAATATGGTATGCTTACAAAAGAAGAAGTTGGAGGAGATAATGGGAAGGAGAGATGAAGTCGCCGGAAAAGTTGGAGGAATGACATGAAGAAGAGAATTGCTGGCCATTGAAAGAAGAGAAATCGTCAGCTGCTGGAGACGTTCGATTGCTGGCTGCTAAAGACATTGGATTGCCAGCCGCTGGAGATGTTGAGGTTGCCTTCTGCCAGAGAAAAGGAAGTCGCTGCTGGAGATATCGAAGTTTTAAAGTTTTGAGATGAAGAGATGTAGAATTTTAGGGTAGGTTTTGTGAGATGTGGGTTTTACGATTGGGAGATTGAGAATTTAGTATATTGTTAAATGGTGCATTTTACAAAAAAAAAAAAAAAAAAAAAAAAAAAAAAAAAAAGAATCACAAAACTATCTATCGAATTTCAAAACGGTCTTTCACATTATATGGTTAGGGGCTGTTTTGAAATTCTATTTGTAATTTACCATATGTTTTTTTTATTAGTCTCTCTCATCGACCTTTTTCTCACCACCGTTAAAAGACACTGGCGTGTATTTCTTCTATCCGATTTATTTCTCTCTCCCATGAATCCTCATTTTAGTTTCTCTATTCCATCGACTTCCTCTTTTTTTTTTTTTTTTATTAGAGACTCCTTTTCTCTTTGCTTCATTTTGTTCGGATCCCTCATATTGTTAGGGTGAATATGTTTTAACCAAGTTAATTACCAATTTTTCTTGATTAGTTAATATTCAAAAAATTACCCAAGACAAACAAATACAATCAACCTAATTTAAATGCAGAAAACAATAAATTACACGTTGATGGATTTATGTGAGAAACCCTCCAATTGGGTAAAACTCACGGGCTATTGTGCTAGCCACACACGGTCCTCAAATCCATTACTTGAATGAAAGTTTATAACTTAGGTTGACCTCAAGTCAAACTATACTTGGTCACTAACCCTTCCATTCTACCCAACGGGCCTTTAATAGTGATCCTAGACCAACTTGCTTGTGCATTAAACCACTTAGTCACAAGGCTTAACTCTTAAAGAAGAGAACACAACCTAAGTGAATATTAAATACATAAATGCTAGGTCAACACATTTAATGCTTATCTAATTATTGATGAACATGTCAAACAATCCTAGATATCATATTGTTACATGTCATATATGAAACTTAATTTGAAGCTAAAAACTTAATCTAGATGCAACCAAGTCATAAAAGAGATTTCTTGTTAAGCAAGAACACAAGAACACTAAGATGAATGAAAATGGTGTTCTACTTATCAAGTCATGTGTGTTGATAATGACCCATGCAAGAACATAACCTAGATGATGCTAGATGATGTTGGATTCATGAATGAATGATGGGTATTTCTAAGCTCTAATTCGGTCAAGAAGAGAATATAACATATATATATATATGAAGCCCTAGCCAAAAAGACGTCGCTTTGCAGAAGAAACTCAAAAAAATCGTCAAACTGTAGTGCGTGCCGTGGTACGGACAAAGTGTCCCCACTACGGTACATACGGCATGAAGGCTCTAGGAAACTTTACGGTTGGGACCGCTGTGGAGGCAACGTCACCAACCGCGGTACCCTACACGTGAAACCCATTGGTTTCTACTACTGTGGGAGCTGCGATAAAGGCAGGGGCATGGGGAGCAACTTGCATCGCGGTAAGAGATAAAATCTCTTTTCCCAGGCTCTCAAACATACCTAAACTATATGAAATTTGTGCAAGTGTTAAGTGAGTAAATAGCATGCATGAGAATAGATATAAACATGAATAAGCACCAAACATGTAACACACACAATAATGTATAACATATGAAAATGCAAGAGTGTGTGTGTACAACTAAGTCTCTTCAAAGGAGTTTGAGCACAAGTGATTTACCTTTAAAATGCTCTTGATCTTGAGGTCTTTAGGGAAGACATGAGCTTGATCTTGAACAATTAAGACTTAATCTACCCTTACACATAAAACCCAAAATGTGGTTTGTCAACGAAATAAGTCAATCAAAATATGAGGACTTTACAATTTGATTGACTTATTTTTTATATTTACACTAAAATATTATATTTTATACTCATTTTTTTCAATCTTATCCATGAGAACCCCAAGTTTTCGACGAATTTAGTTTAAAATTGAATCTGTCGAAACTACCAATACGGCCATACGGATAAATGCAAGTATTGTTGTTATGTTTTTTTTTTTTTGACAGTATCTATATATCAGACCAGGTATTTTTTTGAAGTTTTTGTCATTGGTAGAATTCGAGCCGCTAACTTGGAAGTCATTTGCCCAAGCACCAAGCTCGTCCATCTACCAACTAAGTTACGCCAATAGGTTCTTGTTGTCATATTTTCATTTGATGGTTTTTGGTACTTATATTTACATTAAACTTGTTATCTTAGTCCAGTTTATACTCATTTTTTGTACTTATACTATGAGAACCATAGTTTCGGCATTTCGACGGATTCGGATTGTAATTGAATCCGTCTAAACTATCTTAATGAGTACTTTTATGGAAGTATTGTATCATTTGATCGACTTATTACTTATATTTTGTGTTTTTAGTATATTTTATACTCATTTTTTGAAGCTTACCTTTGATAACCCAAAAGTTAGCCGGATTCAGTTTCAAACCGAATCCATCGAAACTACCAATACAGGCAAATGCAAGTATTTATAACATGTATTTTTTGTTACTTCTATTTACATTAAACTTGTTATTTTAGTCCAATTTATACTAATTTTTGGTAGTTAAATCATGAGAACTAGAGTTTCTGTTTCGATAGATTCAGTTAGAACCGAATTCGTCTAAACTATCCTAAATCGTACTTATATAGGAGTATTGTATCATATGATCGAATTATTTATTATATTTACAATAAAATATTGTTTTTAGTATATTTTATACTCATTTTTTCAAGTTTAATTGTGGGGACCCAAGTTTTCGACGGATTCGGTTTCAAACTGAATTTGTCGAAACCACCATTATGGGCAAATACAAGTATTGTTGACATGTTTTCATTCGATGCTTATTGTTTCTTATATTTAAATTAAACTTGTTATCTTAGTCCAATTTATACTCATTTTGCGTACTTAAACTATAAGAACTAGAGTTTCGACGGATTTGGTTTGTAACTGAATCCATCTAAACTGTCATAATGGGTACTTATATGAGAGTATTGTATCATTTGATTGAGTTATTTCTTATATTTACATTAAAATTGTGTTTTTAGTATATTTTATACTCATTTTTTCAAACTTACCTTTGAGAACCCAAGTTTTCAACGAATTCGGTTTCAAATCGAATCCGTCGAAACCACAAATATGGGCAAATGCAAGTATTGTTAACATGTTTTCATTTGATGATTTTTGTTACTTATATTTACATTAAACGTGTTACCTTAGTCCAATTTATACTCATTTTTTGTATATAAACTATGAGAAGCAGAGTTTTGACGTTTCGACGGATTTAGTTTGAAACTGAATCCATCTAAATTGTCCTAATGAATATTTATATAGGGGTTGTATTATTTGATCGATTTATTTCTTATATTTACATTAAACTTGTGTTTCCAATATATTTATACTCATTTTTTTGAGCTCCAATTACAATCCAAGTTTTCGACGGATTCAATTTAAAAATGAATCCGTCAAAACCACCAAAACAGACAAATACAAGTATTTTTTACATGTTTTCATTTGATGATTTTTGTTAGGGGTGGGTGTTTAATGGATCGGTTCACTTTTCGAGTGAACCAATAAAAAACAGATAATATCCCGTTTTTGAAAAAGTGAATCGATCCAATAAAATTTAAAAGTGTGAACCGATCAAAAACCGATTGAACCGGTTCGGTTCGGTTCGGTTCTGTTCAGTTTTTTCGGTTCTCGGTTGAGTTATCGAGTTGAGTTAGTTTGTAATGTTTTTGGCTTGCTACTTTAACGGTGAACAACTGTTCCATTGATGAAAACATGACTAAATATGCAGTACTATGAGTTTTTGGGGTTGAAACTAATAAGAATTAAAGGGCATGCATTAGTAACTAATTTGAAGGCTTGTTTACAAAATCAAATGGTAGATCAATGATTCAATGATAGCTTATGTTACATACATTAAAAAAAAATGTGTATTAAAAAAATATTGATAATGAAATTATGTGCAACAATATTTATGAACTACTCTTTGTTTTTAACATTATTAGTTTTAGACAAAGTACAAAAAATTTAGGGATTTTTGATTATATACACCGGTTTTCGGTTCGGTTCGGTTCATCGGTTTGAACCCTAGAACCGGAAACCAGACCGAAAATACCGATTTTTTAAAAAACAAACCGAACCGAACCGAACCAGTTAAAAGTGAAAAACCGAAAAAAAACCGATTGGATCGATTCGGTTCACCGGTTCGGTTCGGTTTAATGGTTTTTTGCCCACCCCTAATTTTTGTTACTTATATTTACAATTGATACAAAAGCAAAGAGAAAAAAAATAAAAAAGAATCATTGTATCTATGGTTATCTAAAACCCTCCAAAATAAAAGTATATTATTATATACGGATTTTCTATTATTAGTTCGAGCTGACAATAAATATATCATGACGAAGAATGTGGACCACTATATTTACATACTTTGACTCAATATGTATGTACTTGTCAAAACTTCTTCATAATCTGTGGTCCACATTCTTCGTTCTGATATATTTATTGTCAATTCGAACCGATAATAGAAAAACTATTATCAATAAAATTTGGATCATCTATTGTCCTGACCTCATTTAATCTCATGATATATATAAGTATTGCAATGAATATACGGTAAAGATGTGACTGGTTTCCACAACCACTTTATTAACAACCAATCACATGCTTTAAAAAATGTCAAGAAAAAAATCAGATTAACAAAGGATTTAAATCCGAACAAATTATGAATTTTTTTTTTCTTTTTGACTTAAAATGAAATTTGAATTTTAGACCTAAGTTTCGTTAAAAGGTCTAGCCCGTCTGGGGTTACCACCCAACTATTACATTCGACCATTATAAAGTAATATTATATGTCTTGTTAATATCCCAATATTTTCATCAAACTTATGTGGGATTTTTTTTTTTTTTTTTTTTAGGGAAAACTAAACAACCAGCAACAACAAACTAAACCGAAAACTCGTCTAGAATAAACCTCTTTCACACATGGAGGGTATTCGAATATTAGGAACACCCAAAGTCATTCTCACCGGAGTATGAGCGACACAGTTTGCTTTTCTAGAGACATACAACACCGTCCCTCTCTTACAACTACGTTGACGATCAAGAATCTCCCGATAACCAAGCCTATGTTAGCAGAAGAAGGGAACCCAGCATTAAGCAGATACATTCCACCCAAGGCATCAGTTTCAACCACAAAGGGCTTCAACCACGTTTCGATGGCAAAAATAATACCTCGCAAAACAGCCACCGCTTCAGCAACCAGAGGACTATAACTCGCCTGGACACGTAGTGTGCATGTAGCCATCACTTCTCCCTGGTAGTCCCGAATCACCAAGCCAAAACCCACCACCTGCCTATCCACATCAAACGCAGCATTAATGTTGGACTCAGTTACCTCATCAAAAAATTATAGAAATGTTGGGATATTATTAATTGGTATGAAAATGTTTAGATACTAGTCAAGAAGTGGGTATTATTATTGAAAGAGTTTAGTCAACCCTACTTAGTGAGAATTTCTGGGTAACATTTTTATTGTTTAAAATTGGTATCAAAACTTACATCAAAAACTGATTATGAGAGAAAACAAATTATGAAATAAACGAATTTTGAGATTTCATAAGTTACAACAATCCTTAAAGGAAAAGCTTGCTTCTTACTCTATGAACCAGAGTCGAATGTTCTCCAGAGAGAGGATTCCTTTCCTTCAACATCAATGGTATCAAAATCTATCACATTCAACATACGCAATACATATTCTTTCCAACTTGAGAAATTTAAAGGAAATGAAAAGATGAAAAACTCCAAAAACAGGTGAGTTTGGATATCTATCAAAGAGAAAATGTCTATATCATAACAATTCATGGACTTTTATTACTAGAAAAAAGTATAGCAAGTTCGAGGAAACAAGTATGTGACTCTTCAATTGAGCCTTTTGCTAATACACCTATCTGACAAATTACATTCAAAACTAGTATGTTTTCAACAAGAAGAAAAAAAGGGTATAAATTGATTTTATGTGCCTAGTATGGGGTCGTATATTGAACATGATTGATATTTTCAGGTTTACATATATGTAATTGCTACCAGGTCGAAGAATCAGATCCCATACGAGGAACGCATAGAGGTCCTTCAATTTCAGTAACTTATGTAGAATCTCCGAAAATTTGAAGTTGCTATATATTGGACTGTGTATTTCTTGTCTAAATTCTCTGGTTTCTCAGTCTCCCTACCCCAACTCTCTAAACATCCTCTCTCCTCAATCCTCATTGACCGCTGTTCACCAATGAAACACCCTTCCACTCATTTTAGTTTAAAACAGAGCACTCCAAACAAAACCCTCCCCTTCACCACACTTTTCATGAACAGATTTTAGCTTCTCCACTGACTTGCAGATTCCACTGCAGCTCCAATCAAATGATGCAACACATAAGGCACCTGCTTGTGCTTTCCACTCACAATCTACAGAGATAATGCAAATAAAATTCAGAAACCCAAAACCATAAATATCTCTAATGAATTATTTTAGTTTAAATGAGGACTCGGTTCTCTGAAACAGGGTTCTCTGCCCCACAAATAGATCAAATGCCAAGCTTTAGGTCCACCCTAGTTTGGGAGAATAATAAGAAATTAGGATGTAGAGTGGATGTTTAACTTTCTAGATGCATCAAATTTCTCCAAATATAGGAAAATATCTCATAATTAATTTGAAACAATATCATATCAGATGCTATAATCAAATGATGCTAAATTTCAGTGTTTTAGTCGTTTCTCAAATGGCTCAAGTTGGGTATTTATTATCCTACAAATACAATCAGTTTTGGCTAAGATGTCCCATCCCCATATAGTTATTTGAGAAATTACCACTTCATAGAATGGGATTGGTACAGGGGACACTACTTATGTATCTTTTAGGAAATGTTACCTGGTGGAGTTCCACAACACAAATTGCGGTCATCAATGTGCTCAACCTCGAGACCAAGAAACCACGAACCAAGAGTTACATCCTCATTGGCAAACTTATGCAGTATGGGCCTGCAGTAGCAAACAGCACCTTTCAGAACTTGGTTCAGTTTTTTTAAAACATAAGATTGTATGTGCGGAAGATCAATCAGAACACTACGACGTTAAAGCAATCTGTTGTAGCCACATAGGCCAAGGGTTTACATTTAAGCAAATCTCCAATGCTCTTGGGAATTTTCATTACAATTTTGACTTGTTAGTCTTGGAGATCTTCAATTCACACCAAAAAAAAAAAAAAAAAAAAGTTCCAAAGCTTCAATGGAAATTTCAAAATATATGTTTTAATAAGACCAAAATGAAAATGCGGGTAGAACCAATGTTAAAAGATGGTGAAGAAGTAACTGAATATTTTTACTGCTAAGTTTAGCACTAAACTATAACTCTAGAAGATAGGTCTCAAGGTAACAATTCCCAATTCTTACTGATTGATAGAGATATATGTAGCAAGATCCTTTGAAATTGCATATATCTGCCCAGTTGCATGTCGGAAGTAATGGTTCCCCTCCTCTCCGAATTTCCAGTGCTCTGGCTCATGGTACTTGACCTCCCTAGGGAACAAAGGAATTAAATAAGACACATATAACAGAGGTTGAGGGTGCCAGTAAACTGATTAGCAACATTCTCATTAACATAAAAGTATGGGATATACTTTCGCGCTAAAACAGGTCCAGATTTCATACACCCGATGTAAATTCTGGGCTTTGAACGGTGACGAGCAAGAGTAGCAGCCAGCACACCTACATGAGAAAGACATGTAAGAATTCAACTGCAGAAATGATAATTAAAAAGGAAAATGAATAAGAAAAATGTTTTTACTTTCAAAAACGACTAGTAAAATGGATCGCTAAGCCAGAGTGCATACCAAGATTGACATGGACGTCATCATCCACCTTGACATAGAAATCAGCATCCCATTTTGCAACAGCAGTGGAAAAGAAAGTTTTTGTTTTTGCAGACAATTCATGATATCCTTCAATGTGCTCCTACAAGAATAGAAGGTTGACATGAAAATCACATAAAAGTATATGAATTCATTTTGGGAAAGATACAGAGCTTTTTTTTCTGCTTCTTACCAGCCGCAAGAAATCCTTATGCTGAGAATCTTCTGAATCAATAGCTTTATCTAAAATGCTGTTGGATGTTGGACTGAATGGAATGAAGGCAGAAATCACTCAGGTCAGTTCCCAATTCTATATGACTGAGCAACATTTTGTCAATGTGCAATGACATAGACAAATTATATATGCACACTATCCTATAAATGAAAATCTTAATTGAAAACTATACAAATGAAATGCACCTGTGGATACTATATATTGTTGAAAAATAACAAATTGTAAAGTGAATCTAATGCAAAATGCATAAGCTAGAACCAACAACAATGATATTATCTGTCACAATGCATAAACCTAATAGTTTATACCTATGGCCGATCATGAACCTGATGATAATCCCCTTCTCACGCTCCAATTGAATAAGCTTTTCTCCTAATCAAACACAACAATCAATTACAAAAAACAAACTTATAACAATGAAAACTATCACAAGGCTATCACAAGTCACAACACCAATATACCTTGAGGCATCCAAGTCTCTCTAACAGAATCACGCCGCTTCCTACTACTAAAAGCAGTATTAATTCCAATAACCATGAAAACTTTCGGCTTTGTTGGTGTCAAGGTTGTTGAGTTGGCACCAACACCTTCCAAGCCAGTCAATTCCCGAGAACTCCTGGATGCTGCAAGTTCCATCTGAAGCATAGCAATTGCCTTGTCGAGAGACCTGACAAGTCCCCATTAAAACCAGAGCAGCAACCAAATCATTAATAACAATTTCAATTCAATCATGCCTGAAACCGAGAAATTCAGTCAAAACTACAAAGTTCATAATATGTACTTACTGAATTGCTCCGTGGGTTTTCAAAACTTCGTTCATTACCTCTTTATTTTGCGAAAACTTCTAGCACATAACAAATAATAATTATAAACAAAAAACAAAATCACTCAAGTTTTGAATACAATTTAGCAACATGTGAAGAGTTAGATTATGTGACACTGTGACAGTGTAAAACATACTTTCGAAGTAGCGCAATCGTCGGGAACCATTTGGAACTCCCGGCCACCTTGGTGACGTGGCAAGAGCTGACCGTTGAATTCAGGCGGGGTCAACGTTCTGATCCAAAGTCCATAGTTACCATCAATTCATCATCAAAATCAAAAATTTCCCAAAAATATAGAAATTCGACCTAAATACTTGATGATGAAATTCAAAATTCAGGGAAAAAGAAGAAGAGATAGAGAGAGAGATACCTGTTAGTGAAGAGAATTCCGAGAGCAAAACAAAAGAAGCAGAGAAAAGGAATCCATTTAACAGATATTATATTAATCTTTCGGGGCTTCATTTTTATGTGTGTGTGTGTGTGTGTGTGTGAGAGAGAGAGAGAGAGAGAGAGAGTGAAAATGGCGGAGATGGAATTGTATGCAATGTGGAAGAAGCTGGTTATATAAGAGAAGAGCGAAGTCTGTTTTGTTGTTTGGTTGGTTATTTTATGCACGTCAGAAACTCAAAAGTTAGGCATTTGAATGAAATGCAGGAATTTTCAAACAAAAACTAAAATTATGCGACTTTTCGTCGTTTCGATGGGCCCCATTACGTGGAATTCACGTCGACGCCACTCGCATGTCACGCCTCAACTCAGGATCCTTCATGAATCATAATTCATAATACAATAATACATACCCTCAACATTAGGAAATTGCTACCCTTATATCATTTTTATTTTATTTCCTTCAATTAGGGATTACCTCGTCCTTTCGTTTCAATTTTCAAATGTAGTTTTCATACTTTTTTTAAAAAATATTATTTAATTTAATTTGATACTTTTATTTATCGTTAACGTTCGACTAGAGTTTCCAAACCACACGGTTGAGGACTTCTCGTAACCATAAAGCCAAAGTTATTGAGAATAGTGTCGACGGTGTTATCAACGCGACCTCTTCAACACTCAAGTTAGAGTTTTATCCGAACGTTCGGATAAAATGAGTGTTTAGTAATGAACTAGCTAAAAAGAATGATTATTTCTCTCCTTGGTGAGTGTCAACACATATTTATAATGATTTTCTAGCGATAGGGAACAAGTAATCGACAAAGCTCGATCTCCATTATTACTCGTTAATGAATAATTTGCGGAGCTCGATCTCTACTCGTGGAAAGTTCCACCACTTGATCATGTGTACTCGTCTTTGGATAATTATCATACAAATTTTCTATTTAATCACATAGTGTTATACTACGAGCTATTGATTTAATATTTTACTAACATGCAACCGTGACTTACAAGTTGCAACATGCAATATGCAAGCTGATACTTGCAATTTGCAAGCCGCGACCTTATCCTATAACTTGCACTCTTCGAGTCGCGACCTCGTCCTGCAACCTTCAATATGCAAATTGTGATCTCATATTGCAAACTGCAATATCATCTTATAATCTTTATATACGAGGAATATCATGATTCATATGACATCTTTATTTATAATACATTTTTCTTCCTTTTATCTTTTTGGTATTACTATCGGAAAAATTACATCCAACTGACTAATTCGATCTAAATCTACTCACAAAAAAAGGGTTGATGGATCTAGCTCAATTGGGTTAACTCATTAATGGGTTTGGTTATTAAAACCTAAGAAGTAATGAGTGCCGGTTTTCACACCCTTTAAAAACTAATATTATCCTAGAGTAAAGTTAATAAAAGGGCTAAATAGATTGTACCCCACAAATTATTAATTCATATTCTCTCAAACCTATCTTCTAATCCAAACACTAATTCCATTTGTCGCTTAAAAAAAAAAATACTAATTTCAAATATCATTTTCTTTTAACGAAAAAAAAAATATATATGTTTTAAGATTTTACTACATTAATCCCCCGATAAAATTTTATCTTTCAATATTTAAAAAAAAAAAAAAAAAAACAATTTCCAAACGATTGAAAAGAATATGACAGTTTTTCACTACAATTAAGTAATTAACATATGTATGTATAGCAATCTTTGTTTTGTTTTGTTTTTTAGAATATTATGTATGTATATCAATTTATGATTGTAAAAGCTTATTTCATTTTCATGTTAGTGTTAGACGGATTTGGAGAAAAGTTTTGGAGAAGCTTATGTTATAATCATGAGAACGACATAGTCATTTCTATATCATTACAAGTCCTATAATTTCTTACGCGCTTCCTAATACCCAAAAGTATTTTTCAACCTATAAAGTCAAGTGCCGGCCCTGACTTCGGATCGCCCGCCCAGGACCCAGAAAAAAAGAGCACGAGAAGGTATCAATTTTTATATTTATTTTGGGTGACGGTATTTACATCCCTCAAAAATCATTTGTACACCATTTTTTACATACACTTCATTAATCTTTTTCAAAAATGATGTAATTCGTAACCACAACCCACATATTATAAATATGCCCTTACTTTCTTTTTCTTTTTTTACGTAAAATATGACATTTCTTTTAATTTTTGAAAAAAAAATACTAAAAAAATATGTTATAAAGTATTAAAAAAAAATGAATATATATATATATATATACACACACAGCCTCCTCCTCCCAGAATTAGGATGGACTATTTAATATAATAATTTTTTCTAATTTTTTATGAATTCTTTTTCATTTGAAATTTTTATTGAAAATAGTAGTACATGTTATGTAATTATCCTGAGATCTTGTAATTTCTTGAAGATTGAAGTCCAGCCAACCTGAGCACCGCTTAGGGTTAGAAAACACTTTAAAAATAAATAAATAAATATTTTTTTTTTTTAAAGAGAAATATTTATTTTAATCATATTAATATGTTGTATGAGATATAAATTTATTTTAATCAATTTAATAATTATATTGGAATTTTTAAAATATATTGATTTGGGGTGCACATACAATTTTTAAGGGATGCAGATCATCACTCTTTATTTTTTGCATTTAGTGCTCACATATTTGAACTTTAATAATAAAGGGTCCAAAAAAAGGTCCAAATTTATTGTTATTTTTCAAACTTCGTATAATTATATCAAATTTGGACCCAAATAAGAAAAAAGAAATGGAAATCAACTTCTTATATAAAGATTGGGCTCAATATGGATTTTCATCAAAATTGTTAAAAGCAAATGAGTAGCTCTATTTGCACCTTTGAAAATTTGTATGTGCATCCATTTTTGCATGTACACCTCATTAGAAGTTTTTTTTAAAATTATATTTTGTAAGCACACCCAAACATTACCAAATATAACCTTTATTTTATTTTGTTTTATTTTATTCTAAAAAAATTATAATTAAAAAAAATTAGGAAAAAAAAAAAAAGGAAGACCCTTTTCATTTTCTAAGCAAGTTCGTCTCTCTTTATTTACATACGCTATTTATTTGAGTGGAAACTGTCATACAGATCTATTTGGTCGTAATTTTTTTCCTTTTCAGTTTTGTTTTTTTTATGCATTGCAATATAAACTTGATGAAAATTACTTTGATTAAACTTTTGTAAATTTTCTTAAAAAATAATATATATATATATATTATTAAGTATGAGATTTCAAAAGATTTAAATGCAAGATTGAACAAATGACTCCATTTTAAATATTTGCCTTGGGGCCTCCAAAACCTTAGGACCAGCACTGAAAGTCACATATACTGTTATATATATATATATATATTCGCCCTAGGGCCTCCAAAACCTTAGGACCGGCACTGAAAATCACATATACTGTTATATATATATATATATTCGCCCTAGGGCCTCCAAAACCACAGTACCGGCACTGAAAATCACATATACTTTTATATATACATACACATACATACATACATACATATATATATATATATATATTAATATACCACTAACCACCTACTCACCATGACGATTCAAACTTGGAACATTATCATACTATTAACTTTTAAGGTCTCGTAGGTAGTTAGACACTAGCTTTACATCATAAATTACATTGTCATGTCGAACCTACAAAAAGGTATCTTGGAAACCATAACGTACGATCAGTGTTCAGTATCTGGTGTGGTTTACTGATGAATAACACTCATTCAGCTTGATAACATGTAACGTTCGAGTAGCTGTCTTCGTAGGTGGTATATACATACACATAAAAATACAATATTATACCCCCTTCAATTTTGGACCTACCATCTCTAAACTGAATTATTGTTTATAATACGTATTCATGTTACCATATAAAAATCTTTGACCACTATGTAAATTTGTCCAATCTCCATATCATATGTTCAACGGCTCAAGATTTTGACTCATTGAGTCATTGACAACGACATTAATCAAACGTGTTTCGTTTCATTATATAGAATTGTTCTAGAATTCTATATTATCAAACGTTTTTCTCTAATAATCAGTTATAGAATTGTTCTTCTATACAATTTTAGTCAAACTAGTAAGCCAAATTCATGTTTACAATCTCTTAACTTCAAAAACTAAATATAAAAATAATGAAAACGTTGACAAAAGGTGGTTGGATATAGAAATTTTGTTGGCGGAACAGCATTTCTGTTAGATTGCTAATCATGTAATTGAAATAATGAAATATCCTTCAATAATTACTCCGTGCTTGCGGGGATTGTTGATTGATAATTGATAAATCAACCTATTCTAAAGTCTAAACACACATCAACAACCAAATAATTACCAATGGCCCCTTGCCTTGGTGGTTGGAATCTTTAAAGGATGCTCCACCACCAAGGTTTAAGCCTTGCCTTGATATGTATATAATTTGTCTCACCTTAGCTATTAAATCCCAAGTGTGAGTGTTCTCTCCCGGTTCTATTGGGAGCAACCCTCTCTTCGTTGTGAGAGTTATAATTCATTTGTACCCTCTCCTCGATAGTTGGAGTAGTATTTCGAACTGTGCTTGTAGAGTCTAATCTCGCCAGATCCCAACAATTGTTGTAAATTAATAAAATAAAAAAAATAAAAAAATAAAAAATTGATAAGTTGGGTTTATATTAGGAGTTTGGGGTGGAGTCGAGGTCTCAAAAGTACCGGGCCGTTGTGGGCATTATCTGTTTCTGTCTAAACCCGCCGGCATATTGAGGTTTGGGCCCAGCCCGAACTGGGTTGAGAGGGCGAGCTAGGAGCCCAGGACATACACTGTAGACTTGTTGACCTTGGGGGTTGGGCTGGGCTTATGATCTAAGCCCGTTAGGCCTGTCAAAAATTATCACATATAATAAAATAAATTTTTTTATTATTTTAGTAAATAAGTGATAAAATGCTCATTGTATTTAAAAGTGGTTATAGATAAGGCAAGGTAAGCACAATTTGCAAGAAAAAGTGAAAAAGTGAAAAAGTGAACAGGTATAAATCAGTCTCTCTAACTAAGTTCTGACAATAAACTTTAACTGTATAGGGGTAAAATTGTATTCTACTCCAAAACAATATAATAATGACATACGCACGGTTTTTTTTTTTTTAACACATGTATATTTTTGTTTATTTTATTTGTGTGTTGTGATTTTTAAATAATTTTGACAACAGTGCTTATATAATATTAACAAAAAAATAATAATTATATAAAAATGGTAAAAGACTAAACCGAGAATGAATGTTAACTTTGTGAAAATAAATATTATACTCGCGTGTGTCTAAATAACCTGGGGGGGGGGGGGTGTTGTTAATCCGATTAATTACCAATTTTTCGGATTAGTCAATATTCAAAAATAAACCCAATTTAACATTGATTTTTACATGGAAACCTTTCACAAGGAAGAATCATGGGTTGATATGTGCGCCACACACGATCCTCGAATCCACTATATGTAATGGTGTTTACAACCTAGGTTGACCTCAACCATTCTCGGTTACTAACCCACCACTACTACCCGTAGGCCTTTTACAGCGAACCTAGACCAACCCTAGACAACCTCTATATGAAGAGAAGGTTGCACCCTCAAGTGATCTCCATAATCCACTACTATTAGTGTGAGCACCTTCTAATCTACCTGCATGCCTTTTACAGAGGAGCTAGTACAATGCTTGTGCAACTTCACTTAGAAGCCACAAGACTTTGACTCTTGAAAAAAATTAAAAGTCTAAATGTATATCACAATGATGCACAAATGCAATGAGTGCTAGACTAAAGATTATATGCTTAACTAGATGTTATAATGCAAATCAACATTATATTTATCAATAAAGCCTACATGCACATGCATGAGGTCTCGATTAGTTGTAGATATTTCTAACAACCTAATTATCAACAAACAAAACCAAATCAACACAAGTTGTCAATAATCATGGTAAGAACTAAAAACATGCAATTAACAAATACAATCAATGAGTCATACACATTAATGTCTAAATGCAATGCATATAGACTTAGCTAGAGGGCAAAATAGTCCTAAATGTTAGCTATCACAAATAACACATCTCAACCCATAAACTAAGACTCAAACCTGTTATAACCAACATTAATTAAATAGTCATGCATTTAATTCACAAACTAAATGCTCAATCTAGGCAAACATGTCATAAAGTTGAAGCAATAAATTTTAGAACATGTAAAGATTATCTAGTCAAAGAAAACAAGAAGACCTATGCTTGGATTATACAAGGATGATGCTAGATGCTCATGGGAATGTGTTTGGTTGAATAAATGAGTGTTCTTGGAGCTTTCTCTCACTTAAAATCTCTCTTTCTCTCTCTAGGGTTTTTGCTATGTTGAGAGCTTGATGAAAAAGAAGAGATAAATGTGTTTATATAGAGAGATTAGTGAGGAAAGTGAAGAGATGTCGTTTTAAAAAACGAACCAATTGTCGACCGCTCTCGGTACCGCTATGAAAGCCACAATGGTCATGAGAGCGGTAAGCTCTATCCATGAAAACGCTGTCTCTACCGCTATGGAAATTCGCAACGATCATGGGAGCGGTCATGGGAGCAGTCACAAGCAATTTCAAATCTCTCAAGACAAAAACATGCATTTTAAAAAGCCAATTGATACAATAGAATAATCATGCATGAAGAGAGATAAAACATGAATGTGCACTAACAAGAAACACACACAAAAGATATGCAAGATATGAAAATGCATAGATGCGATGATAAAGCATATAAGCACATAATTAAGAGAAATACAAATGCAATTATATAAATGCAACGAAAGTGTGTGTGTGTGCAACTAAATCTTTTCAAGAGGCAAATCAAGTGGTTTACCTTTCGTACTTGTTCTTAAAGTCACGTTAGGAAGTCTAGAAGCTTGCCGAACACAATAACCTAAGCTTCCCTTTACATACCAATCCCAATGTGATTTATCATGAAATAAGCCAATAAAAAATGATGCACTTACAATCCCCCCCTTTGGCTATTTCATGACAAAACAACTATTCACAAAATAATCCTCACAAAAACAAACAAAATTAAGCTATTGGTCAACAAAGTAAATTCTACGTTATAATGAGAGAAACCTAAAAATCTAAGTATTCAAGGTCTTCAATCTTTTCGTAGATTATCATACCTATACACAATAGCAAGAAAACACTTTTCAAGAACAAGTGCATGTGAGGTGATCAAAAATAAAAAGCATTTGCACTTAATAAAGCAATACAAATTAATGCATGTGCAATGCTCCCCATAAATGATTACTCTCTCTCTCTCTCAAACTTCTCCCCCAAAGCATAAAAATACTCCCCCTATTTTTCTCAAGACTTCTTCCCCTTTTGTCATGAGATAGGCAAAGGAGCTTCCCCTATTGGGTTGCTTTAGTAAAGAGAGCTATTAGCACAAAAAGGCATTTGCATAATCATATAAACGAACTTTATGCAACTCAAGTAATTGAGAGAGATTCAAAGAATTTTATTTATAAAAAAATATGTGACAAAGATGTTTTGTATGCAAGACATGTTGTATTTAAATTCAAAATCAATGGTATTTGGCAAAGCAAACATCAAAAGGGTTTTCAAGAGAATTTAAACCAATTTGTACCCTTTTGTCATAGACAAGCAAGATATAGTTTTTCAAAAGATATTTTTGAGCTAAGAGTAACTATATCAATCCTTAAAGGCAAACCAAGACATGGATTCAAGGATCCTATTCGATTTTTCCGAATGAAACATCCATATGATAGTAGTTTTGTTTACACCTTTAAGAAGAGAGAGGCAAACCAAGACATGGATTCAAGGATCCTATTCAATTTTCCTGGATGAAACATCTGTATGATATGTTTACACCTTTAAGAAGAGAGAGAAGACTAATTTGGAAATAAAATCCTTATTGATTGAATGGATACTAGATCCTTATAGATTTTAGTCTTCTTATTTGCTTTTCACACACATTTTGCATATCAAGCAATCAAAAAGCATTTCATGCATATCATTTTAAGCATGTCATAAAATTCTCATGTCATGGAGATAAATTATGGGTCATTCATATGTACTTTCCCAAATAATTCTCCTAGTCTAAAAATGCATGTTTGAACCAAAATATGACATGGATTACAAACAAAACTATGGTTCACACTTATTAAAAAAAACATATAAGCATATATGTGCAACCAAAAATCTCAAGCAATTATTAAAATAGCATAAGTTTAATCAGCTTTTTGCACATGGCAAATCATGCAAATTTGCTCTCTTTGCTTGAGCCTTATATGGTCAATTCCAACCAAGACAAAGGGAGGCATGAGCCCCAATAAACTTACCAAGTCCATTGGACCTAGTTGCATTTACGGGTATCAGTGTATCACATTGGCACAATGGTAAGTAGGTTCATTCTTTTTAACCCACCTAAGTTCCACTTTATTATTCCTAGTGGTCATAGACATATTTCTAAATTCCCTAGGTTCATGCACACTTGCCCTTTTTTTCAACTATTTTTCTTTCATGCTCTCTATTTTACACCTCTTAATGTATTGAAAGCAATTTGGTATTAAATGATCAATCATACCACAAAAATGATAAGAAGGTACAAAGTAAAAATTTATACCATTGTATTGTGATCTCATCAAGACATTGCCATGTCGATGAGGTTGTCTTTGATGGTGCATCGATTTGCTTCTCTTTGGAGCTTGGCCGATTGGTGACACTTTTGTGGTCAAGCTTGTTGAGGTGGTTGAGCCGGTTGAACGTGCCTCCTTGGTTGAACATGTTTCTTGTGATCACCTCATTTCTTTATAGTTGGCTTGTTGGAGGAGGTGATAGACTTCTCAAGGACTTATCCTTTCTTCTTGGATTGCCTAGGCTTTGGTTAAGATGCCAAGGCTTGTGTGGACTTTCCTTGAGTTGAAGGTTGCTTGGATGAATCTTTGCTCTTGCCTTGAGCTTGAGGTTTTTTGACTTTGGCCTTCTTTAATTCTTCAAGGCACCTCATCTCTTTTTCCTTGACAATTTTCAAGGAGTTGTTTTTGTTGGCAAGCTCATCTTTCATTGCCTTCATCCGTTGGTGGCAATCTTCAATCTCCTTCTCATGCTCGAACACATCAATCACATCCGTCTTCAAGAAGTCATCCATGTCCGAACTCGAAGTCATCTTAGCAAGTGTATTCCTTGCTTTTTCAAGTTCCTTCTTCATCATCACTTCATTCACTTTGATAAGTGACATTTCCTTATCTAAGTGAGTCACTTTAGTTCTTAGTTTGAGATTATCCTCTTTCAATTTAAGGATATCATTTTTCTTCCTCTTTAAGCATTTTCAAAGATAATTAATGATCTCTTGATAATTCACCACATTATCACAAGAGATTTCGGAGCATGTACTTTCATGATCGAAGCTTCTCCCACTTGTGCTTTCATAGGTTATGTCATCAATGCTAGCTTCTCTCAAACTTGCTTCTCTTTGGTCTCCACTCTTTAAGTCACCCTTCTTGAATTCTTCAAGTGATAAACACTTGGTGACGGTTTGAGCTTCTTCTTGGTAGGAGATCGGAAAGGCAAAGTAGTTATTCTCACGATCAATCAAACTTGTGGAACATCCTTCAACTACTTCAACTTCGCTATCACTCCAAGTAGCGATCATTGCTTCCCCTCCCTTCTTGGACGAGGCCATGCTCTTTTTCTCCTTCACTTTAAAGGTCATTCTCTTCTTGTGAGATTTCATGAATCTCCTAAATCTCTAAACCATGAGAGTCTCCTCTTTATCAGAATCATTTCCTTCCTCTCCACTTTGGAGGTCATCAAAGCAATACCCTATCTAAGCATTTCACTCACACTCATAGTGTTTGGTGAAATGAATGCAATTGTGAATGCAATGAACAAAATGCACACAAATACAAGACACACAAATATGGTAAGGATTTCCTAAGTATGTCTAGGAACCCGCTCCGATACCAATTGAAAATAAATATTATACTCGCATGTGTCTAAACAACCTAGAGGGGGGGTTAATGGGTTGTTAATCCGATTAGTTACCAATTTTTCAGATTAGTCAATATTAAAAAATAAACCTAATTTAACAAACAATAAAATCAAGTATAAATTGCGGAAATTAAAGAATACTTGATTTTTACGTGGAAATCTTCAACAAGAAAAAACCACGGGCTGATATGTGCGCCACACACGATCCTCAAATCCACTATATGTAATGATGTTTACAACCTAGGTTGAACTCAGCCATTCTCGGTTACTAACCACCACTTTTACCCACATGCCTTTTATAGCGAACCTAGACCAACCCTAGACAACCTCTATATGAAGAGAAGGTTACACCCTCAAGTGATCTCTACGATCCACTACTATTCACGTGAGCACCTTCTAATCTACCAGCATGTCTTTTACAGAGGAGCTAGTACAATACTTGTGCAACTTCACCTAGAAGCCATAAGACTTTGACTCTTGAAAAGAATTGAAAGTCTAAGTGTATATCACAATGATGCACAAATGCAATGAGTGCTAGACTAAACACTATATACTTAACTAGAAGTTATAATGCAAATCAACATCCTAGTAATCAACAAAGCCTATATGCACATACATGAGGTCTCAATTAGTTATAGAGATTTTTAACAACCTAATTGTCAACAAACAAAGCCAAATCAACACAAGTTGTCAATAATCATGACAAAGACTAAAAACATGCAATTAACAAATGCAATCAAGGAGTCCTACACATTAATATCTAAATGTAATGCATATAGACTTAGCTAGACGGCAAAATAGTCATAAATGCTAGCTATCACAAATAACACATCTCAACCAATAAATTAAGACTCAAACATGTTATAACCAACATTAATTAAAGAGTCATGCATTTAATCACAAACTAAATGCTCAATCTAAGCAAACATGTCATAAAGATGAAGCAACAAGTTTTAGAACATGTAGAGATTACCTAGTCAAAGAAAACAAGAAGACCCATGCTTGGATTATACAAGGATGATGGTAGATGCTCATGGAAATATGTTTGGTTGAGTAAATGAGTGTTCTTGGAGCTTTCTCTAACTTAAAATCTCTTTTTCTCTCTCTAGGATTTCTGTTATGTTGAGAGCTTGATGATGAAGAAGAGATAAGGGTGTTTATATAGAGAAATGAGTGAGGAAAGTGAAGAGACGCGTTTTAAAAAATGAACCAGTTGTCGACCGCTCTCGGGGCTGTGAAAGCCACAGCGGTCATGAGAGCGGTCACAAGCAATTTCAAATCTCTTAAGACAAAAACCTACATTTTAAAAAGCCAATTGATACAATAGAATAATCATGCATGAAGAGAGATAAAACATGAATGTGCACCAACAAGAAACACACACAAAAGATATGCAAGATATGAAAATGTATAGGTGTGATGATAAAGCATATAAGCATACAATTAAGAGAAACACAAATGCAAACATATAAATGCAATGAAAGTGTGTGTGTATGCAACTAAATCTCTTCAAGAGGCAAGTCAAGTGATTTATCTTTCGCTCTTACTCTTGAAGTTACGTTGGGAAGTCCAGAAGCTTGCTAATTATAATAACCTAAGCTACCATTTACATACCAATCCCAATGTGGTTTGTCATGCCCCCCCCCCCCCCCCCCAAAAAAAAAAAAAAAAAAAAGAGGCATTTAAACTTTGTTTATAAAATAAGGGTATAATTGATATTATCTTATTAAAATATTTTAGATTTTTTTAGAAAATTTTAATTAAAAAGGGTACAAATGGTGTTTCATTAATAATATTTTTGGATTTGTTATAATTATAATAGTGAATTTAATGCACAAAATACAAAACAACTTTGTTCTAATATAACAAATAAATGGTATTTACGTACTTTAACAAAACTTGTTTAAGTTAACTGTTATATTTAACACAATTAAATCGTTAGATGGACCAATTTGGCTAATTCTAAAAAAAGAGGGACTAATTTGGCACTTGGGAAAAATGTGAGGACCAATTTGGTTAATTTTGTAAAAGTCACAAACAACTTGGAATTTGAAAAAAAATCTAGGACTTAATTGGTAATCGTCCAAGATTAAAAACAAAACATTTTGAACTATTTAAAACAACTTTTAGGTGGATTAAAACCACTTCCAATTCAAATTTATAAACTTAATTGTTTTTAAACATCATAAACTTACATCATTCTCCTAATAAAATTCAATTTAGTGAATTATGGTGGTTTAGGAGACATAGAATCATTAGTGATGGTGGAGTTGGGAGTGGAGTTGGTGGTCGAAATTATATATTGTTTTGGCTACTTTTTGTTGAAAAAATGGTGAATGGGTGAATGAAAAATTGATACTCAAAGTGCACTCGTTTAATTGAAAAATAATAAGTTTCACATTGGTGGGAAACATATATCTAGTCAAAGATATATTAGATTACTTGTGTAGAAGTTTGCAAGCAAGTGTAGCATATAAACTCTCTCTTGCATGCAGGAGGGGTGCGAATCATGGACCACGGCTTTAACGACTTGTGTACGGTTTGAACCGTGAGTGTACACCCGTAACTAACAATTAATTCTGAGATTTAAGAATAATTCACACTTGATTCGTTTGTATTTCAAAAATTGTAATTACCATTTATATATTAATTGATTTGTGATTAATTGGTTCTAAATTATTATAAATTTTAAATTTTGATTTTCAAAATTGCATTAAAATTGTCATTGGCTCCCACTTTAATATTCTTTATTTCCTCCACTGAATGGTTACTATATATATATATATATATATCAAGTATCCTCTTCAGTTGTAAAATACATAAAAATCAAGTAAAGCAATAATTCTCTTCTATTGAACTTGTGTTAGTGTGTTTTCTTTTGAGTGGCAAGTTCAAATCTAAAATTCTAGTTTACTATATAGTCGTGCTATTCAACACGGGCTGTGAGACAAATGCCAAAACACATACAGTGTAATTGGCGAATTTATCTTAAAGACACCATGAGAACTACAAGCATCACTTCTAGATTTGTTTTGAATCGAAATTTATGTTAATTACAATTTAGACAATTTGTTTGTATTTCATATTCTGATTGTTATATTTGTAATGCAGGTTTGTAGCATACATTTATATTGTACTTGTATTATGTTCGTATATGCTACTTGGAATAACAATTTGTGTGACACTTTTGTCCACATCTTGTTAAGTCATTATTGTACATATATATCAGTCTCGTTCTCATACGGACATCCGCATACAATTTCATAAGGATATTGAATGTGAGCCACTAGTTTTGACAAATACATATATACTTGAGTCAAATCATGTAAAATTAGTGGCTCACATTCAATATCCTTATGAGGTTATATGAGGACGTTCTCATTTATATATATATATATACACTGTCCATGACCCTAATTTTGTACATAAGATTTGACACAATTTTGTATCCCTTGGATTAACAATGTTTGAATGATATAGATCAATCCACTTGTAAACTATTTTTAAATGAATTTATTTATCTTTTCTCTCATCAATTAATGTTGTTTTTAAAAAAATTAATCAATTAATGCATTTAATTTATATTTCATCTTCTCCCCTAGTCCCAACCGGCCACCACCATATTTGTAGTATAATTCTCTCCCATATTTCTTTCTCAGTTTTTTTCCCTTTAACACATCACATATTATATATAAATTGATGGGAAAATACATGCGGCGTAAGCAAAAAATAGATTTGTATATTTTAAAATTTTCCTTTTTAAAGATGAATCTGAACCCTTGATTAATTAACATATAATTAAAGTATCGTACATTTTTCCACGTGACGATTGACATTGTGTCGATTGTAATCCGTAAGATCTTCCAATCCAATCACAAACTTGAATCACCTAGAAGTGTGAGCTCCATTTCTTTGAATTGTGTACATGAGGATGGATAACAAAAACTTTTTCTTTTGTTAGTCACAATAATCTTTTTAAAGAAAAAACGAAGAACGTTCAGTCACTTGTGAATTATCAATCTTTTGATTGAAACTCACGTGAACCTAATTTGAAGTTGTGTACAAAGTCTTTTGATGTAAAAGCTACAAGTGTACTATCAAAATAAAACATTACTTCTCTCTTTTTCCTCTTGGCCGAATTTCACACTATGTCTAAGAGCTGGATTATTTTTTTCAAGCAAAAGAAATAACTTTATCAAAAAGCATTAGGGTTGCCCGAATTCTATGATGGGGTATATATATGATGGCCAAAATCCTCACCCAAAGAGAATTAGGGCTGGCCAAAATCTACCCAAAAAAATATTAGGGTTGGTCGAAATCCTCTCCTAAAGAGGATTCATCCATGTAGTCAAAATCCTCCTCAAAAGAGGATTTGTGTTTCACCAAAATTCCTATCAACTTTAGAATCCAAAACTTAATCCAACTCTTTAGCGTATTATCCAATACTATATTGAATATAAATTAAGTTGTGACTTAATCAAAACCTTCCTAATTTGACTAGATAAATAAATTTCTTTTATTTATCTACTTATCAAATAAAGTCTTTGATTCTTATTATACTATCAACAATATTATAACACAAACAAAACAAAACATATTTCCAGTTAGAAAAAAGATTTTGACTTTTAATTAATTAATTAACTTCCATTTAATTAAACAATAAAATAAAATAATATATTAGGCTAAAATCACTAGCCTTGCTGTCCAAGATGTATATCATGTGCAATATATTATTTTTTTCATTTTATTAAATCCATTGGACTTTAATAAAAAGTCCACATGTGAACTATACCCATTTTTACTAAAAGAAACAAGCCCACATGCCTTAAGTTAATACATTAATATAATTTAATAACCCATTATATAATAAATGTGCAAATTATATTCCTAATATATTAATTATAATTCTAGATGGACCCATAAATTAGTCCGGTAGAAAATCTCAAGTGATCCATGCAAGTTCGTGTGGATTGGAGATCTTGGCCGGCTATCTAAATTTAAGCTTCAATAGACATAACCTAATCACAATCAACAAATGATTCACTTATGTTCGATCTATTAATTTTAGCTCATTCCACTAAAGAACTAAAATTGAACTCTTGAATAAAGATAGAATAAGTAAATGTTTCTCATTCATACCCTAGACAATCTTATTGGAAATAGTGTATCCTCGTGAAATTTCTTGTATCAGAATCAATTTTTGTTTTTGAAATTTCATTTAGTCTATTTATGAAATGTGAAAACCAAATCAACCCAAATTAAAGATGAGATGAGAAGAAAATGATTAAAGAGAATAAAGCCATGAAATGTGAGGAGTTTATTTTTGCTCACCCCCTTTCAAGGGGGGTGAGCAGTACCCCTTTCCTCATTTCCTGCCAAGTATCCAAAACTTGATTCAGGGTTAACAATAATATAATTACAAGGGCAAATAAGTAAATTAGTAAATAAAAATTAAATATAAAATTATTTTACAAATATTACAATAAACTATTCAGACTTAACAATAATAATAATAAACAAATCTAAAACAAAATCCCATGTGCGTTTAATTAATAAAAAATTAAAACAACATTTAAACAAAAAATCTTCACGATCTCTCTCTCAACAGTTCTAATATCTGAGTTTCTCATCACCCCTATATTTGTTTCTCTCTTGCTTCTTTCTCTATGTCTCTTCTTTCTTTCTATCTTCTTCGATCTCCTTCGATTCAAGTCGATTTGGTGGTTTCGACGAGGATTCGAGGTGGGTTGGTGGCTAGGGTTCGGAGGCGGCAAGGGTGACTAGGTTTAGGTTCGGTAGCGGGGTTTACATGGTTTGACTTCGTGGTGGTTGATTTTCGGTAATTGAGGGCTGTTGGGTCTGATTTTCTGTGATGAGAAGTTGCTTGGTTTGAATTTATGGAGGCAAAGGTTGGGTTTAGTTTTAGGGTGGTGGTGGTTGGATGTGAGGCAACGGTGGGTGTGGTTTTGGTAGATGGATTTGGATGTTGGTGGGGTGTTTGGGTTTGAGGGTTAGGGTTTGGTGATTGAGATGGATCTTGGTGGGTTTTGGTTTAGAAGATGATGGTTTATGGTGTTTATCTAATTATTATTATTTTTCAATTGATTTCAAATATCTAGTTTGGATTATGGTTTTTTTTTTTTTTTTTTAATTCAAGATTTAAGAAAATTGAAAACAGACACAAGGGTAAAATTAGTAAAACAAATCCTACAATACATATTAATTAATTTATTAACCTTGGTTAACTTTTGAGTTAAGTTTTGGACACTTGGTAGGAAATGGGGAGGGGGGTAACGCTCACCCCCCTTGAAGGGGGTGAGCAAAAATGAACTCAAATGTGAGAGAGGAAAGAACAATCGGTAAAGGAGAGAGAATGTGAAAATAATTAAAAGCATTAATTGATAAGAGATGACAGAGAAAACAAATAAATTCATTTAAGAAGGTTTACAAGTGGATTAATCCAGGTCATTCAAACATTGCTAATCCAAAGGATATAAAGTTGTAAAAAAAATTATATAAAAAATTGGAGACATTTGATTTAGAAGATGATGGTTTCTAGTGTTTATTTGATTATTATTAATTTTTCAATTGATTTTCAATATCTAGTTTGGATTATTATTTAAAAAAAAAATTAATTCAAGATTTAAGAAAATTGAAAACAGACACAAGGGTAAAATTAGTAAAACAAATCCTACAATACATATTAATTAATTTATTAACCTTGGTTAACTTTTGAGTTAAGTTTTGGACACTTGGTAGGAAATGGGGAGGGGGGTAATGCTCACCCCCCTTGAAGGGGGTGAGCAAAAATGAACTCAAATGTGAGAGAGGAAAGAACAATCAGTAAAGGAGAGAGAATGTGAAAATAATTAAAAGCATTAATTGAGTGAAAACAAATAAATTCATTTAAGAAGGTTTACAAGTGGATTAATCCAAGTCATTCAAACATTGCTAATCCAAGGGATATAAAGTTGTATAAAAAATTATATAAAAAATTGGAGAGATGGATTATAAAAAAATTGGCAAGTAAGTTGTCATCACCACATACAACATAAGATGATGTGGTTAATGAAAAAATCACTTGACACATCATTTGAGTTGAAATTTGGGTTAAATTTTTGGGTTGTCTAGCATTAGTGATTACTAAAACGTTTGTGAAAGCACCTGAGATGTGTGTGTCTATATATATATATATATAGACACACACATTTTTTTGCTTTAACGCACTGGTATCCGAAGGCCCACTGACCTCGAC
This sequence comes from Acer campestre, assembly GCA_954870605.1. Taxonomy (NCBI): domain Eukaryota; kingdom Viridiplantae; phylum Streptophyta; class Magnoliopsida; order Sapindales; family Sapindaceae; genus Acer; species Acer campestre. The sequence goes on from OX940810.1 coordinate 21,732,451, forward strand.
TAATTCGGTTTCGAGTCGGGTCGACCCACTAAGGGGTAAAACTCTCCCAACGCAAGTTTTCTCCATTCACAACACTTGAACTAGGAGAGGACATGCAATTAGAATGTGAACTGATATTGAATTATGAATGATACATATTTATTTATTTAGTTTATAGAAGGGATATATTTATTTACAATGTTATCATGTTGGCAATAAATCATCTTTTTTCAAGAGTATATATTGTGTTTAGAGAAAATTCAATATGAGTGAGTTATTCATTTAAAAAATATATTATTTCTTATCCTAACTTATTCTTATTTTTTTAATTAACAAAAATTAATTAAATTTTTGTGACTGCACACAATATTATTTTACTCATGTTAAAAATATATTAGTTTGAAATATTGATAGTTTAATAGATTACCTAATCAATCTTAAATTGAATTTTATGTGAATTTTGGGTGGATACAGGAAAAAAAAAAAAAAGATTTTGAAAGGGAACCCAATCCCTAAACAAAAAAGTTTTGTGAGTGAACAATTATTTATTTATTTTTTATTTTTTATGATTAGGTTAATTATTTCAAAATTATATGTTAATTTTAATTAAGTAAAAATTATTAAAAATAAATTATTTATTATTTTCAAAAAAAAAAATTCAATTTTTGTTTGAAATAATTTTTTCAATTATTAAGTTAATAAATTTTCGAATGATTAAATATGTTTTAAAGATTAAGTTATGGATTTTTTTTTTTTTTTTATAATTTAAGAATATTGTTTTGAGAAATAATTATATTCTTTGTAATATCAATAAAGAAAGAATACAGATTTTATTTGTATATGAAAAACATGTAAAGAGTATATACAATTATTTTCATATATAATTAAAAAAAAAAAAAAAATCAAATGTGTTTTGCAAGTTGCAACACACCACATCATTCGTACACTTAGCCCCAAATAAACAAAAATTATAATTTTTACCGTCATCATCAATCCTCACCTCCTATTTTCCTCCGACTATTGCATCCAACCTTTCTGCGACATACATCATGAACTCAAACCTCGTTGACGACATGTGGATCACCATCTGATCTTAACAGCAACTCTCCGGTGACCCTAGAGACCGCCCCAAATCATCGTCTATTTATAAGGCGTGTCTGGTGCCCAACACTTCGATAGATTGGGTGTGCGTCTCACGACATCTACCGGTTCTAGTCTGTCTTAATGCGCCATCAAGACGCCTAGATGTGCCTTTAACTTCACTCATTCCCAAATTCCCATTGTATCAATTGTTTATTGCCAACAATTATTATCTTAAATGATAATTAAAAAAAAAAAATTTACTATCTGATTTTAATATTTATTTAATTTTGAAATTTTATCATTACTATACAAACCTCATAATACATAGATACCCTCTAAATTTAATATAAAAAAAAAAGATGGCTATATTGCCACCCAAAATAATTCTACTCACACCCACTACAAATTTTTTGAAATTTATTAATTTACATTTCACAATTTAATATTATTATCTTAATAATTTACTTTTAACAATTTCTAACCATTTTAATTAAATTGATTCTCTTCAAACTCATAAAATCGAATATCGATAAAGAACCCTAAATCAATAACCCTAAACTCTAAACTTTTTGAGATATAAGACTTTTCCTGATTAAGTTTCCAAAATGAAACGATATACCGGTTATATTGCTTTTAGTACTTCCAACTTTTGTTGATTTTTTTATTGTTATAACTTATAATTTATGACTTATGATCAAATTGGAATGAACTTTAGAGTTTGATATTGCTTTTTGTGATGACTTTAGTGTCGCCAAATTCAATTTGGTTTTGATTTATTGAAGTTCATCAAAGAAGAAGAAGCAAATTGGTTATCTAGTGAAGAAGTATTTGATTGTCAAACTAATGATATCGCTTCAGTTTTAAACTTAGAATTTATTTTATGTTTTGCTGTGGAAAAAAAATGAAATTTATTATTTAGGATTCTTGAGTTCTTCACCCAGATTTGATTTCGTGTTAGTTTGTTGAGAAACAATTTAATTGAAATAGTTTATTAATATTTAAAATTAACCTTGACATTTTAAACATTGTAAAGAGTATATTAAATTTCAATGTTTTATAGTGGGTAAACAACAGAGAAAACGAAAGAAAGCGAAAGAATAGAAAGGGGGAAATATCTTCTTAGCCTTAACCCTTAGATGTGCTTGGGTTGAGCGTTTGATCGATGATTGATAGTGATTGAAAGAACAAAAAGATTCCGGTGACCGGAGTTCTTATTTCGTTAGAGCTTCAACACGCCAAAGCTATGCTATCGTTTTTTAGTAGAGTAATGTTACTTTGCCCAAATTTGATATCCAAATCTGGTGTCCAAATGACGTGACAACACTCTTATCCATTCATTTAGATTGTATCAGATTTGTTTGATTTAAATGAATATTCTCATTCATTTATTTAGATAGTATTAGATTTGTTTGATTTAAATGAATGGATGAGAGCGTTGCCATATCATTTGGGCACTAGATTTGAGTACCAAAATTGGCCAAAGTAGCATTACTCTTTTTAGTGAGTAGCCGAGAGTTTTCTCATAAAAGGATTGTCGTATTTATAGGTGTTGCGAGTTATTAGTTCATGATTTCGTGGAGTATATGATCCCTACAATCTTGGCTGGATTTGGTGGGATGCAGAATCATGGACCCATTCAAACTTGTCTGAGTGTTATATCCTCAACTGCCACACTCAGTTTCTGAATTAACAACCAAGTCAATTGTCGATTACATGCTTTATCAGGTCGACCCATGTTATATGGGCCAGAACATAGTCCATACCTGAATAGCTTGGGCTTTTAAGGCGTTGGGCTTAGTGGCCATTTTTAGCTATCGCAGTAAGTAAATGGGCGAGAGGAGAACTACTTCGGGTGACAATAGAGCCACCCATATAAAAAAAATACAAAACTTATGTGGTAACCAAAAATGGCCCATAGGCCCAAAAGAGCAAAGCCCAGGCTTATGTTACCTTGGCCCAAACTTGAGATAGCCCAGCAGGAATTGCAACAGATTGATTTGGTCGTCTGAAGACCAAGTCAGCCATGAGTGTTAAGTAGCGAGATTCTGGGGGAGAAAATCTCTCCCAGAATCTTGCCCACAATCCGCCCACGATCCTACCTATCTGATTCAAACGGTAACCAGGTTTTGCCTATAAATAGAAAAGCATTTTTCTTAGAAAGGAGATAGAAATACAAGCTTACTAAAGCGTACTGAAACTCTGCCTCTAAGAATCCGGCCGCCGGAATCCAAAGTCCAAATCTTCATGATCATTGTTGCTCAGCCCAAGCATAACTAAGGCTAACGATCCAAACCATCTCTTTATTTTATTCTGTTCACTTTTTATCTGTTCTTCATTTTTTGCAGGTTATTCGGTCGATCGACCAAGTTCATTTGTAGGGCAATTTGATAGACGACAACAGCATTCATACGATTCAACCCAAGTTGCATTGGGCCTAGCAACATACGACCCGATCCACCTTGATTGTAGGTCGACACCCTACAGTTTGGTGCCCACCGTGGGGCCCGTTGCAACTTCACAAATCAATTAGCGTTCATACTTTCAGACGAATTACAATGTCAGGTGAAGGAACCACTCCAACCATTGAAGAGCAGATCGCTGCATTGGTCGCTCAAACAGCGGCAAATGTAGAAAAGTTACGAGCGTTAGAAGCTGAAAACGCCGCAATTCGAGCGACTAATGAAGAATTGCGAGCTATGGTCGACGGCGTTGTACCCGACAGCGAAGATGTGGGGCGTCTAGTTCTTGTCCCCAACGCTGAACAAGAGGTCGACCGACGAGGTCGAGACGCTCCGACAGGTCCATCGATACCTGATGTGAATCCAAATGTCGGGCAAACCCAGCAAACACCCCAGACAACCCGAGTCGACATCGACCTCAACAACTTGCTCACTCGAAACGACAACGAGCAAGATCCTATTACGGGCAGGCAACCTGAGAATGTCTTGGGGACACCTGTGTCGCTCCAGTCGACACCAGGTCTGGTAAAATCTAATCCGGACCAATCTTCCCTTGCTAATTTAGAATTTTCTAGCAGGTTTGCAGAAATGGAAGCCCTCATACAAAGGATTCCTGGCGTTCCAGCTCCAATTAAAAGGAGCAACATGAACAGCTTTGCAGACTCACCCTTTGTCGACGCAATAGCGCTTGTCGAGATGTCAAAAAAGTTCAACTTCCCAAACATGAAGCAATATGAGGGAACGACTGATCCGGACGACCACATAGCACAGTATAAACAGAGAATGTTTACTGTAGCGATTCCACGCGACCTTCAGAAGGCGTGCATGTGCAAAGCCTTCGGATCTAGTCTCAATGGTCCAGCTCTACAATGGTACACTAACCTGCCTAATAATTCTATTAATTCATTTGCGCAGCTTACAGATACCTTCGTGGAACAATTCGCAAGTAGCCGCAAGCTGGAAAAATAGTCGGACGACCTATACACTATAACCTAGAAACACAGCGAAAATCTAAGGACTTATGTAGGTCGTTTCAACAGAGAGAAGGTCCAAATCCCTCACTGCAATCAGGCGACTGCGATATATGCCTTCAGAAAGGGCCTCAGGTTTGACTCTGACCTCTATAAAGAATTGACCAAGTATCCATGCAGGACAATGGAGGATGTGTTGGCCAAAGCGTGGGCCCAAATAAAATGGGAAGAAGATGAAGCTAACTACGTAAGTAGAGCCAACAATTATTCCAGCCCCAGAAACGACCGAGTGGATAGGCGGTCGAACGACAGAAGGTTAGAACCTTATCCGACTGGAGGTAGGACAACTCGACAAAATGATGAAGGCTCAAGCGACGGTCAACCATACAATAGGGCCTACCCAAGAACAAGTCGACCAAGAGCAGAGGTACCAGAATATAATTTGAGCATCGAACCAGTCGACCTCGTAGCAGTCATGAGGGAGATGGGCAAGACAGTAAATGGCCAAGAAAAATGAATGCACTTCTAGAGCATAGAGATGCAAAGTTGAGATGCGAGTTCCACAGAGATCACGACCATCAAACTGAAGATTGCATCGCCCTCAAATTCGAAGTTGCAGAACTATTGAAACAAGGACATTTGCAAGAATTCTTAACAGAAAAGGGAAAACAAACCTTGGCAAGACGTAACGACAGAATGACCAACGCAAACGACAATCCACCAGAACCACCTCGACACGACAGGGTAATAGATTTCATTGCAGGAGGTTCTGAAGTGAGTGGCATTAGCTATTCAGCGGCAAAAAGACATACACGACAAGTGCTAAACACTGAAATTCAGCCGAGTATGGAGCATCTGTCGACCTTGGACGAGACCGTCACCTTCAAATCCACAGACAAATCAGATTTGTTTTCTCCTCACCATGATGCACTTGTTATTTCACTTCATATTGCTAATTGTTTAACAAAAAGAATTCTAATTGATAATGGCAGTTCATGCAATATATTATTTAACAGTGCCTTGAGAGAAATGCAGGTCGACGAGTCAAAATTAAGCCGTCGGACGACGATGCTGACAGGATTCAGTGGAGAACAAAAAAGTACGTTGGGGGAAGTCGTGCTACCTATTAGGGGTGGGCACAAAGTTCGGAACCGAACCGAATCGAACCGAACCAAACCGAAAAAAGGGTGTTCGGTTCGGTTCGGTTCGGTTCAAAGGATTAATTCGGTTTAAACCGGTTTAAAAAATCAAAAACCGAAAAGTTTTCGGTTTAAACCAGTTTTGGTTTTTCAAAACCGGTTTGAACCGAATAAACCGCCTACATAAGTAAAAAAAAAAAAAAAAACTCTAAACTTTTCTAATGTTCTTTACTTCTCTCTCTTAGCCGCCGAAAATTGAATTTACTCTCTATTCAATTTGTGATTTTTTTAAATGAATTATAAATTAAATATTATTAGCTAGGTTTGATTTGGGGTTTTTTGGGCTTGGGCTATTAAAATTTATCAAACTTTGGCCTAAAATTAGAATCCAATAGCCCATCAAATTTAAAAACATAAAAAAAGACTAATTAAACTCATCAAACCAATAAGGCCCATTAGGCCCAAAACCGAAATGAACCGAACCGATTAAAATCAATTCGGTTCAGTTCGGTTACCATTTCTTATTCGGTTCAAACCGGTTCAATTTTGGGTGAACCGAAACATTTTCGGTTCAATTCGGTTTTGCCCAAAACCGAACCGAACCGAACCGAACCGTGCCCACCCCTACTACCTATCTACGCTGAAGGTGTGAACCTCTATGTCAACTTCCTGGTGCTTGACTGTCAGTCACCCTACAATGCAATCCTAGGAAGACCGTGGATTCATGAGATGAAGGCAATCCCGTCGACTTACCACCAGATGATAAAATTCCCAACAAGGTGGGGAGTTCGTGAGATTAAAGGAGAACAGAGAGCAACCAGAGAATGCTATCAAAATGCTATGAAGAAGAAAAAAGAGTCGTTATAGCAATTACAGGACTCTAAGGTCGAGTCAACTCCAAGCGAATCAAAGATGGAGGATCTCGACAAAGTATCGATCGACGCAAATCGACCAGATAGGAAAGTATTCATAGGGTCCAGATTGTCGAAGGAAACTAGGGAACAACTGATCGACTTCCTAAGGGAACGGCAAGACAATTTTGCATGGTCACATTCAGACATGGTCGGCATCGATCCAGAGATAATAGTTCACCAACTACAGGTCGACCCTGATCATCAGCCGGTAAAACAAAAGAGGAGAAAATTCGCTCCAGAGAGAAACAAAGTAATCAACGAAGAAATCCAAAAACTGATCGGCATAGGTTCAGTGAAGGAAGTTCAATATCCCGATTGGCTAGCAAATGTCGTGGTCGTTAAGAAGAAGAATGGCAAATGGCGGGTATGCATCGACTTCACAGACCTTAACAAAGCTTGCCCCAAAGATTCATTCCCTTTACCCCATATCGACATGCTAGTCGACGCAACAGCCGGACACGAGCTACTCAGTTTCATGGACGCCTACTCCGGCTACAACCAGATCCTGATGCATCCAGACGACGAGGAGAAAACAGCCTTCGTAACAGAACGAGGTATCTTCTGTTATAAAGTAATCCCGTTTGGTTTGAAAAATGCAGGTGCCACCTACCAACGGCTCGTGAATATGATGTTCGCCAAAATGCTTGGTTCGACAATGGAAGTCTACATCGACGACATGCTGGTCAAATCACTTGTGGCCCAACAACACATAGACCACCTGAGGCAGTCGTTCGACGTCCTCGACAAGTACGGTATGAAATTAAATCCAACTAAATGTTCTTTTGGTGTCTCATCAGGAAAATTTTTAGGGTACTTGGTCACACAAAGAGGCGTCGAAGCCAACCCGGACCAAATCCGGTCAATACGAGAAATCGAGTCGCCTAAATGCATTAAAGACGTACAGAAATTGACTGGTCGAGTAGCAGCGTTGAACAGGTTCATCTCCAAGTCGTCCGAATGATGCCATCCATTTTTCAACACCTTGAGGAAAAACAAAGCCTTCGAATGGAACGACGATTGCGAGAAGGCGTTGCAAGATCTAAAAGAATATTTGACCTCGTAGCCACTGCTGTCAAAACCAAAAGACAACGAGACACTACTCATATACTTAGCCGTGTCGAGCACAGCCGTCAGCGCAGTATTAGTGAGAGAAGAAGGCGATCGACAACATCCTATTTATTACGTAAGCAAGGCATTGCTTGACGCTGAGACACGATACAGTCGGTTGGAAAAACTGGCACTAGCATTGGTCGTTGCAACCCGAAAATTGAGACCATATTTCCAATGCCATTCAATTAAGGTATTAACGACTTACCCTCTCAAAAATATACTGCATAAGCCTGAAGTTTCAGGTCGACTAACGAAATGGGTAGTCGAACTGAGCGAATACGACATCAACTATCATCCGCGAACAACATTAAAGTCGCAGGTATTAGCTGATTTTATTGCAGATTTTACACCTAACGAAAATTTGCAGGCTAAAAAAGAGTTAGTAGCTCTTACGGAGACAACGTCAAACGAAAAATGGACCTTGTCAGTCGACGGTTCAAGCAATGTGAAGGGCAGTGGACTGGGATTGATACTAAAATCCCCTCACGGGGACATAATAGAACAGTCCATCCATTGCGAATTCCGAGCGACAAATAACGAAGCGGAATACGAAACACTAATTGCTAGACTCGACCTAGCTAAGAGCCTAAACATCAAGAATCTCCAAGTATTCAACGACTCACAATTGGTCGTCCGACAAATAAGTGGGTCGTATGAAGCAAGGGATCAAAGGATGACCGCCTACTTAGCCAAGGCCAAACAGATTCAGTCGACCTTCGACGAATTCACCATTGATCAAATTCCACGATCGGAGAACTCCCGGGCAGATGCACTAGCTTATCTTGGCTCGACAACGACCAACAGATCAAAGTCAATTCCAGTAGTACACCTTACATCACCAACTATTCAAGTAGCAAAAATAATCACCCCAATCGACAACACAAGAAACTGGATGGATCCGCTATTGGATTACCTACGAGCCGACATTCTACCTGGAGACAGAACTGAGGCTAGGAAAATCAAAGCTAAAGCCGTAAAATTATGCATCATATATGGTAAGTTATATAAGAAGTCTTTTACAGGACCTTACTTGAGGTGCGTGGCCCCACGAGAAGCATACGATGTTCTAAATAGTCTACACTATGAAGAATGTGGAAATCACTCGGGGGCTCGAAGTCTGTCGAACAAAGCAATCACATCAGGATATTACTGACCGACAATGCGCTCCGACTCCCAAAATCACGTGAAGTCGTGCGACAAGTGTCAAAGATTCGCACCAGTCTGCCATCTTCCCCCAGGTATGTTAAATTCAATCTCAGCCCCTTGGCCTTTTATGAAATGGGGGATGGATATTGTAGGAAAACTCCCGGCTGCACCCGGAGGTGTCGTCTACATGTTGGTGATGACAGACTACTTCACAAAATGGGTGGAAATCGAAGCTTTACCTCAAGTACGCGACATCGAGGTATGCAATTTTGTATGGAAGTATATCATTTGCAGGTTCGGGGTTCCACGGGAAATAGTGACCGACAACGGATCCCAGTTCATTTCATTCGACTTCAAGAACTTCTGCGACAAATATGGGATAAAACTGAGTTTCTCAACTCCACGATATCCACAAGCAAATGGACAAGCGGAGTCGACAAATAAAACCATAATCAACACACTGAAGAAGCGACTAGAAGCTGAAAAGAGTGAATGGGTTGGAAAGCTTCCTGAGATCTTATGGTCGTATCGTACTACTCCTCGACGGTCAAACTGGAGAAACCCCATTCTCTCTTGTTTATGGATCTGAAGCAGTGATTCCCATCGAGACTCGACTCGCAACCGCACGGAGTGAAAACCCAAACGAAGCCCAAAATAGTCGCGAGCTTGCCTTCGAGTTAGACCATTTGGATGAACGACGAGATCGAGCAGCTCTCAAAATACAGTCGTATCAACAACAAGTCGCACGACATTATAACAAGAAAGTACACATCAGGACCTTCAAAATCAATGACTGGGTGCTACGACGTGTTTTTCAAAACACTAGAGAAGAGGGAGCCGAAAAGTTGGGGCCAACTTGGGAAGGACCTTATCAAATAACAGATATCGTCGGTCGAGGAGCTTACAAGTTGCGAGGACTTGACGGTCGAGAGCTAAACAACAGTTGGAATGCACTCCACTTAAAACAGTATCACTTCTAAACTAGAAACTTTGTTATTTTTTACTTTCAATGATATTTGCAATGATATTAACGACGCATAAAGAGCTATGATGAAAAACTTAGTACTAAGTTAAGAACTGAGCTTGCAGAAAAAAAATTTCAGTCGACTTCAACGTATTATGTTGCTTCAAAATTCTTTTGTTATTACAGCATTGAGTGTCCCGACGTCGACGGCAACACGAACCTACTCCCAACGTCCTTGTTTAACAAACGCTGGGAGTCAAGGACAGCACTTGATGAAAATAATTATCGACTAACGCATGTAAGCGATGAAACTGTCGACTAACGTATGTACGCGATGAAATTGTCGACTAACGCATGTACGCGATGTAAAAATGTAATTTGTCGACCGACGCTTGTACGCGATGTGGTTTGTCGACTGACTCATGTACGCAAGTATTCTATAAATAAATATCAGCAATATTTTTTCTATACTATAATGTTGTTCGACCTACGCATGAATATAAGTTTACATGCTTATTTCATTCAGATATTTTAATCATGTGTAAACCCCATCATAAGATGGTCGTGTCGTTTCCACATACAAATAAGTCTTATACTTCATAAGAATTGAAGACATGCAAACAGATTAAAAGATTAAAAGCATCGATCAAAAAGATTAATAATAAAATAAACGGTCAAAACGACCAAATCATCCATATGTATCAACCATATCATCCATATACAAAATTTTAATACAAGAAAACAAAAATATCAAGTTGCAGATGGGCTTGCAGGTGAGTCGACAGTAGGAGCAGCAGTCGATGGATTTGCAGGAGGATCAGCAAGAGTCGAGTCGACAAGAAGCGAGTCAGTCAGAGGCAGGTTGATGGTATTGGCACCTTCAGGGAGTGCATTTTCAACTATTGCTTGCTCGTCGTCTTGCCCAGGTGACAACTCTTCCATCTTCTTCATCTCTTCATATAGCTCGATCATCTCTTGCATCATGGCGACATCCCATTTGTTGTGATGACCAGAGAGATATTCTTGGAAGAGCTCCGCCTTCGCTTTGCAAATAGCAATCGACGCAATGGTCATCAGTCGGTCCTCCAAAGCGACGACAAGCCCCTTTTGCTCGTCAACCTCTGCGCGAGCCTCGGTCGACTCCTGGGCATGCCGATCCCTCGTCGCTTTCACCTCCAGTAGCTCTTTCTCAATAGCCATGTTCTTTTGCTGGAGTTCCTCGACAGTCTTGTCGACTTTTGCCTTTTCCATTTTCAAAACATCGATCGACTTCTTCTGCTTTCCACACCTCTCGCTCATCACCTTGAACCTTTCATTCAGTTGCAACGACCCCTGCAGAACCTACAAAGCAGGAAAGATTCGTGTCAAATATACGTTATAAATACCAATGAGATCAAAATACAAACTTACCTGAAACGCTGCGAGCATTGTCGTGTCGAGCACTTCCTCTGTTCTCTTGGTTTTCAAAAACTTCTCATCCGCTGCAAAGATGAAGTCAGTCGACTTCTTCAAAAATGCCGCCGGTGCTGAGAAAGATGGCAATCCAGAGGAAGACTCAGTTGGCGACTCAGAGAGCGAGGTAGAAGTCGGCCGCCGAGAGGTCGACTAGACCCTTTTCCCTTTCTCGACCGTCGAGCTTCTCTTCTGCCTCTTCTTTGCCGGCGACTTCTCGGGAGAAGAGGTATATACATGCTCAAAAGGCGCTGAAGCACCCTCCTTCGACACGTCGTCGACCTTGCTCTTCTTCGCTGCTGCAACTCTTTTCCGTGCCATCTCATCCCTGAATTTCTTCAGAGCATCAGCGTCATTATGGAGGTTCAATCTTGCGCTCGCCATCGACGTCACTACGAAACGACGTTCATTGTCAGATACAGGCGACAAGAATTTCATTTGGTATTGGAGAATTTCGAAACTCCTCTTAATCCAAACATACGACAAGAAGTCCTTCACACTAGGATAAGGCTTTCGCGACCTATTGAGAGTCGACCATCTCCAAAGACTGCTAGGCCTAAGTTTACCTTCTGTCAGCAGCACCTTACAACTTCTATCCTTTTCAGGGATACAAAGCATTGCTTCGGTGCGAGCAGGAGCAACGTCGCACGACGGTTTGCTCCCTTTGCCTTTTATTTCTACAAAACGAGCTGAGAATCAGCAAAGGTAATCTAAGGTAAATAAAAATACGAAACGACAATTGTCGAACGACACTCACCAAAACTATTCCAAGTCCGTCTGTATTGATACGACCCATTCCCCATCGACCAAGGACCATCGATTGGAGGACCTTTGGCAAAAAAGTAAGTGTTCTTCCAATATCTATCGTTCGTCGTCGTATCAATAACTATTTGCTGTTCTTTACTCCTAGGTATTAGCATATAACGACCCTGGTCGTGTATGTGCTTCTTCAAGTAATAATTATGGAGGAGACATCCCATCCCAAAAGGTAGATTGTACCTTTCGCTGAGAACACCCAAGCTCAGCAATATCCTCCACGTGTTTTGGCATTAGCTGACCAGGAGCAAGGTCGTAGTACAGTAGCATCCGTCGCACCAACTGGGGGACAGGGAATCTAAACCCTAAACGAAGGGTGTACTCGTAGAAACACATCCACCCTGGTATATCCCAGTCAGCCCGTTCATATCCCTTAGGAGCACGTAGCTCGACATCCTTTGGGATGCCATAAATCTCCCTCAACGCACATAAGTTCTCTTCTGAAATCAGACTGGCTGGACTCTGCTCAAGGACTCCTAACGGTCGACCAGAGGTCGTCGCCTCATCTACATCTATATACTCAGGATGGTCGACCACCGCCGCAACGGCACGTATGCCACCTTGTTCTAATATGCCTTTGGTGTTTATTGTAACTACACTCGACGGATCCTCTACGGTAATCTGTCGACTTACGTCTACCCTGCTGCTACCGACTCCATCGACACTATCTTCCCCGTCACTTGTAGTCCAATTATATTGAGGGTCAGAAACAGTATCGTCGCTCGACAGGTTCACATCATCGTTCGACATGTTGACGCCTAAAGCTGACAAGGCAAAAAATGCACAAGTCAGAAACTAACGCGCTACAATCACAACCTAAGGTTTCTAAGAGTTTTGAGGCGACAGCAAATCAAATATTAACTTAGTCTCTAGCATCCTAAAGGTCGAACGAAACATAAAATATGAGCCTACAATCTCTAGCATCCTAAAGGTCGAACGAAAGAGTTCTCCCACAAACAAGTACACTAACAATCCAACATAGCAAAGAAGATCAAACAGAGGAAACAAACCGGAATACAACAAGCACAACGAAGAACAGCAAAAACAAAACCAGAACTTCAAGAAAACTTCAGGCAAGTAAATCTTTACTTTATTTGCATATTATACTTCTTGTTTCAAATAATCAAGTATCACAGGAAAAGCAAAAGAAAATAAATACCTTGAAAGAAAAAGAAATCTCTGAAAAAAAAATCCGGTGTGAAATCCACGAAGAACTAAGAGTTCGCTGAAGTAAGGCTCTGAGAGGCTCTAAGAATTTGAGAGGGGTTTGTTCTGTGCAAAAGTGGCTTGAAGAAGAAGGGGGAAGATATTTATAACTAAACCCTTTGCAACCCTTTCACCATGTGTCCACGCCTGAAGTGAATGTAACCTTTCAGTTACCAATAACCCACGCACGCACGCAACTGCTCATGATGAGTTTTTTGAAATTTAAAACCCCTCCTCAGGCAAGACGAGCATGCCAAAATTAAATGCTTCTGACGTCATTCTAGGGTTTTTGAAGCAGCAGATGTCTTTTCGATTTGACTTTTGGTTTGCCCTCATTATAGAACATCCGTCGAACGACGTTAGTAGTACGACATCTTTTGTTTCAATAAACAGCGTAGTTCGTATCAACCTAAGTTGGTGTTTCGACACAATTCATTACAAATTAATTACAGCTGGAGTGCTCACACGACCTCAAGAAACCATGTCAGGTAGGCAGTTACAGATCAGGCAGATTCAAGTTTGGTCGCTCGACAATAGTCGACACGATGTAAATCACTCTCTACTTCGTTGGACTCTCTTTAGAGAGTGGGGGACAAACTGTGGTAACCAAAAATGGCCCATAGGCCCAAAGGAGCAAAGCCCAGACTTATGTTACCTTGGCCCAAACTTGAGATAGCCCAGCAGGAATTGCAACAGATTGATTTGGTCGTCTGAAGACCAAGTCAGCCATGAGTGTTAAGTAGCGAGATTCTGGGGGAGAAAATCTCTCCCAGAATCTCGCCCACAATCCGCCCACGATCCTACCTATCTGATTCAAACGGTAACCAGGTTTTGCCTATAAATAGAAAAACATTTTTCTTAGAAAGGAGATAGAAATATAAGCTTACTAAAGCGTACTGAAACTCTACCTCTAAGAATCACGGCCGCCGGAATCCAAAGTCAAAATCTTCACGATCATCGTTGCTCAGCCCAAGCATAACTAAGGCTAACGATCCAAACCATCTCTTTATTTTATTCTGTTCACTTTTTATCTGTTCTTCATTTTTTGCAGGTTATTCGGTCGATCGACCAAGTTCATTTGCAGGGCAATTTGACAGACGACAACAGCATTCATACCGATTCAACCCAAGTTACATTGGGCCTAGCAACATACGACCCGATCCACCTTGATTGTAGGTCGACACCCTACAACTTATTTTATTTTATTTTATTTTAAGAAATACCAAAATTTTGACATATTAACAATATTAATTCCACATAGATTTTTGTTTAAAAACGTAAAATAAAAATAAAAATAGTAACTACAGTTACGTAGGAAGGTAAGCAAGGACAAAGACGTAAATAAAACGAAGAATAAGTCGGTGGGTGAAATAATTCAAACTGAAGCTGAGTTTGCCCTAGACTCGTAAAGACGCCTTATATAAGCATCGCGTGAACCTCTTTCTCACAACATCATCCCACACACTACCGCACACCATTCACGACACGCTCCTTCTCCAATCTCTCATTCTTCTTTTCTTCACCTATCCTTCAAGGTATAATCTCTATGTTTCCCTTCTCTTCTTTTTTCGAGTTTAATTTATTTTAATAGCGTTGTGTTTATCTCTAATCGAAGCTGGAATGTTTTGTTTCGGATGTGAATCTGTCGCGTGTGATTTGGAACCATCCAGATCTATAATCTTATAATCATGTTTCCTTGTTTAATTTTTGTTGATGATCGGATTGGAATTAGGTTGATTGATTATTGGATTTGATTTGAATATGTTTAGACTTTTAGGTTTTATGGTAAACGTATTCGATTGTCTGTTTATATGTTAATCTCTCGTTGTTTTTGATTATTTTTATTGACTGGACGACTATTCGTGCAATCTGAGAGTTATATTATTTTTATATTTTAATACAGATTTAAGATTTTTTTTTTAAATAAAGTTTTTTTGAATAGCGAACAATTTAGAATTTAACCATTGTGTGAATTTACTGGACAACCTTTTTGTCTTGGTTAACTTTGGGATAATTATTTTATTTAATCAGTGAATTTACTGGATTATAATAATTAAATAACAATTAGATGCAGAACTCATCTTAATATTTCCTTTAGTATGTGTCTGTGTTTGTATTACTATTTGATAAATTAGTCATTAGATTTTGGAGGAGTTGTATGCTTATGGGTTTTATTTACTACTTGTATAATGTTTTGAGCATTGTGTTTATGCTGGCTGTTGAATGGCGGCGTCCAGTGTCAGATTTTTTCATATTTAGATACGCAAATTTCTGTCCTCATAATCATATTACAAGGTTCTTAACGAGGTACGCTTGCTCATAGAAATACATGTTCCCCTCGACAATTAGATATGTAAATGGATATTGTTTAAGCTTCTGATGTTTGGTTTCTGATTGATTCTGGTTTTATATACACTTAGATATTAGTCATGACAATTAAATATGTAAATTGATATTGTTTAAGCTTTTGATGTTTGGGTTCTCGTTTGAATCAGGTTTATATATAGTTTGGGCACTTGTAGTTATGAGTCATGATTATCTACAATCTGAGTTTTTAATGTTGTATAACTTTGGTATTTGCTTTCAGGAAGTTGGCAGTTTAGTCTGCTGGGTTGTAGTTTGACAAAGTGGAGTGTGTTAAGTTTGAAGCTTCTTTTATGTCTGAACGGGCCTCTCTCTTTTTGTCATCGATTGGATTGCTTGGAGAGTATTGTCCAACGTCTAGAAAAAAGAGCAGACATTCTTCTTACATAGTTGGCTGCATGCATATTGTGTTATCTGAATCATATAACACACACTGTTCTGGTTGCCAGTTTATGCGACCTTTGTCTGGTAAAGGAGGATTTCTGAAGGATAGAGACGTTAGTGCTGCCTACTTGCCCTGCTTCTGATTAACTTGATTTGCCACCCCTCACAGTTCAAGCAAGATGGCTCTGCAAAATATTGGTGCCTCCAACAGTGATGATGCCTTTTATAGGTATAAGATGCCAAGAATGATAACCAAGATCGAAGGAAGAGGGAATGGCATCAAGACAAATGTGGTTAACATGGTTGAGATTGCGAAGGCCTTGGCTAGACCTCCGTCTTACACAACAAAGTATTTTGGAAATGAACTTGGGGCTCAGTCTAAGTTTGACGAGAAGACTGGAATTTCACTTGTGAATGGGGCCCATGACACTGCCAAGCTTGCAGGACTTCTTGAGAACTTCATCAAGAAATACGTGCAGTGCTATGGATGTGGCAATCCAGAAACTGAGGTTATCATAACTAAGACACAGATGGTCACCCTGAAATGTGCTGCATGTGGGTTTATCTCAGATGTTGATATGAGGGACAAGCTTACAACATTTATCCTAAAGAACCCTCCCGAGCAGAAGAAATCGACGAAGGACAAGAAGGCAATGAGGAGAGCTGAGAAGGAAAGGCTCAAGGAGGGTGAGGCTGCTGATGAAGAGCTGAAGAAGATTAAAAGAGAAGCAGGAAAGAAGAAGGGCATTTCTGCTAATTCAAAGGATGTTGCTTCCAAAGGATTGTCAACCAAGAAAAAAGCTCATGCTTCTGATGAGGATCACTCCCCAGCACACAGCCAAGCTGATGAGAATGAACAAGCAGCTGCGGAAGATGACGATGATATCCAGTGGCAAACAGATACCTCATTGGAGGCAGCCAAGCAGCGTATTCAAGAGCAGTTGAGTGCTGCCACCGCTGAAATGGTAATGCTTTCCACCACTGAAGAGAAGAAAAAGTCAGTGAAGAAGTCTCCAGAGCGTGAGAGAAAGGGACATGAGAATGGCGCTCATGTTATTACCAATAGCCATCAGAAGCTTGTTGATGACATAAAAGAATTCCTGAAGAAGGGATCCTCTGCAAGCCAATTGAAATCCTTGCTGAGTTCACTCTCCGGGACTCCCCAAGAAGTGATGGATGCGATGTTTGCTGCTCTCTTTGATGGTGTTGAGAAGGGGTTTTCAAAAGAGGTGTCGAAGAAGAAGAACTACCTGGCTGCAGCAACTCAAGAGGAGGGAACGCAGATGGCTCTGCTGCATTCGATTGAGTCTTTCTGTGGAAAGACAGGTCCTGATGTGGTGAAGGAGATAGCATTGGTTTTGAAATCACTGTATGACAATGATGTGTTGGAAGAGGAGTTCATACTAGAGTGGTACAATAAGGGCCTTGTTGGTGGCAATAAAAGCTTACAGATTTGGAAGAATTCCAAGCCATTTATTGAGTGGCTCCAGAGTGCCGAGTCTGAAACTGAGGAGGAATGATTCTCAATCCCTTTTATCTGCTATTTTCTGCTGCTTTTAGTTATAAGTATGTTATGGTCTTTTTGCTATTGTTGCTGCTACTGTGTTTGCTATTATTTCGGAGATGTCTTTTCTGTTCTTTGTCGTCCTTGTGTGTTTCTTCTCGTCAAGTTGTCATTGTTAATGTTGCGTCTAGTTTATTAATATGCAATTCGGTATTGAGATTCCTTTCTGTTTAGTGGGATTATGAACTCGTTATTATCCTATTATTAAAATTGGGCTTGAATTCAATTTGCCATGCCTTTTGATCTTTTTGCTACTTGCTATATAGCTGCCTTAATTTATTTATTTATTTATTTTTGATGGAAATATAGCTGCCTTAATGGGTAGGCAGATGAAGGCCATAAGGGAATTGCGTAGGCCTCACCTGTTACATTTGATAATATTCTATTAAAGATGAGGAATGATCTAAAAAGAATGATGTTATTTACAGGCTATGACATAAACAATAATGAAAATAAAATCGCCTACAATACTGGAGTAACCTCGTGTTAGAATTGGGGTTTCTGATATCTATAGGTAGAGAAATGCATGCAGAAGAAGCACTTTGGGATCTTTATATGTTACATCAATCCAACTGCGCTCAATTTGACTGAGTTCTAATTTGGAAATGAATGAGAATCTTTTGTGAATATTTGTATACTAAATATTTTTCCATTTCAATGTTTAATATCAAATTTTACATTAAAAGAGTATCTTTAAAGAATAATTTTTTTAATAAATATTTAAATTATTATAAAAGTTTAGTATTATTTTATCAACGCAGGTTGGTTCTAGTGGTTCGGTACTTTTCTTTTAAGTAAAGTCTCTGGTTCGAGTCTTGTGAATGGAGAAAACCTGCGTTGGGAGAGTTTTTACCTTTTAGTGGGCCGACCCGGCTTGAAACCGGATTAGTCAGGGTTAGTGGGTCTACGGATACCGATACGTTAAAGCAAAAAATGTTTAATATTATTTTAATATATAATTAATAAATAAATTAAATAAATTGAATATATATATATTAATATTGATATTATTTTAAAGATTTTAAAGGTACTTTTGATATCTTTTTTAGGAATATATATTATTTTAATTAAATATAAAATGATTTGATTGATGATGATAGATTTAAAAAAAGTAAAAAAAATAGAAGTAGGTTTATGTTTGTGAACAGTAGAGCTCTATTCATCACAGCACTGAACAAACATTTTGGGAATTGTATTTTTTTTGTTTTTGAAAATGTATTCTGCACTATTTTAAAGCAACGATTAGAGCAACTCCAACTTCTATAACACTGTAAACTCTACTCTAATTTGAAGTTGAATGAGAATCTTCTGAAAATATACTTTCATCAAAAAAATTTCCACTTCTATATTCAACACCAAATTTTATATAAATTTTTTTTAAAAATTTAATATTCTTCTTAAATAAATTGAATATATATCAATATGAGTGTTATTTTAAATATTTTAATAGTATTTTTTTTAATAAAGCTTGATGTGACATTTAAATAATTAAAAAAAAACTTTAGTGGCATGAACAGTGTATGCCAAACCTAGCACACTTCAATAACACAAAAAAAATTCTTCTAGGGAAATGGAGAATTTGAAGTTGGTGTAGGGTTTGAATTGTTGGTTGGAGATGCTTTTAAATCACATATAAAAGATATCTTTTTTTTCCAAGTTTGATTACGGATATATCTGGTCCTCCATATTAATATATTATCCTCTCTAAGAACATCCCTAATAGATTGGATTTTGGAGTCTCCTTGATTATATTTAGGGAGGGTCAACCGGAATATACTCCAATAGGCTCTCTATCCTACTCTCTATTTTTATTCCGGCCGAAGGCTTCTTAAATTTAGGGAGTCAAGACATCCTCCCTATTATTTTCTTCTTTCTCCTCAAATAAAATGAATGATCAAAATGAGTCCACATCATTTATTTTCAATGGTCTAAATTCATCCTCTCTATTTTTTATTTAACCCAAATTCTTTTTATTTAAACCTAAATAATTAATTTATTTCCTACATTTTATTGTTTTTGCAACGACTAGCCACTGCTAAATCTTTTTTTTTTTTAACCCAAATTGCAACAGCTCTTGTATGATCATGATTTTGTATTGATTTTTATGGCAGATGTAATGGCTCTTTGTGTAGAGGTAGAAAGATTTTTTTTTTTTTTTAATTCATTTTTTTTTTTTAAATACTATTGAACTACTTCAATTTTTATTGCACTTTCAACTTTCAATTTTCAATTTTCAATTTTTCATCTATCCAATTCTTCTTTGACAATTTATCAAGGTATTATTAAATTTTGTAGTATATTTTATTTTTCAGTTATTTTTATTGTATACTTATAATAAATTTTTTTATTTAAAAAAATAATAATAATAGAGAGTCTTGTTGGAGTTTTACTCTTTATATAACTCTCTATTTGTAAAAATTACAACTGACTCCCTAAATCTAAGGAAGAAATAGGAAACCTTGTTGGGGATGCTCTAATGACATTCATTCTTAATAATTCAATGCCGGTCTTTCTTATCAAGATTTGCTTTCCTTAAACTATTTGCGGTTTAGATAAATGACAAGTCAGCGACTCGAATCCTAACAAAGCTAAAAAAGCTTTTAAAAAAAAAATACATGATCTAAATAGGTAAACAGATGGATATAGGAAAAAAAAAAGTGAGAAAAGTTTCAATGCATCTTTTCATATACAACCAATTAAGTATACTTTTTTTTTTTTTAAAGGAAAATTAAGTATACATGATAATGATATGATTTAATTAATTTTTATTTTCAAACCATACAACAGTGCATGTGCATTATGAATTATATACACATTCGGTGCATATATGATTTTATGAATTTAAGTTGAGATTTAAATTTTGGTATCTATATAAAAAAAAATTAAAAAAAAAAAAAAAAAAAAAAAAGAATTCTAGATAATTTTTTTTAGAAAAAGAAAGAATCTGGGTATATATAATAAAGGGTGAAATTCATTTCCGTCCCTCTAGTTTAACCTAATAGCTAAACTGGTCCCCCGGTTTTCAGAATTGTCTCGTTTAGTCCTTCTATAATGTTTTCCGTTGAAAAAGTGAAATCTGACAGACACAAAGGGTCAAAAGACCTTGCTACCCCTTAAAATTAGTCAGATTGTTCAAATGACCCTACTACCCTCCATCTCTCTTTTTAATTAAAACAAAAACAAAAACAAAAACAAAAATCTTATAATTTTTTTTAAAAAAATCTTCCTCTTCAGTCTTCACAAATCCACACCTGATTTCTTCATCTCTCCCTCTCTCTTCACAAATCCCAAACCTTTACAATCCAGAAGCTCAAGCCTAAATCTAATTTTGCAGAAATCTAGAAGCATCACACCTGAGCACAAACAAAAAATATCCACACACTACCTCAATGAATATAATCTCATTCATCATTTGATAATTTCTGTAGAAACTTGCTTCAACTACAATGCTGCCACAAACCCGAAGATTCATGACAAAATGCTTCCAAATTTCGGTTTTCCATTCACTTTCTCTCCCTATTTACATTACAAACATCAAAACCCAACCCATCAAACATCATCTTCTTCACACCACCACCACACACGGTCAAACATCACCCCCAAACACAATACCCACCATCAAACACACCAAGAAGCTGAATTAAAATAATGAAAAACAAAATAAGAACCAACCAAAATAAACAAAAAAAACAAAACTTTTCCAAAATTTTTATTTAAAAAAAAAAAACTCAAAATCAATTTTGATTTTTTTTTTCTATTCCCCATAATCAAACCAATTTCCTGAAACAATTTTGATTCCATTCACCAGAAACCAAATCCATCCATCTCCAAAACCAAACTTACCACAATTCATCTCAATCACCAAACCCCAACAACTGAAAGCACTCAACCATCATCGCCAATGGCAACCCCAAAAGAAACCCAACCACCACAATCACCACTACCCCGTAAAGAGAGATGAGAAGAAGAAGAAGGGATTCGACGGCTAGAGGAGATCGAGTGGTGTGAAGGAGGAGATCGAATGCCGATCTCAACTCGGAGGAGATCAAAACTCATAAGGGTGGTGGCCGATGTGATTTTGTTGGGTTAGGGTGATGGCTATGGTTTGGTGTTTGGGTGGTGGTGGTGGTTAGGGTTTAGTGATTGAGTTTAGTTTAGTGTTTGGGTGGTGGAGAAGATGATGATAGGGTAGATGATTTGGGTGTTTGAGTTTAGGTTAGTTTATTATTATTATTATTATATCTGGATTTTTTATAAAAAATATTTGTTAAGCAATTTTTAATTTAAGTTCTTAATTCCGTTAATATTTGTTTTTTTGAAAAAAAATTCGTTAATATATTTGTTTCTTTTTCTTTTAATTTATGTTTTCTTTTTTCATTAATAAAAAATTAATTTTTAATTAGGTGGATCTCCGCATTTAAATTTAATTTTGTTTGTTTTTTGTTTTAATTTTTTTTATTAATTTATAAAATACCATTATACCCTTTGGTTAGATAAGATTTTAGAACCTCGATATTGTTTTACCCTTTTACCCTTTTACCCTCGTTGACCTGACGGAATTCTGAGAAACCCTAACGAAATTGGACGGCAGAGACTAAAATACGTATTTTTAGAAATTAACGGGACTTGTCAAGATAAAGCTGAAAACTGGGGAACCAGTTTGGCTAATAGGTCAAACTAGAGGGACTAAAATGAATTTCACCCTATAATAAATGATTTTTTTTTTTTCTTAGAAAAACGGAAGACATGGCGGCTGCAAGAGCATTTAAGGCGACAGCAGGGAATAAAGGCGTGGCGGTTAGTGTGGTTTGTCCTTTCAGTTTTGGTTGTAATGTTCAAAATTTGGTAATCAATCAAACATGGGATGCTCCACTCCGATCCAATCTTAACCGTCATCTAATTCTTCCCATTTCTTTATTAAACACCATTAATGAAGTCACTATTCACTAATATGATGTTTAATGTCTCTCAAATCTAGAATTTTAACAGGATTATTTATTGAATTTCCAATTGTTTATAGGAAATATAATTAGACATCTCAAATTTATCTTAACTTTTAATGTGATAATTTCATTTATTTACTTATATAATGATGACTATTCATCTAACCATCAATTGAGATTAGTCTTAATTGTAAGCTTCTTACAAGGTACACCCGATTTCAATAAATTTATGATTCGTGTGTTCGAATTACTTCCATCTCATTAGATATCTAAATTTTAATACCTTAAAGAATAAATAAATAAATAAATAAATAAAAAGTATTCATATAGATAACAAAATACCAAAGATATAGTTAAAGATTCCTAATTAGGTAATAAGACTACACAATAAACACTTATCATTTTTGTTTTTAAAAAAAAAAAACAAACACTTATCATTTACCAACAGAATTTTATACTCTCTTTATCTCTCTTGCTACTCTCATGTTTTTCAATCACCTCCTTGTCTTGTGGGTGGGATTGTTTGGGATTTTATTACAAAATTATTTTTAAAACAACTTTTGTAAATATATATATATAAATATTACATTAAAAATAAATAATTAATAATGATTTTATCAATTTCCAAATTTAAATAATAGAAAGTAAAGATAAAAAAGATAAGAAAAAAAAAAAAAAACCTGAGAATGTGATTTGACGTTGATGGGACAATTGTTGCGAAAGACGGTGTGGCCCACAGCCCACTTCAAAATGATGGGCAAAACTGTAATTTTGCAAACCCATAACAAAACACACACAAAAACAGAGCTCCGATATTGTTTCCGTGCCCGTTCTCCGACCCCGATACGTCTCTTTCTCTTTGTATTGCCCTCCTCAGACATTCATGTAGTACTCAACTACTCACTCTCTCTCTCTCACACACACACACACTATAATTACTGTTTGTTGAGAGCAAGAGACACAAACAATCTCACTCTATGATCAAACACTGATTTTTATAACAATCCCTCCCTCTGCAAAACCCTAACTCATGCCTCAACAGCAGCGACGTCCTTCTCCGCCGGAACCCAGCCGGGTCGACCCGGCTATCTGGCGGGCTTCTGCTGGTTCTCTTGTTCATATCCCGCCTATCCATTCTAGGGTTTACTACTTCCCTCAAGGCCACTTGGAGCGATCGTTTCCTTCACCTGCTGCACTCTCTTCTCTCAACGTCTCTAGACCTGTCTTCCAATGCGTTGTCAACCAAGTTCAGTTCCTCTCCGACCCTGTCACCGATCAAGTCTTCGCCAAATTACTTCTCACGCCTATCAACACTGCTGCAGAACCTTCGAGAGAACTTGTTGAACATCAACAGCAGCAGCAGCAGTTTCATCATCAGCAACTGGAAGACAGGAATGTCGACAACTATATTCGAGAGAATATCGTCGCGCCGTTTGCCAAAGTTCTGACGCCGTCAGATGCTAATAACGGCGGCGGATTTTCCGTCCCGAGATTCTGTGCCGATTCGATCTTCCCGCCGTTGAACTATCAAGCGGATCCTCCTGTGCAAACCTTATCCATCACCGATGTTCACGGACACGTTTGGGATTTCCGTCACATTTATCGTGGGACGCCGAGACGTCACCTGTTAACTACCGGCTGGAGCAAGTTCGTCAACCGCAAGAAGCTAATCGCTGGGGATTCTGTGGTTTTCATGAGAGATTCAACAGGTAGATTGTTCGTCGGAATTCGGCGAGCAGAGAGGTATGGAGACGATGGGGACGGTGCGAGGTGGGGGGAGCATTCTGGAGTGAAGGTGGAGGAGGTCATGGAGGCACTAGAGAGGGCGTCGTTGGGATTGCCATTCGAGGTGGTGTATTATCCAAGGTCTGGATGGCCGGATTTTATAGTGAGGGCTGAGATTGTGGAGGCTGCCATGAAGATCATTTGGTCGGCTGGGGTGAGAGTGAAGATGATGACAGAAACAGAGGATTTGTCAAGACTGACATCGTTTCAGGGGACGATTGAGGATGCTTCTATGCCCAATCGTGGGACTTGGTGTGGCTCTCCGTGGCGCATGCTTGAGGTATAAACAATTTATGATTTGTGATGATTTCTGCTTTCGCAATTTTAGAGATTTTCGTGTGATTTTAAATTGTGATGCGTTCTGAGTGATTACATTGGCTTTATTGTTTTATAAGATGGTGAAGCCTGTATAGGCTGCGTTTTTAGTGGCAGGATAGGCCCTTGTCTGAGTGAGGAGAGGTTCTCAATGTTAGAATTATATTTTGTAAATTTTCCATGAATATTCTCAAAATTATCATAGTTATTAATTTCTATAGGAAGTCTGTACATAGAATTAAAGTAAAATTAAAATTTAAGATTATTCACGGCACAAGTAATACTGGACTAGGAAGTTTGTGCCATGTTTAGGGCATATGGAAATTCTGTCTATTAGATGGCCTTTAATTAAGATTGCATTGATATTCACTGTAGAATGTTGTCATTGCTTCCTGAATAAGATTCAAGAGTAAATGGGGTCTTCTATACACTGGACCAGCCACCAGGAAGTTTACGCCATGTCTAGGACTATTAGAATGCTGCTTGTCAGATGGCTTGTTAGTGATGACAGAATATTATGGGGTCCTGTTTTTGATTTTTAGTTGAAGTTATATCCATGAATGAAGATGGCTTAACAATCCCTGATGTTTCCAAGAAGTTAGTCTATGGATTATGTTACCATTGGTTACTACTTTTTCTGAAATTGATTAAATTGATGGACGTTTATTGTTTAATGAGTTTATCTTCTAATAATACGATATTTTCACTTTTGAAGGATGATTGTTGTGGCTCATTATATGCCACTTATTTTTCGTTGTCATATGAGGCTTATTAAGTGTTTATATTTTCTTAAAAAAAAAATTGTATATAGATGGACCTCACTGTGTGCTGGTTACTTTAGGAATATGTATACTGTTCTTTCCTTTCCTTTTTGAGGAAAACTTAATAATTAACATGTTCAATAATTAGTCTGATTTTGTGTTGCAGAAAGAGAAAAGAGGAACGATTTTTTTGGTTGCAAATTCTAGTATTTTGGCTTGAACCTTGTTCAATATGGTACAATTTAGAGTGAGGATCATTAGGGTATTAAAGAATATTTGTTTGACCATGTTGTAACCTTTGCTTGGATTTGAATAACTTTCTAAGAGGCAGTTTTGACAATGGATGTAAGATAAATTGCCTGGATGGCCATTTTGAGATGCACTTTTGCAAAGCAAACCTAGAATCATGTTACACATTTTACTGATGCAAAATTGTTAAGGGATAAGTGGTCTTGATTTGAATTTGGTTAAAAGTATGGAATTTTGTTGAAAGTCTTGTTGTCATGATTTAACTTTAAGAAGAATTAGTTTATTGTAATTGCTTAGGCAATGATAAGTCGTTATAGTTCTACTTAGTACTTACCAATAACAATGTCAAGTCCTACTGAATTGTTTTTACATGTATATGTTATTTAATTTGAAGCTAGATTTAATTCTTAATGGTGTAGTTTGTTACCCCCTCTCACTGTACCTCTCAAATTTAAGCTAGATCTGATTAGATTTTATTGAATAGTCTCAAATTCCTAACAGGATAATCATTATCGAAGGCAAACTAAAGTTGGTGCTATTAGAGGCCTCTGGTTTACTCGACGTTGTTTAACACTATAACTTGTATTAATTACAGTGTGGATTTGTTATAGTCCCAAAATCTGGGTAGCAAGACTGGTATCATTAAAACGATGTGCTAGGAAATGGGATTAAGTGAAACATTTATGTTAAAAATTGAAATAATGAAGTCATACAGATGTTAATTTTAATTTTTTTTTTTTGTTTAAATGCCTTCTATTTTCACTTTTTTTTTTTAGTTTGTAGCTTTATGTTTATGGTGTTTGTGCACCATATGCAACTATGTTTCTGATACAGTTACAAAAATATTTAAGTTTAGTAGCTTACTTGCTGTTTACCCTTTAAAAGTAAAATGCCCTGTAATGTTAAATTAAAGACAGATTTTATGCATCATAATTTTCTGAAAATGATATTACCCTACAGAGGTTGATAGCAAGTTATATTATAATCTTAATAAAAGGTTTTATAAGCTTGCTTAAGTAACATCCCGTCTGAGGACTTGATTTTATTATACACGTGATTGTTTTATTTGGGCGATGAAGAAAAAATGGATTTATTTACTTATATAGTTTAGGTCTCATAGTTACAGTTACATGTTAGGATATGAATATAAGACGTCATGAAAAGCAGTTAGATTAGATTTTTTTTTTTTTAACTTTACTTGTATTTGTATAGTCTTTACCTTTTGGCATATTTAAGATTTTAAAATTTTATGTCATAGGTTACATGGGATGAACCTGAAATTCTGCTGAACGTGAAGAGAGTAAACCCTTGGCAACTTGAATTTGTTTCAACCTCAGTTCCACTTCATACCCCTTTCCCCTCAGCAAAGAGATTGAAATTTCCTCCGAATTCTGGGCTGGTGACAGATGGAGAGGAAGAAGTCACCTTTCCGTTGAGAGGATTTACTGATTCAACAATGGGGCACATGTACCCTTCATTGTTGAGTTATAATACTTTTCCTGCTGGCATGCA
Source organism: Acer campestre (assembly GCA_954870605.1). Lineage (NCBI taxonomy): Eukaryota > Viridiplantae > Streptophyta > Magnoliopsida > Sapindales > Sapindaceae > Acer > Acer campestre. Next base: position 21,759,567 of record OX940810.1, read on the forward strand.
GGGAGCCAGGCAAAATACTAATAGCTTTTTTAGTTTATCAAATTTCATAAGTGAGAATACTCCTCAGATGTGCTCTGATAATACCTCTGGCATCAACTTTGCGCCAAAGTTGAAAAACATGGGCACTGAATTGAACATGGGCAGTTCACAGTCTGAAAACTTATCACCAGATAGCCATAGTAGTGCGTATTCCTTTGGCACTGAACTTCTTGGAAATCAGGGATGCAACACAGCTAAAAATGGGGCTAGTTCATTTCAGTTGTTTGGTAAGATCATACATACGAATCAGCCTGTTGAAAGTGGTTCTGACGATGTTGCTTGCACAGAAGATGATGGCGGCAAGGGGTTCAATGAAACTGAAGGTGTGAACAAGCCACTGGAACTTTCCTTGTCTTACACGGCACTGCTTAACAGGTTTGGTGTCCAATGCCAAGGAGAATCAGCAGATGAAGAAACTTGCTCTTTATAAGCAAATTGTTGTGTCTACGACATTTAGTTAAATAGCTTTACAGGTATGCTCTTCTCTGACTGGGTTCTACTTGTTTGTTGAATCACAAAAAACTCTGTAGATGCTAATTGCTCTCAAATTTGTACAGTAAGGTTAAATATTTATTCTCGTTAAATTTGAAAATGTGTTTCATATGTTTAATCTGAATTTCACCTAACCTAATATCCATTCTATATTATTTGCAGTTTCCCTTCTATTTCAGGAACAAGAATCCCCATTGCTACATTTGAAAAAAAAAAAAAAAAAAAAAGAATCCCCCTTGCCATTCTATATTATATATATTATATTCTTTGACTAAATAGTTATGTCCTGGAATTAGAAAATTATTTACGAAGGTTGAGGACTTGTGTTCATATTTGTATTTTTTATTTTCTGAAATCACTACATTAGATTGTAGAACAAGAGGTATCTTCTCTAGTTCTTCATGATTGATTTTTCCCCTACAAATAATAACCTGCATGTCTAATCGACACAGAATGAAATCTGGCATCTCCACTTGAGTTGTTAGGTCAAATGCTTGGGAAGCGGTCAATTTTTTGTGGTTTTCTTACAATAATTGTTTGATTACATGTCTACTCAATGTTCTAGTACATTTGTGTTTTTATTCATTTTAGTTAGTTGCCTTCAAGGTCTGGTTATCCATGGATTTGGGCAAGTATTCATAGACGTTGCAGCTGAAAAACTTAAGATGCGAAATATCTTCTCTTTTCCTTTTCACTTGTTGCCTGCTATGATCTTTCTGTCACCCTATAGTTTTGACATTCTCAATTCATCATTTTTTGCAGGTACTTGAGCAAGCAGGAAATCAACTTCTTAGAGCTTGGGGGTAGTTTGTGTAAGTTGGTTATGTTCAGTAGCCAATGTTAAAAGGCTGGAACTTAGAGTTATAGATGTTAAATGAAGTCATGAATGTTTCTGACATATATACTTGGAACTTTCTTTTCGTTACTGGGTTATTTGAGGTAATTTGATTTGTTTAATATTGGAAAAATTAGGTTTTACTTGCACAATGATCAACAAGAATAGGAAGTGTTTGGTCATTTGCAGAGAATGATCATTTACGAACATGTACAAATGCGTGTTGTTTTCCCAATGGCTTTCAGCCTATAGGTTTGAGCCAGTGGAAAGATGTAAAAATGCAGAACAACATGTATTCCTTGATGCTGTTTGACCGGTATGAAGCTAGTGAATCACTGAATTGGAAATTTGTATCTCTAGTTTGTTGTCCATTTGATAGTTATATTGTAGCGGAATATGAAGTATTTGCCATGTGTGCCTATGGGTGGGTAAATGAGTATTATTGTTGGGCTTGCCCTTGGATTCAGTTCCAATGGAGTAAGCTTCAGGACTGAACAATAGCACAGAGCTGCTTGTAGTACCTTAGGGTATTCTTTGTCCTTTGTTAAAATAAAGCTCGTGCCAAATAATAACATACTAATTTTTTGGTTTTTTGGTTTCGAATTGGAATTCACAAGGTTAAGATGAAGATAATCCATCATTGATTACCTTCTTGCCGTTTTTGCAACATTTACCCTATATAAAATTTAGCTAGACCAAACGAGCGACTTCCACCGTCTAATGTGGTTTGGTAGAAAAAAACATCTATTTAATTCAATAATGTTTTATGTTTGAGTATCCACACCATAAGAATATATATAAAAAATTTTCAGTTAGTGCATCTCTGATATAACTTTATGAGGATATTAAATGTGAGCCATTAGTTTTATATGCTTTGATTCAAATGTGTATGCACTTGTCAAAGTTTCTCCATAATGAGTGGTTCATATTCAATGTCCTGATAAAGTTATAGATTGAGACTATAAATATATATATATATTTTTTTATAATAAAGTATATATATATATATATTTTATAATAAAGAAAGTAGTTTGTTCTCTCCTAAATCCTAATCGAGTTAAGATGGAACTCGTATTGAAAAATGGACGAAGAGCTTATATTTATTGTTGCACAAGAAAATGTTAATGGATGTATTAAAAGAATAAAACAAATCAACGGTGTGCACCCAATTCACAAGTTCACCGATTAGTAAAATTTAAAATACAATATAATCATTATTATAAGCATCTATTCAAATTTCAAAAATAACTTTCTTAGAATGAATTTATTTATTTTTAATATATTGTACTTATAATCCCAAATAAATAAATTAATAAAACGCCAAATTTCTAGAGTATTCTTTGGCATCCTCATGCAAGGTTGGTCAGAAATATCCTTGTAATAGTACCCTATGTGCTAAGGGCAAACCACCTGAGTGGTTCCCACAATGTCTTTCGTGTACTTCTGACAAGATCTTGATAGCCTCATTAGGGTGTAAGCATCGTAGTAGAGGTAAGGAGCGACCTCTCCTGTAGAGGATCCCATACACCACAGTAAAACTATAGGCTTGATATTTTATCTTTCTTGCTTCCTTTAGGTCAACAGGAAGCTTGTGTTCCAGAATGTAATCTATCAAAGGATTCTTCTAGCAGGAGGCTGCATCAATCGCCAGGTTGATAGGGTTTTCGTGGATACTTGGTTCTGTGATAAGGCTTGCTCGCCATTGGTGGCCATCTTTGCTAAGGCATCTGCCTTACTATTATCCTTTCGGGGGATCTGCTTCATCACAAAGGTGTTAAACTTTGGCAATAATTCAAGTACTTTGGCTAGGTATGATGCCATGTTATCTCATCGAGCTTTGAATCTCTTGTTGACCTAGTTTACCACAAGTTACGAATCACTTTTGACTAAGAGGTTATGCACTTCCAGCTCGTGTGCCATCCTCAATCTAGCAAGCAAAGCCTCATACTCTGCTTCATTGTTCGTAGCTTTGAAATTGAACCTGAGGCAATATTGGAGCTCGATGCCTTCTAGGTCAACCATGAGCAACCCCACTCCGCTTCCTTTCAGGTTCGTGGCTCCATCTACATACAATACCCAATAGAGGGGACATTGGTGCTCAGGTCACCTGAGTCAGGTGTCTTCAGGTTCTTTCTGCTTGAGTTTAGGTTCCCCTGACTGCGAGATTGGTTCGTCGAGATCTTCAGAAAATTCTTCAAGGAAATCTGCTACAACTTGACCTTTCACAACACATCTAGACTCATATTGGATATCGATCTGGGTGAGCTCCAAAGCCTATAACATCATTCTTCCAGTTTTGTCTGGATTTTGGATAATTTATCTTAGTGGTTGATCGGTCACTACCAAAATGGTGTGAGATAGGAAGCATGTGCGCAGTTTCCTGGATGCCACAATCAATGCGAAAATCAGTTTTTACAACTTGGGATACCTGGTTTCAAGCCCACTCAGGGACTTGTTGGAGTAATACACGTCTTTTATGGAACTATCTATCCTTCCTGGAAAGTGCCTTATTATTGTTTTTACTGATGTTTGAAGTTTGATTGTCTACATTTTAGCATTAAATATTAATTTGTAAACTTTGGATTTTAAAACTTTTTACATGATATGTATATTCCAAACTGAATTGGATATGTATAAATTTTTAACCAGGTCATTACGCATATAAATTTAACAAAAACTTCGATTAGACATGTCTGGTAAAGTAGAAGGACCAGCAATGAAATCAGCTGTTCACCATACTTGGATTCTTTGTTGCACAATGTACATGTATATACTATATACTATGTACAATGTCCAGGGGACCTTGGCAAAAAAAGAAAAATATATGAAATAACTTGTATCGTTTCATTTATTGTGTAAGAAAATAATTCAACTAAAAATAAAAATTCAATTTTATTTTATGCCCCAAGGATACGGATATTCAATTTTAAATAAGTGATCCTATATTTATTCAATTTTACAAAATTGAATGTGTTCGTTGGATTTGTTAGAAGGCCTTTATTGATAATTGAAGCTTGTGCATGCATGGTCATATTGAAAAAATCACCACAAATAATAACATAAAACTGATAGACATTTATTGATAAAGGGCCTAAAATGATTCTAATGCCAAATTAACATATTCAAACCACTTGTAGAAAGAATGTAATGATCCCTATCACCGTTCAAAGCACCAATTCTACCCGACTTCTCTTATTCTCCCTCCAAGCACCAGACTTTGACCACCGTCTTCTTCATCATTTCGGTAATTACTCACCACCGTCCTCTTCTCTCTTGCCGCTTGATTTCGGTTTTGCTTTTAATTTATAGTTTTGATTTCGAATTTTAATTTCTCATTTTCTAAGGCATGTCTTCACAACCAGTCACCGCTCGTCGTTAGTCTTCTCTATCGACATTTTTTGTGGCAATGAATCACATTGTAGTAAGTTTGTTGAAATATAAGTTTAACCTCATAACTCAATAATGTATCAAATTGTGTTTTGTTGAATAATTAATATATATTATTCTGATCAATTAATTGTTTTTTACAGAGCACTTCCAGACATCACATTCAAGGTGTTTTTGATTGGGATGTAGATCCCAAGATTATGAAGTAGGTTAAATCTACCTATTTTGGTAGATTACTATATATCTCTCCTACATTCAAGACTAGTACAGCTTGTAAGTTTGGTTGTACAACACTACAATACAACAACATGTGCTTTTGATTTTAATGGCCAAAGTTGATAAAGATGGAGCAACCTTGTGTGAAATATTTTTAGGTGTCAATTTGTGTAGACCAAAGACTTGTTCTATACTTTTAACGGATCTTAGGTTCAACTTTCAGCATGTTAAGGAGAACATTAGTGTAGATAGCAAGGAGTTCATGTTTCATTTTCGTGCGTATGTTTTGTATATATTAGGATGTCTTGTGTTTCCAACGAAAAATGGAAACATTATGTATTCACATTATCTACCTCTCTTAGATAAGGTAGACGAATATGCATGGGGAGCGGCCTTTTTGGCCCATATCCACTATGCAATCAGGTCAGGTGTTGAGGACTATGGGAAGGACCTGGCTTATTCTTCAAACGCTTTGCAGGTAAGTAATTTCAATATTTCTATACAATTATAGTTTACTCAATAACTGAAATAACTTGTACTAATTTGTTAAGGACTAATTTGTCATTTATGAGCATATTCCAAATTTTCGTAAGGATTACATGCAAAAGGACACTATATCTAAGGATTTTTACTCGGATAGTGTTCCTTTGCTTATTGGCTGGACTGCAAATCTCAAGAAGTTCTCGGTAGAGAATTAATGATGACTAGATGAGAATCTCATAATTTGTTGCACATGCAAGCAACTATTGTGTGCAACATCATTGCTTTTGCATGACAATCACGCACGCGCTGCTACACCATCGCACAACAGATTCATGCAGCTGATGTGCTTCGCGTTCTAGATCGTTGTTCTTCGTCGTATTACATCAATAAAAGAAATACAATAAAACAACAAATAAATATATATATATATACACACAACCTGGGATTAATATTACAGCAGAAAAATTATTACATTTAATATCCAAAAAACAAAAACCCACCGTACCATGTAATTAAAGATCAATCATGCTTTAAAAAAAAAAAAAATCATACAAACAATAGATTGTGCTTACACATATATACATGCAATTAATCAATAAGAAAAAATGATTTATTTGAATATATCGTAATAGGGCTCTAACACCAATTGTAAACCCTAGAGTCACGCAGCGGAAGAAATTTTAAGCGACTTAATAAACCTGTATGATATATAAGAATAAAAAGAAGTAAGATTTGTAATCATACCTCAAGGATAACTCTTTCGTTCTTTATTTCTTGATATTACTTTCCAATCTATACCACCAGATCTTCCTCGCTTTCTCCCAAGTTTCCACAACTTCGTGTGGGCATGTCATGGGCTTCACGTGGTTGTATGGAGGTTGTAGAAACAACACAAAACAACTCAAGTTTATTGGATGAGAATCTTAGGAAGAGGAAAGGTAGGGGGGGGGGGGGGGGGGGGGGGTGGGCGGTAGAATAGATCTTTATTTACTTTGAACTATTTTTAAATTCAAGTATTTTAAATTTTTATTTAATTGTTTTACTTATAACTAGTTATGATTATCAGTTGATGTGCATTTTTATGATTGATTCAATCTAAAAATTTTGGTTTGTATGTTGTCTTCACAATTCCTGTTAAGCACTCCACTTACAGAAAAAATGGAGACTCTGAGGTAAATGAGTAAAGTTTCTTCAGATCGAAGTTTCACTGTCAAGGGTGGGCTAGACAGGTACATCTTTAGTTGGGTGAAAACTTTCTCACTTTGTTCATCTTGTTGCATCCCCTTTCCCATTTTTAATTGCTTTGGAAATAAAGATGACACTTGTCTATTGATTAGTTGATTAGTTGATTTTGAAATGAAGCAACTCAGTGCATTTACCTTTCCTGCTAGACTCTGGACATCTTGAAAGCTGCGAGGTGTGTTATGGTCGAGCACAACTTTCACTTTATCAGAATTTGCTTCGATTCCTCTTTCATTGATCATGAAAGCTAGGAATTTTCCTGTAGGAACTCCAAAAGCACAATTTTTAGGATTTAACTAGATTTGGTTTTAGCAAAGTATCTAGAAAATTTCCCTGAGATGGTCCACGTGCTCTTCTAGGTGGATTGACTTGATGATCATGTCATCTATACAGTTCTTAATGGTTTTTCAAATTTGCTCTCAGAACATGGAGTTTACTAACCTTTGATAGATGGTGTCTACATTCTTCAAATCGAAAGACATTACTTTATAACAGTAGAAAACTTGGTTGGTGATGAAAGCTGTTTACTCTTGGTATGGATGGAACATTTTGTTTTGATTGTAGCTTGAGAATGCATCCATGAAGCTCATCAGCTTGTTTCCGGATGTTGAGTCTACTAGCTGGTAGATATTAGGCAATAGAAAGCTATCTTTTTGGCAAGCTTAGTTGAAGTCTGTGAAATTTACACACATCCTCCATTTTTTATTAGCCTTCTTTACCAGGATTACGTTGTCGACCCATTCTGGGTAGTTCACTTCTTGGATGAATCTAGCTTCAAGGAGTTTATCAAATTCTTCTTGGATAGCTGTGTAACTGTGCTCCTTTCTTGATTGAAGAAACACCTATTCTCCTTGATAGACTTGAAATCTAGGTTGACCTGAAGCTTATGACTTGAGATTTGAAAAGGGATTCTTGGCATGTCAGCATGTGACCAAGCGAAAATATCCTTGAACTCTTTGAGGCATGCCTTCTACTCATCCGATAGCTAAACCCTATATGGGCCACTTTGGAAACATCAGTTGGGAACATTTGGAAGGTTTTTAGCTCTCCTGCTGATTCTCCTTGTTCCCTTTCTCAAAGTGTCTTAACTTCTTCTGATTCTTCTTTTTCATGTGTTTCATCATTTGAATACATCATTTGAATCATAAGTAAGAAAATAGGAAATGAACGGAAGGAAAAAAAAAATGTTCTGTTTGTATTCGATTGAACATAGTCTTTACATTGTCATTCTGACCTTTTTTTATACATTGACTCCACCTTCTGGTGGTTACGTAATTGTTGCTTTCACCTTGAAGATCGTGGGAGTTTTCCTTTTCTATTGATTAGTGGTGGCCAAGCAGGATAGTATGCTTTTTTGTCATGGGATAACCTTTTACCCTCCTTCTTGTTAGTTATTGATCATGTGTTCCTCTACTTGAAAACTGAGTCAACTAGTAAGCCTTTATGTTTTAAGGAGTGTATCCACATCATCTTAGACAAGTTTTGTTACAATAGAGTCACATTTTGATTTGATTGGATTTTGTCTGAGTGTTTACGATAAGAAAGGACACGTGTATGACTTGTACAGGTTAGAGAGTTTGGCTTCATTAAGAGTTCTTGTATAGGGAGACTTTCAGCACAACTCAAACTGCAGGAGCAGAGTTTTAGTTCCGTAAAACTCTCAACCAAACCTATCTTCCATGCAGATTGAATTTAACAATGTATATAGATACTCAGTTGTTCAGATTCACTCCTTATTGTAAGGATTTTGACTAAAGTTGACCCTGATCGTGCACTTATCTTTGAGGAGGAGGGCACCCCTAACATGGCGTGTGTTATTTCATCTTGTCATAAAGTCGCGATTAGCTTTCATCGTGGACTAAGTGTCAAACTATGGACCATGCGTGTCATGTGGGGCCAAAGATTGGTTTCACTTGATTTATAGTTTGCGGGGAAACCACCTTGGGATCTCGCTCAGAAGCTGACTTGGGTAAAAGGTTCCCTGTGAGGTGCCCATACCTCCTACATTCCAAGGTTGGGAAAGTAGGCAACATTTTATCATCAACAATATTATTTTGTATTTTAAAACATTATTTTGTTTTATTTATATTTTTTAAACTTGGTTGAATGACCTGTTTCAATCAGAGATGAATTTGTTTTGGAGTTTAAAAATTGTTTTGGATTGTGTTTAGAAATTTTGTCCTCTTTAGTAATTTTAGTTGAGATAAAAGAGAATTTCTCCTTACAATCCACAAATTATCTATTCACACTCCAAATTAATTTTTTTTATTAATGACAATTTTAACCTAAACTAAAATTACTAAACAAGACAAAAAAATTTAAAGACACTCCAAACTAATCAAATTATTAAAAAAAAAAATTCTCTCTCCTAAATCATTAGATTAAATATTACGTATTAAACTCTCTTCCTTAAATATGTTATTATCATATTAAACATTCTCTCTTAAATAATCTCTTTTTTAATTATTAAAAAAAAAAAAATCATATTTCTATACTTTTTCAGTTTCTCTATCAATTTCTGATTAATAGTTAAAAAAATAAAAATAAATATAAAAAATTGATGTTTTGTCGACATAAGTCTACTCTATTAGGTGAGTTCTATTGACTTAGGCATGCTCTACTTTTTTTTTTTTTTTTTTTTTTTTTTTTTTGAAACTTAAACAACTATTACAACCTTAGTCTACCTAAGAATTACAAAAAATCTAAACACATTATTTATGAAGCTTGAATTGTTTCAATGAGATTCGATTAAACTTAGAATTTATAAGACTAATGAAAGAATTAAAGTTCTCTAGGCAATTATTTACCTATAGGAGTATAAGAGTAACAATTTTTTTTTTTTCTTCATATTTCGATTTTTTTTAAATAAAAAAAATAAGGTACTTTTTATTTTATTTTTTATATATACATATGGTTCCTAAAAATCAAACTTATTAGTAAGTTTTTTTTTTCCCCTTAAATGTTAGTCTTGCTTGAAAAATAATAGAGATATAAAATTAGAGATATTTATTAGAGGAGAGAGAGTTTAATATGGTAATTAAATATTTAGGAGAGAGTATTTAATATGTAATAATTAATCTAATAATTTAAGAGAGATAATTTCTTTTCTTAATAATTTAATTCAAAAAAGATAAAAATGATAATTTTGTAACAAAATGAAGTGTCTTTGGAATTTTTTTTTTTAAATTTAAATTTTGAGAATGGAGTGTTTTTAGAAAAGAAGTGTAAAAAGAAAAAATTTGATTGTCAAAAGAAGTTCTCGAGATAAATTGTCATTAAAAAAATTAATTAAATGGAATGTAGAAAGATATTTAGTGGATTGTCAATAGCATTATTCTAAAATATGGGTGTTGGATTGCTAATAACATCACTCTAAAATATGGGTGTGTAAATCATATTTCTAGTGCACATCACTTCTTAGCAGAGCTGGTAATGCACCTTCCTTCCACGTAAGTGGTGGGGGGTTCAAATCCCACTATACGTATTTTACAAATATGTGTGAGGAGTTTTCTTTTCGGGTTGTTAGAGTAGTTATCTCCCATTATGAGAGTAATAAATATGAATGGTTCAAATCCTACTATGTGCATTTTATAAGCATGCGTGATGAGTTTTCTTCTCGAATTATATCTTATTATGATAGTAGAGTTTAATCCCGAGCCGGTAGCAATATTGGCACCCTTTTGTTTGTTAAGGTACAAAACTTTTAATAAAAAGAAAATATGCGGACATGTCCAGAAAATTCTAGAAAGATTAATACGTTAACAATAACACGAACAAGAAGAGCTTTAAAAAAAAAAAAAAGGACGAATAATAATTTGTCCATCCAAGCAACAGAAAGAGAATCAAAGAAGCATGGCATTGTCTGCCTCTCTCTCAAACAACTCTCTCTTAGCTCCTCCTCGACTCTCTTCTTTTTCTTCTTCTTCTTCAAAACCTACGAAAACCCTATACCTTCACTCTCTCCATCACAGACCCATTCTAGGGTTTCCTCTTGTTAGCACCACCAATAACAAGACAAGGCCTTCCTTTAAGTCTCCCTTCACTGTATGCTTTTCTTCTTCTCTCTAAATTAGATCTCTCTTTCCTATTTGTGCATATATTTTTTATGTTAATTTCATTATTTGTTCCATTCTGGTTGCATTTGAAATTTGATTATTCTTAGAAATACATGTTTTCTTTTTGTTCATTTATTTGCCGTCACTGTTCAGCTATATTGTTGACTTAATTTTAGGGTAATTAATCATGGCTGATTACATTTATTGTATGCTCTTCTAAGATTTCCCTTAATATTTTCAAGTTTACATTTATGGAGTAGATTGTTAATTTGTTATAATTTGTTATCATTTATATTGAACAAGATTTCCTACGGAAATTAAGAGAATTGCAACTTCATTTTGCAATGACCTTTCAATTTCTGTTTTAATTTTTCTGCATAGATTAATGGCATGGGGGGTGTCCAAAATGATATAAAAGCATCTGAAAGTGAAGCAGATCTGAAACATGTGTCCAATTTGAAGAAGCTTATTAAAGCCTACAAGGGTGCTATTTATTATGGAGATGAAAAGACTATATCTGATATTGAAGCTAGGATATCTGTCATAGATAATGAGAAGAATGAATTGTTAGAGAAAGTTTCAACTTTGTCGACAGAAATTACCTCTGGCAAAGAGAAATTTATCCGCTTGCAGGCGGATTTTGATAATTTTAGGAAAAGATTGGAGAAGGAGAGGCTGAACATAAGGTCTGATGCTCAGGGAGAATTGATGGAGAGCCTTTTGGTAATGGTGGACAGTTTTGAGAGAGCCAAGCAACAGATAAAACCAGAAACAGAAATGGAGAAAAAGATAGATATAAGTTATCAGGGTATTTACAAGCAATTTGTGGAGATCATGAGGAGCTTGAAAGTGGCTGCTGTACCAACTGTAGGAAAGCCTTTTGATCCCGCGGTAAGTGAATTCTCGAGACCTTTTCAATTTTGTTTCTTAATTAATTTGTATTGACTTGATAATAACATTTTAATCTTTTTGAATGTTTGTAAACGATGTTCTGTTATAATGCAATTGATAATAACATTTTTAGAGGTAAAAAAAGATCAAGCAAAGAAGAATTCAGCAGTTGATGGATAAATGCCCGACTCTTTGTTATTATTATTTTTTTGGTTTGACGTCATGGAATGAGTCGAAAGGTGTTATAAAGTGAGCTGTTGAAATTAATATGGGGATAGTTTGAGATTTTGAGTAATGAATTTAATAGGATTATAGGATAGAGAAAAATACCTGTTGACCAGAGCATTGCACAAGAATTGACATTATCCTTAGCATTTGCTGCACTAACAATATCACCAACCTTGACACTGGTTGAGAATGGATTTGATGCACATGGTTTGTGTACCTCCATTGTAGTCTATTGGCCAGAAAAAAATGAAATCAATGAATCATTTGATTTGTCACTGTTGAGAATGGCTTTGCTTGATTACACCATGCTCGTTTTCAGATTATTATTTTAAAAAGAAAAAAGAAAAAGAAAAATAGAACTATGATGCCTTCTCTCTTGTGAATAAGGAGTCAATTTTGCTTTGTGGTTTTTTAGGGTTCTGCCTCAGAATTATTTTTGTTGTGAGAGGGGTTTCATCTGGCTCTTTTCAGAAAGTTACTTGTCATGTATTCTTGCATATATATATATATATATATATTTGTCATTAGCATATGATCTGATGTGTTTCTTGCAAGTGCCTAGTCATTTTTCTAATTTCTTTAGTCTTGCTACCGTTTTCCCTTCATGTAGTTGCATGAGGCGATTGCGCGAGAGGAATCTGAAGAGTTCAAGGAAGGGATTGTAATTGAAGAATTCCGGCGTGGGTTTCTCCTTGGAGATAGGCTTCTCAGACCAGCAACTGTTAAAGTTTCTGCAGGACCTGGTAGAAAGAAAGCCACAGGGACCTCTGAAAAATCAGCTGAGCAATCTACAGCAGCTGCCAGCATAGATGAAAGATAGTAATTGTTTCAGGAAATTGAAATCTTCAAAGTCTAATTATAAGCTAAGCTTCTCCCTTGGATTAACAGTCCTGGTGGGCTAAAAGCTTTTATTGTTGAAAATGATATATCATTCTTTTTTTGCCAAGGCAAAATGTAACACTTCCCTGTCAATCACTCCATCTCTCTCTTAGGACGTTGGCATTAATAAATTTTGTATTTTATAGCACGTGCAAGTTTTTTCACTCATTATGAGTTGTAAACTCAATTTTTATGAAAAAGAAATTAAATTAAAATCATACAAATCTATGTACATTGCATCAAAATTTAAACCAATACTCAGATTTGATATACCCCGAGACTGGGTAAATTTCCACACCCAATTTAACTAGTAACTACACAATTCCTTACATCAATGATTCAAAATAACACATTTATGTACAAGTAGGCTCATGATCTTCAATGTTCAAACATCAAGAATCTGGTGATGTGATTCTTTTTCTGGGATCAATCATTAATCGGTATCCTTTTTCTTCTTTTTGTTTCGTTTTGCTAAAAGAGAGACTGTTCGTATCCTTCCAAACATGCAAGAATTCAAGAAGTTTGATCTCCTGCTGATTCTGAGCCGTTTTCTCTGCATTACCAATAAAAGATCTCATTAGAATCCATCATTCACGAATCACAAGTGCCTTCAGATATCTGTGAAAATTTTAACTACTTCACGGTGATTCACAAATATATTTTGTACTCTGCGTATGCAAACGAAGATGCTAACTATTAAATGAGAGCTACCATTTAAGTCAATGTTGCAAGAACCAAAAGTTATTCTATACTCTCAATTAGTGGGATAGCTACCTTTTTTTTTTTTTTTTTCCAGTAATGGCATCACCTTTGAGGCTTTGATGATGTGTATACATTTATAAATGTCAAATAAAATGCAATGTCGCAGCTTAATGGCGTCACCTTTGTCGCAGCCACTCAAAACATCAATTAAATCATCTATAAATTATTTTCTTCCTCCAACCGTGTATTCTTGATTAAATATGCAATGTTGGAGCTTAAGCATGTAACTTAAGAATAACAGAGAAAATTCAGTGCAAATGGACCTAGATATAAATTTCAAATAATCTCTTTACATATAACAGGACCCAGATAGATCTGCATGAATTAAAGGAATGTTGTATCTATTATTCTTTTCTGATGCGACTAACTGATACTATCAGTTCCGGTTATCACGAGCAACTAAGCAATAAAAGGTTGTAACGAGTGTGGAGACCGTGCTTATAATTCACTTATTCAGTTGAAGTAAATGACATTAATGAATGCTGCTGGTGTGAAATCAAGATATCAGAAGCAATCAATAAAGTAGGAGAACGCTAGTAACCGCGAAGCACAATGACATCATGAGTGTGCTATTGTTAGATTAAACATGCCCTAATTTGTTGCAGGTTCCATAAAAATAACCAATTCCTTGCAGTTTATCAAGTGTCTAAATTGAAAATTCACATCCCTATGCATTCAACAATCTGTTAAAATCCAAAGCCAAACTTGAGATCATATCTAAGGATCCTCAATCATCTAATCTATACTTCTAAATAAAGCATTATGATCCTAAATTTATGCCACTTGGAGGCCAGTTGTGATTTGTTAAGCTCAAATTAAATGCACAATCAGAAACCAAAATCATACCATAATCCAAATTTAATTTTATTAGAAGAAGGAAAAAAATCGTGAACTTGTTTCAGAAATTGATTAAAAAAAGAAAAGTACCAGCCAAGAGAGGAATTAGAAGCATTGATGCCGTTATAGAATCTAGAAAATCGACCGCGATCGGACGGTTTAGGCTTGAATTGTTTCTTTCGCAAACCGAAGATCTCTTGAACAAGAGGGACGTGAACCAGAACCAGCTTCCATGCCAACAACCATCCTGTACGAAATCGTAAACCGATTTTTTTTTTAATTAAGTAAATAAACTAAAAAAATAAATAAATTAAATAATCCAGAGAAATCACAATTCGTGAAGAGAGAAAATTGAATGTTATACCGACAATAATGAAAGAGAAAACGAAAGACACAGCAAGAACTGGACGTAGAAGTAACAGATTCAGATAATTCCAGTACGACAGAGAATTTGATGAAGGCGACTCCATTGACAAGCTTTTACTAGCTAAATCTGATTTCGCTTATTTGTATCTTCTCGTATTTGAATTGGAAATTGGCGCTGGGCTGGGCCGCTATTTCTGGGCTTCTCTAATTGGAGGCCCATATTATCAGCCCGTTTGACCACTCCAAATTTTCTCAGTCATTATTCACGCTGGGATACTTTTTTAGAGCCCTTGAAAAGGGGTGAGCATTACCCACTCCCTATGTGTTCACATGTGTCATTTTTTTAATTATTAATTTAACTATTTATCTCTAAGATAGTTAATTTTGTCGACCTTTAACTAATAAATGGACATATGTCAATATGCCAAGAGAAAGCCTTTCAAGTTGGGTGAGTAAAAATGAACTATTTTTTGACATCAATAGAAGATCTAATGGCCAATAGGTTGTTCACGTGGGGTCCAATGCTCGAGAAAACTTACATGGGAGTTGGGACTATCACATGGTAACACCATGAGATTATCCGATAGTACAATCTTATTGGACGATCCCACAGTCTCACCATATGGCAATCCTATTCAAAGTATCTAAAAGAATAAACGGGCCCACTTCCCGGGCCATACATGATACACCAACAAGATGTCCAATCTTCAAAATTGGTGTGACAATCCATAAAACAATAAGAAAATAAAAATAAATAAATAAAAACAGGATGGTCTTGTGATTTATGAACCTGGCCGATTTTCCAGTCCAATTACGTAATTAACAACCTAAATTCTTTACTTCTTTGACACGTCCCTTCCCATTCCACCACGTGTACGTGTTTACCGGAACGACCCACGCACTACCGGGTTTAGCCGGTGACCACATCTCTCCTAACCGCCAAATTCACATCCAGGTTCATCCCCCCTCACCTGTCAGTCACCGTAAAACCTTGGTATAAATTTAATTTTCTTTTCTTATATTCACTTCAACATCTCTGTTTTTTTTTTCTGTCACATAAAAAATTGGGCATTTCTAGGGTTTCAAAAATTTCTCAAAAATTTTTCATGGGACCATCGATTTCCTCATCAAATTCTCCTCGCAGGTCAACAACTCGTTACTTACGTTGTAACTTTGGACGCTGTTGTCGTTGTTTCTGTTGCTTCTATACTTACCCTTGAAATTTCGCCGATTATTTCATATTTGGAATTCAGAATCATCAAATTTTAGATTTTATTTTATTTTTAGGGTTTTATGGATTTTTCTTCGCATAATCAGTCGAGCTTGTCTTTGAGCTTCAATTCACACGTGTCATCGCCGCCGACGCAACCTCCACCGTCTAAAACGACGATCACTGACGACTCAATTTCACTGCAGATTGATACGAGTTATCGTCATTCGTCGAATCCAATACCGTCGAAACCGTTGCAATTACTTGATGAGAAAACTGACAAAGCGCACTCAGAAAATAACGGAGAAGTCAACGAGAAAGAAGAGGAGCAAGAAGAATTCAGCATCTTAGGGCATCCGATGTGCCTTAAACGACAAAGAGATGGACAGACACTGCCTTTGTCGAAACGATTTGCAGCGGAACAGGGGTTGGAATCTCGTCGAGCCTCGGTTCGAGCTTGGGGGAACCAGCCGCTGCCCATGGCAGACCCAGAGATTCATGAAATCATGGAAAAGGAAAAACGCCGTCAGTTCAATGGAATTGAGTTGATAGCTTCGGAGAATTTCGTTTGCCGCGCTGTAATGGAAGCACTTGGAAGCCATTTAACAAACAAATACTCAGAAGGACTGCCTGGAGCTAGATACTACACAGGCAATCAATACATTGATCAGATAGAAAGTGTATGTATTGAACGGGCACTAAAAGCATTCAATCTTGATAGTGATAAGTGGGGGGTCAATGTTCAACCATACTCATGTACCTCTGCTAATTTCGCTGTCTACACTGGTCTTCTGTTACCTGGGGATAGGATTATGGGTCTAGATTCCCCGTCTGGAGGGCATTTGAGTCACGGTTACTATACCCCTGGAGGGAAGAAGATTTCGGCTGCTTCTATATTTTTCGAGAGCTTACCTTATAAAGTGAATCCACAAACTGGTTATATTGATTATGAGAAGTTAGAGGAGAAGGCCATGGATTTTAGGCCTAAGATTTTGATTTGTGGTGGGAGTTCGTATCCAAGAGAGTGGGATTATGGGAGGATTAGGCAGATTGCAGATAAGTGTGGTGCGGTTTTGTTGTGTGATATGGCTCATATAAGTGGGCTCGTGGCAGCTAAGGTTTGGATTATATCTATTCTTATATATATATATATATATATATTTTTTTTTTTGAACAAATAAATTTGTTTTTTATTGTATATGCACTAACTAAGCAATATGTACATACATATATAATTGGAGTATTGGACCCATTTTCAATATTGTCATTATCTTCTTATTGCCGTTCTTCGTTTTGTGTTCCATGTACACTTGGATTGTTGACATCTTGCAACTCGTGTTAGATCTTCTAGCAACATATAATTAGTGATATTTTTTAAAGGAGATTCTTATTTTTATTTATTATTATTGGTTGCTTTAATTTGTTTGTAAGGCATGAGGAAAAGATTGGCAGAGTCTTTTCTTTCAAGTATTGATTGTGAATAACATCAGTTGAACAGAGAAACCTCACAGAGGCCTTTCATGAGTAATTCCCTATGTTGTAAGCATTTTGCCACTGGTATCAACTTCTTTTATGCACAAGAAACAAAATTCTCAAGGTATCGATTTTCAGTGTGGTGTATTTAAATGAGTTGCATAAACATATTAGAAAAGGCTGTCTCTTGATAAAATTTTATTGCGCAAAAAGGTGTTCAGCATTTTACACGAAGAAGTAATAGATAGTCCTTGCAAATTAGGCAATGCATCTTTTCCTTCTTCTATTACACTTCAGAGGTCTAGAAACTGTAGAACTGTTGTCCCGTGAATGTCATTGCATATCAGAATACGTATTAATCGTCAAATTTTTAGCCCTTACTTCCTATCTTCTCTAGAATGACACACTTAGATAAACTAGAAGTCAGGCTGATAAACTGGTATGGGTTTTTGCATCAATTATGTTTGAATGCCATCGTTTTGAGTTTGATGGTTGGTAGATTATAAGCTTCTCATTACCAAAATCAAGGTGTTAGATTCTTTTCCGTTTCCTTTTTTTTGGGTGGTTGGTTAGACAACACATCTGTGTGGAAGTCAAATTTTGAAGGTCCATTTTGCGATGGTCAGATTTAAAGAATCATTGGTACAAGGTTACCTCTGTTTCATCAGGTCAATAGAAAGAATGATTTCGGTTCAGTGCTTTTAAGTTTTTTTGTCGATGCAAGTATTCTTTATTCTTACGAGCTTTCCAATGTTTATAAAAGGTGTTAAAGTAATTTTATTTAATACATAAACAGTTTAAAACTTTAGTTCATGATAGTTGATTGTGATATAAGATACTAAACCGGCTTCTACAATTGGTTATTTGTCTGTGCCACTGTTAGCATTTTCTTTTTTTGTCTTTTAAGTTTCACACTTAAAATTCATAAAGGAAAAACCTTAAGGCAAAGGAAAAGTCTTCTTTTTTCCATTTAAATAAGATAAGATAAAGATAAAACTCACTCTGCACTATGATTTTCTTAACTAACACTTGCTGTCATCTTTTGCAGGAATGTGCTAGTCCATTTGACTGTTGTGATATTGTTACCTCGACAACTCACAAGAGTCTTAGGGGTCCTAGGGGAGGTATCATTTTCTTTAGGAGAGGCAAAAAATCAAGGAAGCAAGGCATGTCTCTTAGTCAGGGTGATTGCAGTAGCCATTATGATTTTGAAGACAGAATAAACTTTGCTGTCCATCCATCATTACAAGGGGGTCCTCACAATAATCACATTGCTGCTCTTGCCATAGCCCTGAAACAAGTGGCAACTCCAGAGTACAAGGCATATATGCAACAGGTGAAGAAGAATGCTCAGGCTTTAGTATCCGCTTTGTTGAGAAGAAAATGCAGATTGGTTACAGGGGGCACTGACAACCATCTGCTACTATGGGATCTGACTACTTTAGGCTTAAGAGGTATACTATTTTTTATTTTATTTTAAATTAATATTCCAAACACAGAAAAATGGATGAATCAATTACAAGATTGCTTGCAATGATGGTTGATTTTATTGCTTTATATGCAAATGAGTTTCAGCGGTTTAACACAGCTACATGTTTTAACATTTTCTGAAGATTTTTTCCGAATTCAGAAAACTTATCGTAATAACAAATTCAGTATTCAATTTTAACTGATGCATCCGGTTTTAGTGTGTCAATTCTATTATTAGAATGTCTTATTGTTTTACAGCTATTCTGTATTTTCTGTAAAGTTGTGTATTGGACTACTTTGCATGGACTTCTATGCTGGATATGTTAAGATGATATCGACCATTTCTACAACTAGAAGGATGCCTTGCTAATATAATTTTCTCACAGACATGATAATTATTGGAATTGTCTTCTTGTACTCTGTTATTATGTAATACAAGCTTGTATAATTGTTGGGAGTGATAATTCTTGTCTCAGTGTTCTATGATGATCAAGGGAAAACTGTCTCTTGCTGCCCTGTAAACCAAAAATTTCTTGGGAGAATTTTGCACAATTTCAAAACCATGATTGCTTAGGTCCTTAGGATGATCTGATTTTGCTAAATAGCTTCTCAGTTGTATGTGTAAAGTGTTGTTCAAGAAATTAGGCATGATTGGGTGCTTGTTGAACCAAAGTTAAGTTGACACTGCGTAGATAGCTGTTCTGCAAATCTGGCCTGGATTGTTTTAATTTTAGAAATTTCTGGACAGACCCAAGGATCTAGTGAAAGTGAATGTGACATGTAAACCATAATAACCACAAAGCTGTGGAAATTGATAACCGAGCACATTTTCGGTGAGGATGAGATCTGGAGAATGTATTGCTTAGATTTAAAAATAATGGGGATAGTATTCACTTGTTTGGGCTTTCCACTTCTAGATTGGTCCTTCCCTTCATTTTCATCCCATCTTGTTTTGTTTTGCTTCTTTTGGTTTCTCCTTTATCATGTAATAATAAACAATCGGGATTTAACCATTAAAGAAATCTGTGCAGTTGCTCCTTAACTTTTATGGCTATTTGTACATTTAAAATGCACGTTACTAATTGCATATCAAATTAGTGCTAGTTTACTTCTCAATTTCTTTTATAGCAACTGCACTTCTATTTAATTTTTCGTAGTTTCCAATCCAACTGTATTTCTTGCCTGCTTTGTTGCCACAAAGGAGCTGATTGATTCAGATGTTATGACTTCATCTTATAGACTGAAGAAAGGAACATTATTATATCCTGAAAGACCTAAAAACAGATTATATATTTAATGTTTATCACCTGCGGAAACTATTATGCAGCTTGTTTTCTATTTTTATCTTCAGATTTGAATCATATAATTTTGGCATCATGTAACTCATAAAATATTAAAGCTGTTTCTGTTCAACAAAGGGCGTTGAGTTTAGCCTTGTCTAACGTTAGTCAGGTTCAGCAACATGGTGTATTGTTTGTAATTGCAAGATTTGTTGATTTAATAGTGGTGGGAACATTTTTCTGTTGCAATTGCGTTGCATCTCAGAATTTAGAAATAGGAGGTGATTCGGGTGAAGTGCTCTTCAAAAGTAAACTAGTCAAAGTTGTATTATCTTGAGCACTGTTGTTAATGGTTGTCCTATTTGATTCCTGATTTTACTTTCTGTCACTTCTAAGTTGTTGTAGGGACATTATTTTACTTTCGTGGTGCAAATTCAATTGTTAGAAATGGAAGCTTTTGAAGTAGCAGAAGTTCAAGTTTTTTATCATGATGATTTTATTGAAACATTCTGTGACAATTGCGTCCTTTTCAAATTGTAATAGGTGATTTGTATCATGTGCATGTTTGAAGTTGATATATACTTTCATGTGCGTACCTGTGCCAATATCCATCTGCCTGTAATGTATTTTTTTTTTTTACTCACTGAAAATTGTGTGCTTGATGTTGTTCAGGCAAGAACTATGAAAGAGTCTGCGAGATGTGTCACATCACCCTTAATAAAAGTGCTGTATTTGGTGATAATGGTGCTATATCTCCTGGAGGAGTTAGAATTGGTGAGTATAAATCATGTTATGTATAATTGTATAGTAGTCATAAATTATCTTCCAGCTTTATGAAAGGTAAGCGTGCATGTCTGCTGCATGTCCTCTCTATTTATGAATAGCACCATCTGGCTTTAATGTGCTACATATTATAACATACTGTTTTAAAATTTCCAGTATTACTAATTTTTTTTTTTTTTTTTTTTTTTTTTCGAGCTTACCTGTATAGTATTTTGGGCAGTGCCTCGGGGAATATCTCCCTACATTGTACACAAAATACATGTGTTGATATACTTTGTAATTTCTTATCTAAATTTACTTTTTATATGTTCTTGTCTAGGAACACCTGCTATGACATCAAGAGGTTGTGTAGAGGCAGATTTTGAGACAATTGCTGACTTTCTCCTTAGGGCGGCTCAAATTACAAGTGCTGTGCAGAAGGAACATGGAAAATTACCGAAAGGGTTCCTCGAGGGTCTTCAGAACAATAAAGACATTGTTGAGCTGCGAAATCGTGTTGAGACGTTCGCTTCACAGTTTGCAATGCCAGGATTTGATGTCATTTGAATATGTTGTAAATAATGCAGCCTGCTGAAAATGTGACATTTTTGTTGCTTCTGTGGCGTAGTGCGGGATTTGCATGGTAACTCATTCATTCCACTATATATACCCACCCTTCCCTCAGCAGGCATCTTTAAGTTTTTGGCGTCATCTTCTGTAAATTATTCGTAGAAATAGGTCATGAGTATGCATACGTTGCCCAAATTTTTTGCAATTTGAAGTTCCGAAATTGGTTGCCGGACCTACTGTTTCTTTTGTAATTTGGTAAAAAATTATATACAGAGTTATTTCTATTACAATGTATTTGTGTAGGCACAACCAAATGATAAATGCACATAGAACAAGTGAATTCAGATTTGTCTCCCTGCCTATTCAGATTGTAATGTTACAAGTTGCTTCAATGTGTCTGGACTGTGAACTGAAAACCGTAATCATTCTGTTAGTTTTCTTCTCACTTGAATCATAAAGTGCTTCTGTTTATGCTGTCTTGTGTTGTAGCTTGATATCATTTCAGCCATGTAAAGGGAAACAAAAGCTGAATGATAGCATTATTTCCTTTTTTTTTTTTTTTTCAAGAAATAATGAGGAAGATGATTTCCATTGATAATGCAGGCCAGGTGTTTGGTTCCTGCTTGCCCTTGCAACATTATTTTGCCGCCAAATCCACTAAAATTGATAATTGATTAGAAAAATAAATAGAGATATTAAAAGTGCTAATGTTTTTATGTGTTCCCCATTATTTTATAGTAAATGTTTGTTGAGCAATCTGGTATGGCACCCTTGAAAGGAGGCAAGGCATGAATTTCCGGCTAAGGACAAAAAGCATGGGATACGGTTAGAAGTAAGAAAGTGACCCTCCCTCTTTATTTCTGTATTATTTTTATTATTAATTTTTTTTAATTTTTTTTTTTATATTTCCCACCACAGACCCCAAAAAAAGGCGAGTAATTTGGCAGCGGCAGCAGCAGAAGAAGAAGGAGAAATTAAAAAATAAAATAAACTATGTTGAAAGGAAAGAAAGAGAGAGAGAGGGACAGAGAAGAGACATGTCAGTAAGAGAGATCGTAGTTTTAGAAGCTTTCATCATCAGCTCCATTGCTTTCAAAGTAAACAGAATCAGACAAAAGGCTTCTCAACCCCCTTCCCCTTTTCCTTTTCATCATTTTTTCGCTGCTCGAATGATTACTCATTTACTCTCCTCCTCTATTAACAACTCAAATATTTAATTACCGGTTTACCTAACTAAAATGGTATTAGTGATTTGACTGGATTCCTCCCCCTATCAAATAACTAAAGAAGCTTCTATTCTTTTTGGTACTTAGAAAAAAAATGAATGGAAAGAACCAAGAAAATGAGTCATGTGTTTAAGATTTATTTGTCAAACGCATAACATTTTTATGAACCGAAGAATTTCATTTCTGGGTTTGTAAAGAAAAGATTCGACTATTGTGACTGTAATTGAACATGAGAAAGAGAGGGAAGAAGAAGAGAGCAAAATTAAAAAAGAAAAAAGAAAAAAGAAAAAAAAGAGAGATGGGTTAAACTTAAAGGTACAACAACCCCAACAACTGATCTCTCTAGCTAGAATAATAATAAAAGGAAGGAAAAAAAAAAAAAAAAAAAAGATTGTAAATATTCTCAGTCTACCTATGACTGCAAAAGTCGGAAAGCTTCTTCCTTCCTTCAACAATCTCATCAAAGAAATCATCAAGTTGTCCAACAATATTATCAGCACCAGATCTCAGCACCCCAAAACAAGCTTTCAAATTGTCAACACTCTCTCTAATAGCAAGCTCACTCTCCCAATCAACACCACCACCACCACCACCACTCTGTCCTCCAACACTCCTCTCCAATTCACCTCTCAGCTCATCCAAAGCCATCTTCGATCTCCTGAACTCGTACATCAACACTCCTGGTCTTCCGTTCATCTGCCCTACCTCCTCCGCCACTCTCCTCTGTAGCCTCGCCGTCGATATCATAAACGCCGACCCGAAAAACAGACACCCTTCGTACCCAGTACCTGATTCTCCTCCTTCTACTACGCTCAACTCCGGCCAACAGTAAACCAGTCCGTACACTAGTATCATCAGAAGCAAAGAACTCACGTTTCTCATTGCGTATAGAACACCTCTGAACCCATTGAATCCGTTTAGTTTCGATTCGATCGACACTTTTTCATCGATTCTTAAAGATAGAGGTTGGATTCTTGTCTCCATTAAAGCTCTGTTTTCTTCCTCCAATCCTACTGCTTCTCTCCGGCAACCTGAAATTGCCCGGATCACCTGCTTTATTCAACAACAAAACGTTAATACGTGGCTTAAATTAGTAACACATGTGACGAACATAATTCTTTATTTGATATAAATAAATAAATAAAAAAACAGTTTAGATTAGAGACCTGTCTGGAGAGCTGTGGACTGAGATGGCGATGATTGTCGAGAGAGGAAGTGATGTTGAACCCAGATGAATAGTAATTTTCCATGCCTGAAATGCCCGATTTGAGAACATGACAAGCCTCCCAAAGCTTGGAACTTTCGTCCATGTATTCATCAAGCCATTTCTCACCAACAGGTAAATGGAGTTTCTGGACAAGAAGAGTGAGCTGTGAATGGAATGATCTGAGAAGAGAGAGTACTCTTTGTAGGAACTGGATTGACATGAAGTTGTTAGACATATAAACAAGTTCAAGATCATCGATCCCACGAGTCAGGAAAGTGTAGAAACCATTCACTGAGTTTGTAGAGGAAGGATCCATTAGTGATTAGTGAAGAAGAAGACAGACTCAAGAGGGGAGAGAGAGAGAGAGAGAGAGAGAGAGAGAGAGAGAGAGAAAGGGGGGGTTGAGAAAAAGGTTTATAAAGAGAGAGATATTTATTTAAATTGAGAGAAGAAGAAACATAATAAGAAGAAATCAACAAAACAAAAAAAAAAAAAAAAAAAGAGAGAAAAAGAGGAGGAGGAGGAGAAGAAGAAGAGAGGGAATATGTTAGAAGAAGAAGAAGAAGAAGAAGAAGAAGCTGAGATTTCAAAGGTTGAAAAGGATTGTTGGGAGCAATGATGGGTGTTTCCTATACAGGGGAAAGGATGATTGGTAATATGCCATTTTCATTCTTTAATGGGCAGAAAGCAAGAGCTACCCCAATTTTCATTTTTATTTTTATTTTTTCTAATAAATAAAACTATATATCATCATTCATCAAAAACATTTTCAAAAATGAAAAATCTTTCATTCCAATTTCTCCATTTGGCATTTCATTATGTTAGTGTGTGTTTTTGAGGGTTTTTAAAGCACCCATCTTCAACAGCAGCAACAGCTAAACAAATATTATATTATATTTATATTTATATTAAATGTGAAGGGGAGGCCGGGAGGGTATTGGTTTGTAAAAAGTTTGACTGAGATTGTTATAAGATTGTTGATGTTGTGGAATGTGGAGAGAGTGAATCTAGTTTCTTTTGAATTGAGTGTATATTTGGCTGCTTCTTCCCCTTTTTCTTCCTCGAGCAACTGACTTTGCTTCCCCTTCCCTTCTATTCTCTCATTGAAATTTGTGGGGTTTTTATTCCTCCTAGATTTATTTTTCTTTCTTCAAAAAGAGCCATTTTGGAATGATGAGGTTCCTTGTATACATGTGTTTTCGAAAACTTCTATCAGTCTTTTTAGGCCATTCCTTTTCTTTTCATTCAAATTTCAATGCAAATACAATGATAATTAATACAATAATACAATGTATTATATGTATCTTCTCAATATCAAATCTTATTATAAAATAAAAAATCTTAATTAAGCCAAACACTAATGCTTTAAGGACCCATCAAACGGCGGATCTAAGCTTGATTAGTATTTGGATTATGATAAAATTGGGTCCCAATTTCTTCCATTTGACCAAATGGGTTCCTAATGATTGATTGGCCCTAGTTATGGATCAACGGCAACAGCACGTCTAAAGCCTAAAGGAGTGGAGTGCTACTTTTTTTTCTTTCTGTTTTTTTTCTTTTTTTTTTTGATAAAAAATAAAAATCCTTTTATTCTTTAAGCAAAAGGATTATAAAAAAAAATCGGGTCTTTTTATTTTAATCTCTTTGAATATTTTATCAATTAAGATATTATTATTATTGTTATTATACGAATTTCTTTTTAGGGTGGGGGACCAGGAAATCTCAATTTTTGGGTAATGTTTTTTTTGTTTTTGTTTATAAAAAAAAAAAAAAAAAAAAATTATTTAAAGAATTTTATGAAATTTGTTTTAGTCGGGTGCTCGTGGGTTTTTGGAGAACGGGACATATTAGAGGATGTTGGTCTTTTGAGATTTCATTGGAAAGTGAGGAGGAGATTTAATCTATGCAACTTTATTTTAGGGCATTTATCTAAGCACCCCCCCAAGCTTACTCTTTAATCTATGACCCTTCAAAGATAAGGGTTCCCTTATAATTTATATATCCTAGAAAATCTTTCATGTACTCGATGTAATGTATTCGGCTAATGAGTACATGCCATGTGGTAAGGAAAACCAATCATATAAGTTTTTCTTGCCATATGCCACGTACTTGCATTATATCGGAATATTGGATACATGCAAGTTTTTTTTTTTTTCATATATTCTTATGCTTTTTTAATAATAATATTCTTATGCTTTTTTATTTTCAAATAATAATTGTTATATATTATTCACTATTTTTGTATTGATTTTGGCCTAAAAGGAGAGACCTCAATCTACTTTCCGAAGTAAAATGTCGATAAATTTTGCCTTCCAAACTTATTGATTGAATTGAATTAATTGATGCCTAATGGCAATTTAACCTTATTCAGAACTGATTCGGATATCTCGTTACCTTATCTTTTTCTCATAATTTTTAAAATATGTAATTGGTTGGTAAAAAAATAATAGTAGAAAACAATCATATTCTACACTTCTACCCACTCATTCATTTCAGAGTTTATCTGTCACGAGATTATTGAAAGAAAAAAAAAGAACAGGAAAAGAGAAGATCCAAATTGCTTTCAACATCACTTTCCTTACCAAAGAAAAAGATAAAAAAAAAAATAACGAGCTTAGATGTGAGAAGTTCCTATTTTTGCCAAGCAAACAAAATGATTTCCAAGAATCCAAACATTGCCAAGTTAGATGAGGTTGGTTTAGATTTAGGGTCTGGTGGGTGGGTGAGGAGTTGCTTGGTCATCTATAGTGAAATTTCATTTCTTAATACAAAATTAACTTCAATTAATCCAGCGACTACCGATAGCTGTAGAATAAAATATGAGTACGAAATATGTTGTCTAATACTTAAAAAGAAAAAAAAAATGTTTGCTATTATTATTTTGAGAAGAAATTTGTTGTAATTTGTAAATTAAGGTTGTACATTAAGTTTGCATGAGTGCAATTTATAAAAGATATCAAAACATGAATTGACGGAATGAGGTTTGTTAAGTGGTTAGTCTCTCACACTTACGTCATTGAAATGGTAGGTTCGAGTCATATTCTCCTCCTCAAAACTTTAATTGATTGTAATAATTCAAAAAATAAAAAATAAAAAAAATTGACCTTAATAGATATATGTAACTACTAGATAATTGCATATCTTCCAAGTTTTAGATAAATTGTAATTAATTACATCTATTTTTTATTTTATTTTTTATTTTACAATATCTATTAATTCAGGACCAGATATTTTTTTGAAAGTTTTCACTATTGGTAAAATTCGAGCCGCTGACCTGGAAGTAATTTGTCAAAGTCTCAAACTCGTTCATTTACCAACTGAGTTATGTCTATTTTGAAAATTTCTACTACAAAATATTGACAATGAATATCCTGTTATGGGCAAAGTTTATCAGATACGGGAATCCTATCAATGTTAATTGAAAAAAAAAATACAAACAATAGACGCCGATGTTAATTAAAGATATGGTCCTGATAAGTGCTGCTATTAGGAATCTATAAATTTCACCAAGGTAAAACGGATAGGGAGGGCTAGAATTGTGTGGTTGCATCCCTTCCGAAATCCTAGTCTATCTCACCATTGGAAATTGATCCCTAGAAGAAGAAGGGAATGTTTCATTTTCTTCTTAATGGTATTGTAGATGGATACAACTGGATCATGGTCCAGACAGATAGCCTCTAAGAAATGAAAATGATATATAGGAATAATTGTTCAAAGGGAATTTAAAAGAATTGATTATCAAAGTCATGGGGTGTTATGGCTAGTCTTGCCAAGTTGCTTATCAAATTAGTTCCCAATTAAATTGGGGTTTATTGGGGACCACTGACACTTCTTTTCATTCTTCAAAATCCATGTTTAATGAAGAAGATGATACAAAAGGGATCCCTAAAAAAAGCCTACTTTGTGTTCTAAGACTCCTTTGAATGATGAATGGGGACACCACCGCCTCATTGATCAAAGATTAAGTCATGGAATGAAGTGAATGGGACTTGAAATTGATTTTGGTCCACCCTCTTAAATTTCTCTTAATTCAATTTTGTTAGTATTAATTAGCTTTCAACTTTAGGGAATTGGGTCCCTAGGGGTATAGCTTAGACGGTAGATGAATGAGTTTGGAGTTTGGGTAAATGACTCTAAAGTCAGCGATTCGAATCCTACCAATGGCAAAAGCTTTAAAAAAATACCTGATCTAGATAGGTAGATACTTAAAAAAAATTAAAAAATAAAAACTTTAAAGAATTGGACCATCACCCAATATGGTTTGGGTGTTAAATCATATTGTTCTAGTCCGACAATACCTTAGGTTTGAGTTGCCGAACTGCAAATGATATATACATATAAATTCTATCAATTATTTAAAAATATATAAACCAAGCTTCTTTAATCAATTTGCCTTAACAAAACAAGCAAATTGATAAAAGTAATTTAACCAAAAGTTATAGCTTAAGGTTCAAGGAAGGATGGAGGTAAAACTAAAAAATTAGTTGAAGGGATCAAAGCCTAAATTATTTTATCTAATAAAAAAAAAAGGGTAGTGTTAACCTGTGTCTGGATAACAACCACATTATTTTCATTAAAGGAAATAAAAGCATTGATCAATTAGTGTATTTATTGTCTTGTTACAATAAATGCAGTGTTTTTATTTTTGAATTTGAATCCTCTACTGATTTTATCTTTTCTGACCTCACATAATCTCATGATACATAAACATTACAATGAATGTGTGGTTAAAATGTGATTTGGTTTTAACAACCCATCATATGCTTTAACGAGGTCAGGAAAAATATCTGATCAGTAGAGAATCCAAATATTTTATTTTCTATAATGGAAATAAAATAATTATTAACTTGTGTCTTGACACATGTTAACCATTAAAAAAAAAAAAAAAAAAAAAAACATTTGGAGTAATTAAAAAAATTTCTTTAGACTTTAATAGTAGATTAGTAGTAGTTAAAAGAGTAATTAATGGTAGGCATCCTCACAATCACAACACCTTTGCTTTAAAAACATAAACACATAGGTTGCTTGGTTTGGCAATTGGCAGCCCATCAATTGGCTTTTTTGCAAGAAAAAGTGGAAGTGTAAGTGAGAGAACTAAACTGTGGGCTGATTCCTTTACAATTATTGAGTATTAAAACAGTTGTCTTGTCTGCAAACTCATTTTATGTACAGTAAATTCTACAATGACATTAATGGAAATTGACAGCATAAATCAACACTAAATTACTTACCTTTTTATTTATTAAAATAATAATAATAACTAGCTAGTTGGAGAGGGCATCATTGTCATTGTCTTTGTCTTTCTGCAAAAGTAGGTGCTCTCCAATTATCATAAACAAAGGGCAATTAATTCACTTCCTCTGTTTGTTTAATTAAAGGCTAGGTAAAAGTGGTTCACATACTCTACTATTCTAGGACAGGTGGCAGCCTTAAAACTACACAACTGGATTATAATCATATGCTCAACCTTCTAAAGTTGAGTTTTCTTTTCTTCTGGGTCACCCATCAAAGATTTTAAAAATAGTCTCTGATTTGGGGAACAATTAAACAAATAAAGTAAACAAAAGGGAAAGAAAAAAAAACCAGAAAACAAATACAAATATTGTGCAGCCAATTATGCAGTTAAGAGTGGATTAGGAACCACTAAAAGATAATCAATTTGGGCCCTTTTTCTTATATAATTTGGACAAATTGTTAGATGGATAAAATTTGTTTTATATTTTAATACAGTGTAGAATAATTCCTATGGCTATGTATATATATATATATACTATCTACATTATCTAAACAATGATTTGAGCTTGAAATCTTTTGTATGCTATGAGTGACTTGAGATGGTTGGTTGGATTGAAAAATTGTGGACAACCATCCTTAGATGAAGAGAATGGGCCACGGTTACATTATATTGACATGACTAAAGAGCTTGGTATTCAATGGGTACGTTCAATCTTATAAGCTTGAGATGGGGTAGGATTTGATTTGTGTTTTTTTTATTTTTATTTTTTATTTATTTTATTTTTTTTTTATGTGGGTATAAAACGTTTTTCTAACTTGTAAGTACTTACACAATCCCATATAAAACCTTTTTTTATATCGGTGTCTTTTTTAAAGCTTGACACCGGTCAGATCAGGGGTTTTTTAAGACCTGACAAGATTAATTGTTATAAGCACAATCTATTACGAAGAGAAATTTTATGATTTTAATATTTTATAGATAAAAGTGTCAAGCCCCTATCACAGATGATATATGAGTGGATATGCAATATAACACAATTTCCGGTTTATGCAATATTCATAGAAAAAAGTGAGAATCAACCAATGAGCACACCATCTTTATACATAAAAGAAACAAAGAGGGAAGTTAAAAGAGAAGGATGGAGGCTATTATAAGGACATAACATACCTTATTCTTTGGGTCTAGAATCTAGATCCCTATAGCCCATCACCACTATTTGACTAATATTTGAGAGATGAAGAGAGGGAATTGCATACAATAAGGCTTTGCTTTTTTTTCATTTTGGCTTCAACTAGGTAACACCCACTTCAGGATTCCTTCCCACTATAGGGGACCTTTTACCTTCTTCTCCTCCCCTAAAAGAGGGAGCCTTCTAAATTTATATAAATTTGCAACCAAACTCTAACCATCAACTAAGCATTTATAGTAATGCAATGTAGTAGTACTAGTACTAGTGCTTGTAGCCTTTTGAAGTGGGTATCTAGTGTGTGAGTGAGCCCATGGGGAGTCCTTTTTCATGATTATGATTTTGATTTTAGATTAGGATTTTTTTTCCCCTCTTTCTAATCTCTTTCACAATGTGTAGGTTGAATTAAATACCAACCAATCCTTCTTCTTTATAAATCTTATAAAAAGAAAATAAATTGTAAGAGATCGAGTTTTACTATTCTAAAGAGGTTTGATGAAATATGAGATTATTCAAAACCAATTAAAACGGTCAAGGTATTACTTCATCACGTGTGGAAGTGGGACATGCCACATGTTGTTAAAATTAATGGTTGCAACCTAAATGGTGCATAAGGGCCTTGTGGAGAATAAATTTTGACAGGTGATATGTTTGTGGATAATGACCAAGAAAAGAGTCTATTGAAAAAAATATAAAAGAATGACTTGCATTTTGTGTCTTAAATGTTGACACATAAGGCATCATGTTAGTGGTCCAATGATGCCCATCTCAAACGCAACTAATCAATCAATCATGTAAATTTTTAGTTCACCATGCACTTACAGCTTAAGACTTAAGAGGGAGTCGTGTTGATTTGTTCGATCCTAATCTCCTTTTCAAATTCTGTTTATATTATAACGATGTTTATAAGACATTTGATATGCAATTTAATGATATATATCTTCAAAATGAAAGGGATTTCCGATTTGTAAGCATAATTATTTTTAAGAAATTGAGATGTAATTTACAGTTTGAAGTATCATACATAGACACGTTATATATATGGGCCAGACTATATTGACTCATTATTTTGACTTAAATTTGTGAAATCTAGGTCCATCTATTTATTTCTTTGCAATCTAATGGTACATAAGCGTAAATGAATTCAAGGCAGATGACAAACCTTGGACTGTAAGGAAATCCACATTGATGAATGTTGAATTTATAAATTTAAGTTGATTTATTTTGATCTATTATATATGTTGTACATACAATTTTCCAATAAAGCACGTCATCAAAACAGCATGGACCAACCTTGCCACATAAGCAGAATCTCAACGATTAGTCAAAAGGGCCACGTCGGCATCCCACATGGACATACCGCTTGGCATCAATGCAACCTAAGCGGAAATATAACTATATAAGGCAAGCAACGTCGAATAGAGTCGAGCAAGCCGAGTAGAAGAATGTACATGTTCGGCTTTACTCAGCGTAAACATGAATAGTTACATAAGGGGTTTTTTCCACCACCTACAAGGTATACAGCAATGACAAGCAATCATAGGCCAACTGTTATACAGCTACCAAGAGTCCAACAAGGAAACAAAACAGATCTTCTCTAATATACATTAGGATATCAGAGTCCAAAACAGATTCGGATTCAATAGCATTAAACACGTGATAATACCAAATAGGAAAAGAATCCTAAAACCAACTCAATAATCCTCTACTTGTATGCCACTATGCAAAACCCTAGTGGCACCATGTATAAATATACTTATAAAACACAGAGAGAGAGAGAGAGAGAGAGAGAGAGAGAGAGATCAGAGTATGTATTATTCAAGCAATCATAGTGGATTTGACTTAGTTGCTTAGGCAATGACCCGTGGACGTTTCTCCGATCATCGGAGTTTTACCACGTATCTCGCTTTCTTTATTACTTATTATCGTTACATTCTTTATTGCATCCATATTCGTAGGTTTTTTATCAAACTGAATCGTTGACCGGTTGACTATCGAAAAATCACCATCAACAATTGGCGCTAGAAGGTGGGGGGAGTCATGATTTAACTCTGAGATCTCTTGTGAAACAATGGCCGGCAAAGGAGATGGTAGCGGTTCCAGACATAGCTAGGAATTGCCAGATGATGGGTTAGGGACTGACACAACACTTAACGCCATGGACGCTTCCATTATTTTGACTATATTGACTCATTATTTTGACTAAAATTTGTGACTCTACGTCCATCTATTAATTTCTTTGCAATCTAATGGTAAAGAAGCGTAAATGAATTCAAGGTAGATGACAAACCTTGGATTGTAAGGAAATACACATTGATTGATGGATGTTGAATTTACAAATTTAAGTTGATTTATTTTGATCCATTATATATATACAATATCATCAAAAACAAAAATATTTATACATTTTTTGGTTTTAAATTAGTCTTATGACTCTTTAAGAAAATGATATAGAAAACACTCCAATCATATGTTTTTTATTTTATTTTTTTATTTAAAAGATATTAGTATATTTAAGAAAATGTTATAGAAAACAGTCCAATCAGGTCAATGGTTTGTCGAGAGCTGGCGATGGCTTGAAATGCAACTCCCATCGTAAAAGAGGATTTTTTCCGCCCTTTACAATCTATAGCCTATAGGCAAATGTGGGAATCGAACCTCTTTTACAAAATTGAAGAGGAAGTGTCCAATCGCTTTGTTAAGTGTGGTTGTGTAAATATTTATGTAGAGAATGTAATGTAAATCAAATAGGCCAAAAAAAAAAAAGGATATGTAATTGAGGTAAGTACAACGATACCCCTTGAGTTTGGTATAAATGCAGTTATATAGTAAATATTAAAGATGGCAATATTCCCCGTGAGGCCGGAGCCCCATAGGACCTTGCCTAAAACGGAGTGAGGATGGGGGATAATATTCAAGGATGGGGACGGGGATAAAGACAAAATCTTATCCCCGAAGGTGAAACGGGGTGAGGATGGGGACGAGGGAAGCACTCCCCGTCCCATCCCCGCCCCGATATATATATATATATATTTATAATATAATATATAATATTCATATTTTTAATATCATTTAATACTAATTTTTGTAACATAAATAGTTTTTTTTATATAATAACTAAACTTTAAAAGTTGGTTTGTTTTATAGAATCTTTGACTTTGGACTAAATATAAATTTATACTTTTTTCTTTGTTTTAAGTTGTAATTTTTAAATATATAGTTATATTAGACGGGGAATGGGGAATGTATGGGGAAGGCCCTTCAACAGGGAATCCCCGCCCCCAACCCCACTTCTCTTAATAGGGGGATAGGGACGGAGATGGGGATGGAAAAGCATTCCCTAACCCCCGACCCTCCCCGTTGCCATCCCTAATAAATATGCATCTATCTACTTAGCCTTTCATACTATTAATATTGATAAGTTTATGTAAGGATATTTTCAACATTTTTAATGGAATATAAATTTAAAAAAATGAAAAAAAAAAATACAATAATATAAAATTTTGAAAATTAAACTAAATACCAAATTTATGATCTCAATCTCGTAAGTCATATCTAGTGGTGGGGGAGGCTCGTGGAAAATAACTAAATACTTTTTCTATTTTATTTCTATGTTCAAAGTTCAAACTACACCCGATCTCTCTAAAGTTTTCCTTTTTTACATTTGGAATCGACTGTTTTAAAATTTTACGAAGACCTCCATGCCGTAGGTAAATTCCATTATTTTTTTTACTTTAGACCAACAAAAAACCCATTTTACCCTTGTTATAATTAATGAAATTACTGAAATACCTTAAAAATAAAATTATCACATAAACAAACTTTGATTGGTAAAGCTTCAACAACTCAATAAATGGAATAGTCAACATATTTGGCTTGGTCACAAAATGTTATGTAAAAACAAATCATAATTAAGAAAATGCTTACACTTAATTGATTTTGTTGGCTAGAAAAGAACTTAGAAACTATACAAATAAACATGCAATTTCTTGCTTCCCCATACACATAACAAAAATTTGGTCCATATCCACAAAAATAAACCAACCACATTGGTCAGAAACTCAAAATCACAAATTTCAACAAAAAGACAACACAACCATGATTTTTTTTTTTTAAAAAAAAAAAAAAAAAACTTCAACCAGAGAGATTTGTACATAATCTGATATATTACAAGATTAAACCTTAGAAAGATCAAATCCAAAATGCAGCATAATGGTTGGAGAGAGATTTGTACATTACCTAGTTCTTTTATTTTTCTTTGTTATTTCTTGAAAGAAAAAAAAAAAAGAAAACCCAAAAATTATTTAAATGGGTAATTACCCTAGTGACCATCAACTTATGCCACTACTATCAAAATGACCACTAGATGAGGAATTAATTTTAAAATGACAATTTTTGACAAACACTGTTACACTAATGGCCATTCCATCAAATTCCATCCATTTCCATCTAATTCCATCCAATGAGTGGCATTTTGGTAAATAAATGGATGACATTAATTTATTTTATATATTTTTTGAAAATAAATTTTTTCTTTTGTTTTTTGAAACATATAATTATATTTAGTGTATGTATATATGTATAGCATATCTCAAACAATTATATATATGTATATATATTGAAAAGATTAAGTCTACAAAATCTAAAAATTCTAAAAAATATATTTGAGATAAGATGACAAGAAATATATATTTTTTTCTTTTTTGAGAAGATTAAGACTACTAAATCTAAAAG
The DNA here is from genome assembly GCA_954870605.1 of Acer campestre. NCBI lineage: Eukaryota > Viridiplantae > Streptophyta > Magnoliopsida > Sapindales > Sapindaceae > Acer > Acer campestre. The sequence goes on from OX940810.1 coordinate 21,794,633, forward strand.
TATATTTGAGATAAGTTGAAAAGAAAAAATATAATATATATATATATATTCTTTTTTTAGGAGATTAAGGCTACAAAATCTAAATATATATATATATGTGTGTGTGTGTGTGTGTGTGTGTGTGTGTGTGTGTGTGTTTGAAATATATTATACGTATATACACATACTAAATATAATTATTTGTTTCAAAAAACAAAAGAAAAAATTGATTTTCAAAAAATATCTAAAATAAATTAAGTCATCCCCTTATTTACCAAAGTACCACTCATTTGATGGAATTTGATGGAAATTGATGGAATTGAATGAAATGGTCATTAGTGTAATAGTATTTGCAAAAAATGATCATTTTGAAACCAATTCCTCGTCCGGTAGCTATTTTAATAGTGGTGGCATAAGTTGATGGCTATAATTACCAATTATTTAAACTTTAAACCATAAGCATTTGGAAGAGAAATATAGGTAAGTGAATTATGTTGTAAGAGAAATAAAAAAAAAAAAAAAAAAACCTAGATATGAGAGGAGATGCAACACTTCCTCCTCTATTTGAGAGAGGGAGGAGGCTTTAAAGTTACCTCAAATGGAGGAGGTCACGATCCTCCTATCGCCATTGAGCTCACCAACGATAGCTCATCGCCGGTGACTTTTATTTATTTATTTTTATTTTTATTTTTATAAAAATCTTGTTTTTTCTATTAATCTTACTCTTTTTTTTCTTTTTTTTTAATGTTAAATGACCAAAATACCTATTTGACCATTAAATTTGAATGTTGATTAATTGACGACAAACGAGGTTAGTGTCGGTTTTTGAAAAGTTGATTCTAATAGGTCATTTATTTTTTCCACTTACAACTTAATGGGTCTAAATTGAATTTATTAAATTGTTTTGTTTGTTTTTACAAGTGGTCAAACAATTTTAAAATACCAAAAAACAACTTAAAGAGTGGTGCTATTGGCATACCCACTACTGAACTATTTATACCCCACTTTTTAAATTATTTAGTATTCTTTTTTTTTTTCCTTTATCAAATTACTTAAAGAGATATACAATTTTTATTAAAAAAATCTTGTACAAAGTAAAACTAATAAAACCCCACTTTCCTTATTTCAAAACCCTAATAACAAAAACTTTAATGACATAAAAAAAAAAAAAAAACATTAATCATTTAGTCACTTTCAACACCATTGTTGAACCTCAAATTTTATTATTATATATATATTTTTAAAATAAAAACCATTTCTAAATTATTTTTTAAAAAACAAATTATTTATCGTATTTTAATCATGAATAACATCTTATCATTATTACATAAAAATGGTTTAGAATTTACTATTTTTTTTTATTTAGTTATTTGTATCATATAAAATAAAAATACATAACAATTAATAGTAACAAGGGTATAAATGTCAAATTACTTATTTTTAAACCATTTTATCTTTAAAAAAACAAACAATTTGATATTCTATTCAAATGTGATAAAAATAAAAAACAAACATGTCATTCAGTTTCATATTTTGATCACTATTCAGTCTTCGGTAAAATTTATAACCGTTCGGTCTTTAGAAAAAAAAAAAAAACAAACTACTCATAATTGCTAAAAATATATCATTACCGTTAAAAAAATACTAATAAAATTGTGTGACATCATAGACTGGGCAGCCGTTTTGACCACAGATCACACTAGGGGAAGTTGTTACTGCAAAAGCTGGAGGACAGTAAAAGCATGTTTACAAAATTGCTAGCTATTTAATGTGCTAGATTAATTGTATATGCTTTTACATTTTTTTTTTTCATTTTTTTTTTTTTTTGGGGGGGTTCAATAAATACGGAAGAAACGCAGTAGTAGTCTTCTGCTAGTTTTAGCGCGTAGGGTTGGCAATGGACAACAAACTGCTTATAGGCTTTGGAATTGGACCCAATCAATATAAAGGGTAGGATCTAGGCCCACTTTATTCTCTAGCTTTTTTTTGGCTTATGACTTATTAATTAAGTGCTTTAAAAAAAAAAAAAAAAAAGCTCTTTAAATACTAAAGTAATTATTTAAAGCATTGCGGCGGCTTGGTTGCTGGCCCTATTAGGGCGGCCAACGTCGACCACAGCAGCTGCAGGTAATCATGTCTGAAGAGAACCAAAAAAAGTAAAGTTAAAAGTTTAAATTAAAAAATAATTAAATAAAATTCATGCTGGGTTGGATTTTGTCTTTGGATTTATGGGTTTAAGAGTAATTCACTTTGGGCTAGTAATTATGGTTTCCTTTTGGGCCCATCATGTTTGGCCCATTCATGATTCATATTGTTAATTTTTAGGAAATAAAGACCTTTGACCATTCAAGTACCCACGATGGAATTCGAACCCCATACCTTAAACCTAACCGTTCTGCTTATCTTTGAATATTTTTTCTTATAAAATGATCGAAAAGTAATAAATCATACAAATTTACAAAACATAGCTAAAGGGAAAAAAAAAACATATGAGAAAGTAATTCTCTTTTATTCTAAACTTTATCAAAGTTTACAATTCAACATAGGAAACAAAACAAAAAAACAAAAAAACCTTTCAATGAATAAAAATAATTAAGCATAATATAATCTTCATTAAAAACAAAGTCTCATGAAAGGTTAACAAAACTTTCCCTAGTGGAAGCTCAAACCAAGACTCACTACCTTAATTTGGTAGGGTTAAAATAATTTTAAAAACCAAATGATAATATCCCGGAAAAAAAAATAAAATAGAAAAGGCCCATGGGCCATGTCTGACTCGTAATCGACAGATTAGAATTGTGACTCGTGAGATTCTGTGTGTGTACAAAAATAATTAATTAGAAAAAAGTCACGCCCAGTGGGACTCGAACCCACAATCGCCTGATTAGAAGTCAGACGCCTTATCCATTAGGCCATGGGCGCTTGTTGACGGTATTCTACACACTATTATTATTAATTATATTATATCACGTGCCTTGCATATTCATATTTGGACTTTATATCTCTATGTTGGTCATTGCATTCATGACTGAGGAAGATTCTCAAATCTGAATTCTATAGGTGCAAAGAGTAAAAGGGTAAATTAGGCAACATCTTTTAAGCTTAACTTGAACATTCAATTGCTTCCAATTAGCATTTTACTTGTCCCTTCTATTTTTCATTCGTAAATTTTACAAGAAAACAACTCTTAACATTTGTAAGAAGAAGAAAAACAATTTACAAGTTCCAAATTTGACTGTTTTAACATCTGTTAGCCCTGCGATTCTAGTAAATTTCACTATTTTAAGTTGGGATTATCGGTCTCAGACCATATGAGAGAAAAAGAAAGTTTTATCCTAGTTCATGAATTGAGTTCATGGGTACATTTTGAATGCATGATCATTATTGATCAATGATCATCTCTTTTACTAGTTGTTGGTATAAATAGCTCCTAATTTCAATAAAATAAAAAAATAAAAAACAAAATTATATGTGAATAATTTGATCAACAGGGATGCAATCACGCCACGTGGTGTCCCAAGTCATAATATCAAGTCAACCATCAATGAAGGCTTGGATACCAAATGACCCAGAAAATGTAAAAACCACCCGGAGGTAACTATTTTTGCGGATGGACTGCTCTTAAGCCACAAGAAACTCCTTGTGGGTTAATACACTCTGAGGGTATATAGAAAAATGTCGTTTCAATCGCATGCTAAACAACACTTACAAATGTCACTCGTGACCCAAACACCAAGTAACAAGTGACAACACAACATTAGTACAAAGGACAACTATAAAAGCATCTAAGTAGGTAACTAAACGGTAGCTTTTTACTCATTTTTAAGAATTAAACTGTTAGTAACTATCTTTCGGCACTTATGACATTCATAGAAATCAGCACAGCACACCTTAACTGGTTTGTTCATGTGATAAAAAGGAGAAGATATTAAAGGAGTCTCTCTCAAAAGTTCATTCAAATATCAAACTCGCTATCTACCTCGGATAGGAAACTCAGACACCAGATTCCCCCTCAATACTAGTCATTAAAGGGAGGAAAAGATCTGTCGATTATAATGCTGAAAACTTTCCAAAACAATTTTCATTAGTAGATTCATAGATGGTAACACTCTTTCGAGTTAGCAGAGAAATTCATTATCCCTTGAATCAAACTACAAAAATCACTAAAATTTCTCGGAGGGCTCTATTTACTTTGTACTACCAACAACATACAAAACAATGATAAGAACATATTCTGACTGGATGGCGAAACCAAGTATTTAAAGTTGTAAGTATGTTCAGCTTTCCTGAGTTCACAGGTTGTTATGAGCATAGCAGAGTGCACAAGTCCTTTATCCTTCCGTGTGAAATGTTGGTATAAGGGAAAACCCTGAAGTTGCCATTACCCACACAAGTCAAAGTCAATTGTGAATCGCTCACCATAGTCTGCAATTACCATGTGACTAGTGTTAGCATATAGTTTTATAGAAATGAATTGACATGGAGAAAAATGAATTGTTAAGAAGATTTAAGCTATTGTTGTTTTAATACTATTCTTGATCAAGACACTATTTCGAGTCTCTCCCCCTCCCCAATCCTATTTGACGGAAGATTGTATCAAAAGAAACCATTTTACGGTCATTATAAGAGAAATCAATAGCCATTCTGAGACCTAAATTTATCTTACTCTATTTTGTGCACTCAATTTCTGGAAGTGCTTTGGTTGAAAATTCTGTTTGTTCACTTTCAACCAAAAATTGTGGCCAGACAGTTTTTTACTATAATTGCTCTCACATATCAGTTAACTATGTTTGCTTCAACAGAAATCATTTCTTGGCAGAGTAATTCTTTTTATTTTTTGTAGTCAAACCCATTATAAGCTTTACATATTTTCCCTCCTAGTTCTAGTTGTTGCTTTTACAGAGTAATTCAAAGTGCTAAGATGAAAACTATACCTCACAATTAGCCACTATGTCATTGCAGCTCCACCTTTCAAAAGGCACACAATCGGCATATCTACACCACTTGCAATACTGGTTTATATTTATTCCTCGAAGTACTGGTACAAGACATCCAAAAAGCCTGCACTCGAACAGAAGCTCTTCTTATGAGATCTCATTGCAAAAAGGAATGAGAAAAAAAAAAAGGAGGATTGGCAAAAGAAAACAACTTGTCATTAAAGCAAAATAGGAACTCACACAAGACCAAAAAGAAGAAGAGAAACACTCCTCAAGATTGGCCTGTCCAGCTTCTGCTTCAACTTGTCTGAAGTTTTGACTTTATACTCATAAATGCCTGCCTTGTTATGAGGCACTTGGCTGATCTGAGGTGTGAATAGAAGAATGAAACCAAGTAGAAATCCTGATATAAAGCCTCCAATGCTTGAAAAATTGTCTACATAAGGTAGTAGACCAATAGCAAAATTGACCATGGAGATAAAGAAAAGCAATGCTATGGCAGCAAACTGCAATCAAGCAAAGCATGGATCAATATTAATAGGATCAATCAGAAACACAAATAATATGAGCAAAAAGAGAGTGAGAGAGAATGAAATGAAGCACCTTATCATTATACAAGTTCCAGTTCCGTATAAGCCCAGAAAGCATTGCTCCAAGTAATCCAAACAGAGCACCTGAGGAGCCAACAGCTGGAATATTTCTGATGAAGAGTGCAGAGACCAAGCTTCCAACAAAAGCTGAGAGGATATAGATTGTACCAGTTCTCACTATCCAAAAGAAGCAGATAATGAGAAAGTAAATCATTGTTTAACAGCAATTGAGGATTTTAACTACAAATTATCAGAAAAAAATAAATATACTAAATTATAAAATAGCAATGAACTTACATGGTCCGAATTCTTGTTCTAAGTAAATTCCTACAAAGATGATACAACCGAGGTTGATGACAAGGTGGATGACCCCAGCATGCAGCCATGGACATGTGAAAAGACGCCATAACTGGTGATTGTCTCTCAGAAGCGTCTGCCGAAGGGCCCCCATTTCATCAAGGCTGTTAGAGCATAAGCATAGTTTAATGAGTGGTCAATAATTACCATTCTAACGTTCTATCATCAGGGAGCATCACAAATGCAATAGCCTATGAACTATTGTAAAACATAACCACCAAAAAGCCGTAAAACACCCAGAAGACACATGAAGTATCCATCATGCCAATTCATATACTTGATAAAAACTCTGCCATTGTTCAAAGAAGTATTTGATATCTAAGGATAACCTTATTATCTAAGATTACATTTTCTTTTAGAAGCAAGTTCATCAATTTTGAAATAATTAGTAATAACAACAAAAATATATCAATTAGGATGAATCAAGAAGAATGGAACAGCATTTGAAATACAGAGAACTTGACGAAGTCAATTCTAGAATACGCTCACAAAAGTATCAATCGAGCATGCAATCGAATTTTTGACTAATGTTCAAATTATCAACAAAATGGGCTTACTGAATTGAGTAACAACTGATAAGTGATGGTAAATAGACTGTTGAATGATGCCTAAAGGAACTCTGGATGTGATATGCCAAACAACGGACCGTGACTCAGAGATGAAGTAATTATGAAGCTACAACAGAAACAGAAGTACATGAAGCATCTCCTTTTCTTTATCTGAATATTTCTCAGAATTAAAATAGGATTGGTAATTAAAACACAATTTTCAACAATCAGCCAGGAACTTCGAGCAAAATCGTGAACTTCAGCCAAATTTTTAGTATTTATCCTAAATTTTTAGCAATTATGCAATGAAACCAACTTGAATCGCATCACATCAAGATAAGAGGTCTCAGAGAACCTAATGCAAATATTTGGTATACATAAACCTTGTTCTTCATTTTACACAAATTAATTGACCAAAAACACGAAAACTAAACACTTCCTTTTCTTTTTCCTGAAATTTCATTACATCAAATACCAAATCGCCAAATTAATGATAATAAAAAGCAACAAAGAGCAGGAATTAACATAACCCTAGAAGCCCATATAGAACAAAACAAATTCTCAACAAAATAAAAAACCCTAACATACCAGAACCCCCCAAAAAAAGAGGAAAAAAAGCTCACGTGGAAGCAGAGGGACCAAGCAGTGGATTCTCGGAGAGCGGCTGAAACGACAGCCTCCCAAACGTTTTGAGGGAGCAGTCACGATGAGAGTTCCTCCAGCAATCATTGACGAACATGGTGGCAAAGAAGGTTCCAATATGGATAATAACGAAGACGGAGATGATCCAGGTGTCCCTTCTTCTTCTACGCGCTTGAGGTTTGAAGAAGGGAGTCTTCTCCTGCTCTGGCTCGTCAAATTGGACCAGATTGAAGGAAAGAGACGGAGGTTCTTGAGCAGGATTGATTTCAAACTGGCTTAATTTTGGAGTAGCTTTGGCTTCTTCCATTGTTGCTGGTTTCTTCGTGAGTGAGAGAATCCTAGTCTTCTTCTTCGATGGGTCCTCTGTGTAACAGTCTAACAGATTTCTTTGCATCTGGCGGGAAAACTTTCCATTTATATGGGATCCTTCTTTTATTTTAATGTATTAAATATATTTATATTCATTAACTCTCAACGAGTGGATCCGTGGCGCAATGGTAGCGCGTCTGACTCCAGATCAGAAGGTTGCGTGTTCGATTCACGTCGGGTTCAATCCCCACTTTTTTATTTATTTTGATTGTGCACCACGTGAGTCACATGACTTTCCTTATATCTTTTCTTTTTTGAACACATATATCATTTATATTTATATTTTATTGGCAGAAGCTAATTGTGCACCACACTGCCACCACATAAGTCACATGTGACATGACTTTCTTTTTGTATCAATTCCCTAAGAAATGAGGTCCACGGGTAACAATATATATATATAGAGTTCCGATCTGGTCAGGACTTCCTGATATAACTATATCAGGATATTGAATATGAGCCAATCATTATGGAAAAGTTTTGACAAGTGTATAAACACTTAAGTCAAAGCATATAAAACTAGTGTCTCACATTCAATATCCTTATAAAATTATATCCGGATGCACCAATTTGAAAATTTATAACTACATCAGTACAAATGCATGTGGACCACTGATTATGGTGAAGTTTTGACAAGTAAAGTTGTATGCACTGACTTGAACATTTCTGTATATATATATATATATCAATCCCGTTCTAGTCAGTGCAAGTGTATTCACTTTAAGTCAAAATATGTAAATTTAATGATTCACATCCAACGCACTGATGAAGTTATATTAATGCACACTGACTTGAATATTTATATATATATATATAGATCAATCCCGTTCTAGTTAGTGTCCATTGATATAACTTTATCAGTGCATTGTATGTGGGTCATTGATTATGGAGAAACACTGACAAGTGCACTAATATAACTTATATCAATGCATACTAACTTGTATATATATATATATAGATTTTCTATTATCAATTCGTCCTAACAATAAATATATCAGGACGAAGAATGTGGACCACTAGATTTACATACTTTGATTTAAAGTGTATGCACTTGTCAAAACTTCTTCATAATCTATGGTCAACATTCTTCGTCCTGGTATATTTATTGTCAGGACGAACTGACAATAAAAAGATTGTATATATATATTATATAGTTTTTCTACTGTCAGTTCGTCCTGATATAAAATATATCAAGACGAACTGACAATAAAAAAATTGTACATATATATAAGGTTTCTCACCTAAAAACCCATGATATAAAATTATACACAAACTCAGTTTTCAACCTTTGGATTTTGATTCAAAGGAATAAATGTGGGTTTGTATATAATTTTATATTATGGGGTTTGTAGGTGAGAAATCTTTTATATATATATATATTTAAGCTTTTAAATGCGGTATTCCAAACCGTAACAAGTTTTTGAGATCCTATCATAGCTGTTGGATTGGATCAATCTAACGGTCAAAAAGAATATCAAATAAAAAAAAAGGGAAAATTGCACAAACTTACCCTAACGTTTCTCATTATGGCATAATATTCAACTAATACATTTAATTGCACAAACAACCCCTTATGTTAGTCAAATATAGTTAAAAATAACCATTGACCATTATTGTTTTTTAAAGCCCCAAATTGCCCCTGCACTTTATAACAAAAAATTCTTAATTGCCCTTTATTTAAAACATTATCTACTTTAAATTATTAGAATATAAAAAATAAATACTAAACATAATCATTTAAATCAAAAAAATTCAAAAATAATATATTAAAAACAAAACAATTTAGGAAAACTTTATTTTGAGAAAATACAATTCAATAATATTTTAAAAACAAAACAAAAAAAAAATGTTATTTTGAGAAAATATAATTTAAAATTATGTAAGTCCAATATAAATAGTGGTAATGTGCTATATATTTTTGAATTTTTTTAATTTTAAAAGGATTATGTTTAGTATTCTAAACACAAATATAAATAAAATCATCAAAAGTTTAAAAAAACATATAATCATTTGTCATAATAAAATACAGTAGCACGGAAAATTTGTTCAATGTTCATCTCTATAAGACAAAATAATTTGACTCAATATAAATTACGCATTATATTTTGATTCAAAAATAAAAAAATAAATACTAAATATAATCCTTTTTAAATAAAAAAAATGTTTTAAATTTCAAAAATATATAGCACATTACCATTATTTATATTGGACTTGCATAATTTTAAATTATATTTACTTAAAATAAAATATTTTTTTTGTTTTTTTTAAATATTATTAAATTGTATTTTCTCAAAATAAAGTTTTCCTAATTTTTTTTTTGTTTTTAATATATTATTTTTGAATTTGTTTTGATTTAAAAAGGATTATGTTTAATATTTATTTTTTATATTCTAATAATTTAAAGTAGATAATGTTTTAAATAAAGGATAATTAAGATTTTTTTGTAATAAAATGCAGGGGCAATTTGGGGCTTTCAAAAAAACATAATGATCAATGGTTATTTTTAACCATATTTGACTAATAGGAGGGGTTGTTTGTGCAATTAAATGCATTAGTTGAATATTATGCCATAATGAGAAACGTTAGGGTAAGTTTGTGTAATTTTCCCTAAAAAAAATTCCCCTCCCTTTCACCGGATGTGGGCCCACCATTCAACCAATTCCCCTCTATTTTCTCTCTTGTTGTGGACTCACCATTCAACCAAATCCCTTATCTTTTCTCTCTCCTTGTCCATCATAGGGCCCACTTGTCTTTTTATTTTTTTTCTCCTTGCGCATTCTTCTTAGCCGTAGGATCTAATCCAACGGTTATAATGGGATCCTGGAAACTTTTTACGATCTGGGATATCGCATTCAAAAGTTTATATATATATATATATATATAAAAATTATCAAGTCATCGTGCAGTTACCGAGAATCAGTGAAACCCTATGTCAATATCGTCGGGTATATCCGTGAATTAGTGAAACCGCACAATAATATTATTAGGTATACCTAACGGTCCTAACCTGATAACTGCTATGTATATAGAATAATGTTTGGGTACCGAACAGTTAATACCTAAAATACTGACCCCACCAATAAAAGTGTAACATGTGGCCCAATTTGTGAGATAAATGTAAGAAGTAAAAGAAAAAAGGCCACGTGTTGCACTCCTATTGGTGGGGTCAATATTTTGGGTACTAATTAGTACCCAAGCATTATTCATATATATACAGCTTCTAACCTACAAACCCCCTAACATAAAGTTATATACAAACTTATTTGTCGGCCTTTGTATCAAAATCCAATAGATGTTATATAAGTGGTGGGTCAGGAGAGAGAACACATAACATCTCTTGGATTTTGATCCAAAGGCTAACAAATAAATTTGTATATAACCTTATATTAGAGGGTATGAGATATTGTTAAATTGAATGAACGTTATTTTTCATCAAACCACATTTGGCAGTAGTCACATGCAATACTACATTGCTTGTTATATTCCGTTTAAAATGATTTTCAATAGAGTAAAAACGTCATCAAATAAACAACCCCTAACATTAGTTTTTATAAGTTGGATGACACATTATGTGACTGAAATACAAGTACAAATTATAACGAGTTAGTATAATGGTGTAGATTATACGATCACTCCCCAAATTTTTTTTAGGGTAAAGAAACTCACCTCCTCTAAAGTTTGACATAAATACATTTAGATATCAAGTATGCATTTATCTACTCATACCTCTCCTGCTCTTAAATTGAAATAATAAAAGACTAAATTATCCTTAATTATTAAAATTTAAAAATAAGATAATCCTTTCAATGGAATATAATTTTAAAAAATAATGTTAAAATGAAAAAAAAAAAAAAAAAAAACTATTTTAAAATTTTAAATTATCTACATTTTAAATTTATTTATTTATTTTACAATTTTTAAGGTTAGCATATAAAGTAATTACTTTTTACTATTTTTAAAATTTATATTTTAAAACCATCAAACAAAAATTTTAATTTAAAAATGAAGATAATTTTTTTTTTTAAAAGCATTTTTATTTTCTTTAAAAATAGTAAAAAAAAAAAAATTAATTAAAATGAAGATAACTTAAACTTTAAAAATAATTTTTTCCATTTTGAAATAATTTTTTTAATTTAAAGAATTATCTTTGATTAATTTAATTTTTTTATTATAAAATGATTATCTTCATTTTTAAATTTTAATAACTAAGGGCATTTTGGTCATTTTATTAATAAAATTTTGAAGGTAGAGATTGTCTGAGTAGATAAATACATACTTGATCTCTAATTGCATTTAGGGATAATTACCCCGGTGACCATCGACTTATTTCACCACTATCAAAATAGCCACCAGACGGGGAATTGGTTTAGAAATGGTCATTTTTGGCAAACAATGTTACACTAATAGCCACTCCGTATTATAATCATTTTTCTTTAAAATTACTCTAGTAGCCATCCATTTGGTCAATTGGTATCAAAAAGACCATTATAATTGTCCCACTTTTTCTAAAACATGTGTATTGACCATCCATTTGGTTAATTAGTATCAAAACTACAACTATATTATATTAGAAAAATAAAGTAAGCAATCATTAAATATATGGGTAATTACTCTGATGACCATCGATTTATGCCACCACTATCAAAATATCCACCAGATGAGGAATCGGTTTAGCTGGATCAAAGATGAAGAAGAAATCCAATTGAAATGAAGACATTTATTGTTTTTTTTCTTTTTCTTTTTTCTTTTTAAGCTGAACTGAAATTGGCAATTTTTTTGTTTAATTGAAAGTGCGAGTGGCCTTTTGTTAAGGTTAGTAGTTATTTTAGGTACCATGAAATTTGGTTGGTTAAATTTTAGTGTGGTTTTGAATATGGTGCAATAGGGTATGGTTTTTGAAAAGTTTTCGGATTAAAAGGAACAAGTTGGTATACTTGTGTAGGGAATTTTGGTATACTTGTGCAGTTTGACAAGTAGTATTTGATGTGTATGAGACTGAAATTATATTGAATCAAATGAATTCTTCATTTTCTCTATTGAATGAAATTTTATTTTTAATGATTGCTTACTCTATTTTTCTAATAGAATATAGTTGTACATATAATGATTGTTTTGATACCAATTAACTAAATGGATGATCAATACACGTTCTAGAAAAAGTGGGAAAATTATAATGGTCATTTTAATACCAATTGACCAAATGGATGGCCACTAGAGTAATTTTAGAGAAAAATGATTACAATGACCATTTTGATACCAAGTAAACAAATGGATGGTCATTAGTGTAAGATTCTTAGAAAAAGTTAACGGTGTTATAACAGAATAACCATTAGTGTAATATTGTTTGTCAAAAATGGTTATTTCTAAACCAATTCCCCTTCTAGTGGCCATTTTGATAGTGGTGACATAAGTCGATGGCCACCAGGGTAATTACCCCTTGCATTTATATCAAACTTCAGGGGGTGAGTGTATTTACCCCAAAAGTTGTTAACAATGGACGAGTTGAGCACATATCTTTAGCATATCAAACTTCAGGGAGGTGTGCCCATTCTTTTCAAGGTTTCGGCGAAAATTCTGAATACTTAAAAGACTTCTAACGCATTCAGTGTCAATTTTTTTTCTTCTTTCTTTTGTTACAAAAGTTGAAAAGGACTGTAAAGTCATTTGAGTCAACAAAATGGGGTAAGATTATAACAATTTTTTTTTTTTTTTCTAGAAAAGAAATAAAAACAAGAAAAAAGAAATGTTAAGCAAAAACACCAAGGCCCAAGGGTATGTAGACCCAATCAACAAAAAAAGAAGGTATGCAGGTCACGACAAAAAGCGAAAAGAAATCGGTTAATGAAAATGGAAAGACTTTCGTCTCATGCAATCATTATCAACCAAAGAAGGTCACGACAAAAAGCAAAAAGAAACCAGTTAATGAAAATGGAAAGACTTTTGTCTCATGCAATCATTATCAACCAAAGAAGAACAGAAAGCCGGAGTAGTATACCACCAAAAAACAACATCCAAATCTAAAGCATGTTTAGAAAGAGTGTTGATCACCTTCCCTGAAAATATAAGAAACCTGAAAATCAATAAGAGAAATATGAAAAAGACACCTCTACCAAGCTTGCCAAACACACCATGAAACCTGATCGGAACGAGCCGAAAGCAGCTAATAGGAAGAATCACTCTCAAACCAAATAAGACACCAATCATTAATCCAAACATTGTTGATAGCCGTCGACACTACAAGTAATTTAGTCTCAAAAGCGAACAATAAGCCAAGCGGAGCAGCAAAACAACCTTTAATAAACGAGCGACAATTGCGAAACACGCCTCTGCAACCCCTACCATTAGGAGAACCTAAAGCAACCCCATTTGTTTTAAGTTTTAACTTTGACTTAGTGTTCATTTGGAATAACTTTTCTACTAGTTAAAAGAGTTTTTTTAATTAAAAAAGCCATTTTCAATTTTTTTATTATTATTATTATTTTTTATCATTTGATTGTCACTCAATAGAGCTTTTGGATGATTAAAAAAGTTGTTTTACATTTATTTGGAGAAGCCCAAATTTAAAGCTTTTTCAAGTAGATCTTTTGGAGTTTTTTTTAATAACACTAAAATATCAAATATTTTGACAACCAAACAACCAATGACATTCATTTAAAAGTTTTATCTCTGTTGGAAATATGATTTTAAAAGCAATAAATATTTAAAAATATTTATTTGCTTGGAAAATCATATTTTGTATGAATGAGAAATTATTCAAAGTAATTAAAACTATATGAAAAATGAAATAGATTTGGAAAGGTGCATTGGTTGTTGTTCAATTTAACATACACAAGGAAATGTCTTTTGAAATGGAAAGACACAACTATGAACATATGCAACTATTCCTTTGAATCATGACCTTTCCAAAAGACACTTTATGTCTATAAATTAGAAGTCATTCACCCATTCTAAACATTCAGAAAATTTCATAAAATTACTGCATTGAGTATTGAGTTCTTTGGTAATTGAGAGAGAATTCTGCATATTCAGTTCGTTGTGTGCTTGTGGATTTGAAGTGCTACTACCACAAGACAGAGAAGTCGTTGTATCCTAAAAGGCGAGCACCGATTGACCAATAGCACCAATGAGCGGGCGTAAATCGTCTTAAAGACATAGTGTTAAATACTAGCCTCGACTTCAAAGGAATTATTAACAAAACTACTGCAATTTGTTTATTTATTTATATAGCAATTTACACCAAATTTTTTTTAACAATCTCTAAAAGATCTACGGTAAAAAAATCTACTTAAAAAATCTACTTAAAAAGCTCTTTTAAACATACTCCAAATACAAAATGCCTTAGATTTACGCATACACTCATGCCCTATAAGGCTATAATGATACTATGTTGTTTAAGAAAATGACTTTTAATCAATATTAATGCCGCGATTACTGGTTTCCGCCATTAATTATCTCAACTGTCACCTTGTCATTCCATTCTCACTTTGATTGCTACTTTTTCACCGATTAATCTTCATTTGATCCCCCTCTTATTATTCTTATTTGTTATCTTCCACTTCAAATTTGAAATAAAAACCCTACAAATTTCTTAATTTAATTTTGTAGAAAATAAACTGAAGAGGGTGGGCTCAGATCGGCTGCTATCACATGTGGGTGGCGGGAATTGACGGCTATTAATATTTCTGACACTATAAAACCGACATCAGATTCATAGAAAATTCAAACCCACTTCGAATCTTTTTCAGAGGTAAGCTATTCTCAACCAATGTTAATTTTTTTTTGTTTAATTAAGGGTTCGTCTGATTTCTGCTTTATTGCAGGAAATTTGAATAAATGGATTCAGAGATGGAATCGTTTTTCGAGTCGGCTCCTCCATTGAAGGAGCGTGACATCATCAGCGAGAAATTGAAGCAATTCATCCAAAATGATGATACGAATAGAAGAAGAGTTGTGTGCGTGACTTCTGGTGGGACCACCGTCCCGTTGGAGCAACGTTGTGTTCGTTACATTGATAATTTCAGTTCAGGCTACAGAGGAGCCGCCTCCACTGAGTAACTCGCACACCACTTTGCTGTCTCTTTTGGTTTTTCAATTTTTTGCTAGTCTCTCTCGTTAATGTTTTATTGATTTGCATTTGAATTTGAAAATTTGTAGGTATTTTGTCAAGGCTGGATATGCTGTAATTTTCTTATATAGGAGGTTAGCTTTTGTTGTTTTTACTTACTTACCCATCATAGGATTGTTGATTGTCTACTTGTATTGTGGATGATGTGTTGTTCTTTTTTATGCAGAGGAACATGTCAGCCGTATTGCAGGTCTCTTCCTGACAATGCCTTCCTCGAGTGTTTCGAGTTCACTCATGAATCAAATATTCAAGGTTTGTAGCTTTTTTTGATTTATTTTTTATCAAGCTTTCAACTTTAGTCATGGTAGCTGAGTTATAGACTTATAGTTGATTATTCGGGCGTTAATGATTTGTTTCTTATGGGTTATAATTTTTTCAATTTTTACATGAAATGATGTTCCATGATCCACCGCTAAGATGATTGGGTTATGTCTAATATTTCAGTTCGCGAAACTTATTCTGAAGCAGTGAAGACGGCCATTAGGGATCACCATGCTGTATGGAGCATTAATATCTTTGCTAATTTGTAGTATTTTGGATTTTTTTCCCCTTTGTTTTTTACCTTCGTCACTCTCTTCATTAGCATCGCAATCACTGAAGTGCTATGCAATTTAATGATGAGCCACTTTTGAGACTTATGTCATTGCAGGCAGTTGAAAGAGGTGTCCTGTTGAAACTTCCTTTCACCACAATATTTGAGTACCTTCAGGTTAGCTTCAATTAACTTTTATGGTCATTACTCAAACCCATGATTAAGATGATTGCATGGAGGTATCTTTATAATGGTGATCGATTCTTTTTTGCCTTAATATACTCATTGGCATATGTCAAAGACATCAACCACATTTCTTATTCATGTTTGCATGTTATTTATATCTTTTATTTATATTTTTTACTTTTTACTGAATAAAATCCGTCAATGATTAAAATAAAGGCTGTGAAGGTGAATAATGTTGGGTGAATTCTCACAACTCACAGTACGGATATTATTTATGCCTGGAGTTTATGTTGGTAGAAGAGTTATCTATCTAGAAAGCGAGAATTGCTAGGATAATAATTTATTGTGTGAAAGTGTTAATGGTTACAATGCTAATCTAAAGTTTTTAGCTAATTTTTGTATGATAAGTCATTGATTAGTAATTTCGGTTGCATTTGTTGTTTTCTTGTTTTGGTTGGTGCTATTTTAAATAAGATTATGGTATATCCTTTGACATGTCTCACATATTAGCAGCGACTCCAGACTACTGAAAGTTGATCTTTCAAGGATCAGCTGAAATAAAGTAGTCAATGCCCATGACCCTAGGATTACATATCTTTCATTGGAATCACTAAAGAGTTAATTTCCTTGCCCTCGCTTATTTGTGGTACAGTGCAAATATATTATGCTTGCAGCAAGAATTTCCACTGCTTTAAAATTGTTATAATGACATAGATGAGTCTGTATTTCTCCTTTCATTGAATAATTTGGTTGCATGCGCACTTATGTGGAAGTGAAACATTAATCTTATTATTCTTTACCATGTCCTTTGCTTTTCTGCATGTCTTCTTAGCTTGGGTATCGTTTCTTGATTACGTGTAGTTTTTCTTTCCAAAAGGTGCTATGCAATTGCAATAATGAGTTCTGAGCATTTTCATTCTTTCCAGAAGTTTTCTCCTATTTTCTTTAATACGGTGGTCTTGTATTGTGAGCAGATATTGCAGATGATTGCAGTAACAACTAGGAGTCTGGGGCCACATGCAATGTTCTATCTAGCTGCTGCAGTTTCTGACTTTTATGTTCCATGGGAAAGCATGGTAATGGCTCAACCTTGTACATGGTTTTGAAATTTCTGGCTACATTGGGTATTAAGGAAAAGTAAATCTTGTAGGTTCAGTGTGGCACAAGAAGTTTGGTTCTCTGGTTAGAATAGTGCAACTCTTTATTTTGACTGAATATCACAAATATAGTCATAATTAAGAAAAATGAATCACCTTTCTGATAAGTACAAGAGGAAAAGCATGTGGAAAGTTTAGCTTCCCCAAGAAAAATTGAGAGATGAAATAATGCTAAAGCACAGGGAAGTTGAAAAATAAATCAGCTATGCTATTATCTCATACTGTATGTCGCTTACAAATATAATATACCTCAAGGGTAAGCTTGCTTGAACTGCATCTGTACATTTTCTGATTTTATTCTAACTAATACCTCATTATAATTTAACAACTACATGACAGTTAGGGGGTTTTTGTGGTCACATTTTTATATTCCTTTATTTTGGTACCAAATGTGGTCCAAGTGAGTATGCATTAACTAATTGGATCCTGGAAAGTACGCTTTAGGAGAGTTGTTGAATCTGTTCGGAATAATAATGGTGACATCTTGCTTATTAATCTTGCAGGTGGAGCACAAGATTCAGTCTGCCTCTGGTCCTTTGGATATCCGACTTGTGCAAGTGCCAAAAATGCTCTCAGTGCTGAGGAAAAAATGGGCTCCCATGGCCTTCTTCATTTCATTTAAGGTTAGACAATATGCTTCCCCTATGTTAACGCTACTTGGAGTTCTATAAGAGTTATTGAGTTTATTTATGAGTTTGAAGGGACTTATTTTGAGTTAATTTTATGAGTTTGAAAGGACGGGGATAATGGAAGAGTTATAATGGTCTTTCATTGTGTCCAATGTCCTAACAGAAGCAGAGGACCTTTGTATATCTTCCTCTCTTTTGAGTTTTGAGTTTTGACAATGCAATTGCACCTTACATTTGGATAATGTTCCAGTTAAAATATATGAAACCAGAATAGGATGATTTTGTTGAAATGCATGGTATGTATTTCGCCAAATGCTGTTCCTTCCATACTTGCTCCTGAGAAGTGAAGGAAGAGAAAGAAGAAGAGGAATGTGATCTCAAAGTCTGTTTACCATTTAAATTTGATTTCTTTTTTCTTTTCCTTTTTCACAGCTTGAGACAGATATAAAGATTCTTTTAGAGAAGGCTGATATGGCTCGGAAAAAGTATGAGATGCATGCTGTTGTAGCAAACGAGCTTTTGACCCGCAAAGAGGAGGTTGTGGTAGTAACCGAAAATGAAAAGATTTCAGTTCACCGAGACAAGAGGCAGGCTGGTTCTGATGTAGAAAATCCCTTGATTGAACTCCTTGTGGGCAGACATTCAGCTTACATTAAGGATTCTAATACAGAGCGAACAACACACACAATATAGGTGACGTATACAAAACAATTTGCAAATAATACTTCTTACGTTCCTAGTTTTTCCGTTCTTCAAACCTTTTATAACCATTCATTCCATGTTGTATAAGCTTTTCTTTCTTTGAAAGCTAAGCAGATTTAGTTAATACATAGAGTCAAAACGTCTCTGCACCTTTAAACGAAGGCTTGCAGTAGCAGGTTTTAGAGAGACTGATTCAGTTAATCAGTGTCTTTCTTCAATCTGGAAGAATTGTTGAATAAGGAATATACAGTGATTTTTTACTGTCTTCTATTAGGGGATTTGAGGAACATATTGTTGTATCTCTATTTTCTTTTTCTCAATCTTGTTTGAAATAAAGTGTGAATTTCAAAATAATAATAACTATCCAGTAATTTTAGCTTCCAATATTGTCTTTGCTCAATGAATGTATACGAGGGACATCTTGCCATCATGCCAGTGGCAAATTGGCAATCCTTTGTCTTCATTTTTTTTTTCTTTCTACTTTTTTCTCTTACATGTATTGTTCAAAGAATTCAATCTACATTGTCACATGTATTTGTATATAATGTCTTTTTAAGGAGGTACCGGTTAACTTATTTCATTAATAGAGGTACCGGTTAACTTAGTTTATTAATAGTTAAATTTTTTCAGACCGAACTGAACTCAATTCATATTACGATTTGATGAATTAAGTTTATATTTTGGTTGTCGTCTTTCTATCCTTCCGGCAAGGGGCCAAGGGCTCATTGAACGCGATAAGAATCAAGGATCATCGAGGATCCAAGCTACCCATGTTATGGCTGTATAGGTACTATTATACCTATACCTGTGTTATGGCTGTATAGGTGTAATAGTACGGCTGTGTATTTCCAGCTGGGCATAAATGCTAGTAGGTTTGCTTTAAAGCCTTCAACCTAAATAAAAATACTGGTGACAGCTCTTCATCTGGAAAGTTGAAGCCGGCTGCATTAAGGAATCACCAATATCGACTTTATACTCGAGACAACCATCTCTACACACACTCGACACATGCACAGAGTGAGAACGATTTTTCATTCATTCTCAATTTGGAAACAATTGATATGTACATTTTCTTTTTGTATAATAAATATGTATAAGCATGTTGCCAAGAGACATCACAAAAGGCGTTGTATAATAGAAATTAGGCAGACGATGTATATATAGCATTACCTAAGTTGCTTCATCATCATCTGTTTCGAGCTCAAGGCCCTCCGCAGCTAAGAGCTGACCGATGACCTTTTTCCTTTCCTCCTCAGCTTTCTTTCTCATTAAGTCCCTTTTCTTCAAGACAAGTGTATGCCGCTTGAGAGTATTGTGGTAATACTCCTTGGATGCCTTTTGCTCTCTGGCCAGGATTTTTCTTTCTTCTTCAGGGTCGACCTGTTGGAATTCATTGCAATACAAAAATTTGAGATATGTATATTAGTAGAGACATTTGGTAATAACAAAAGGATTCAATGGCTTCATTTGTTTCAACAATAAGTGAATTGAACAAAAGGAGTTTATTGCATTTCTAGCAGTAATTGCAACCACTAATGGGAACAATTTGATGTAATATCGACATGAAAATAAATAGATATAATTTTGGGATTTATAGCAACAATTTAAAAATACCAATTGTATATTATGGTTCAAATTAGCACTAATTTATCTATATCTTTAATTGTAAGGGATAAGGGGAAAGATTTATTTATTTATTTATTTATTTTTTGAAGAGAAGAGGGGAAAGATGTTAAAAACTAATGTGCATGATGTGCATTCATTAGATCAGTTGAGACATTTTCAAAACACTTTAATACCTTTGAACGAGAAAGACGGCGGGCACGGAGATTCAGCTCAAGTTGCTGCTGCTCTGCCCAAGCTGCAATGGCCATATCACCCCGCTGATCAAAAGCTTTTCGCTTTTTCATAAGCCACTCCATCCATGCTTGAGATGCCTAGGAAAATGATAAACATGAAAATGTCATTATTTAAGGGGTGAAGTTAAGAAGCAACTAATAATTGACAAGATAAAGAGACTGAACAGATAAAACAAAGAGACAATTCAAATTTCAGGCAAAATAAAAGAGATCCATCGACTCGCTCTCCTAAAAAGAAAAAAAAAAGAATTATATGGTACTCTTCTTTCACTCAACAAAGGTAGTATTCAGGAGTTCTATAGACATTTATAACTGTGATACATCCTCTCGTGAAAACTCATCATTCTGGTACATTGACTGCATTTAAAACAGCAAGACTAGCTTGAGAGAAGAACGGGAAAATATGTACTACATGAATATTTTTTTCCTAATGTGCTTGCCAGTCATTGGATCCAAAACATCTCTGACAAAACTTAGAAACACAAAAATTGTGATGACAACTCGATGAGACAGGGCACGTACATGTTACCATGACGAAGCATTTCGAACCACTAAATATTTTATTCTGAAGAAATAGGAGAGTGCAAAACTTCATACAGTAAATAATGAGAACTGTATATTTATTTAAACCCTAACAGAAACTGAATTCAGAGAAACTGCCATGTCATGTCAGTATAGAACTTAAACTTGTTATTGTATTAGTTCATTCATCTTCATGTTTGAAAAGCATGAGAATGGCCATTTGTGCATATTTGCAGACCAACATGAAAGGGGAAAGAAAACCATTCCAACTATTCAACAATGCCATAATCAGAGATTATACAACAGCTTTGAATGACCAGATCAAACACTTTCTATACAGCTTCACAACAAGACTAGCGATTTATTGCGTTCATTAAATTATTGATTTTGCTAATAGTCATATTTATGTTTTGTATAAAAAACTTCAACTATTTTTCTTTCTTAATTATCACAAGCAATAACTCTCAAAAGCTTTTGGTAAAAAAAAAAAAAATGAAACCAAAAAAAAAATATAATTTGAACCATTGACTTTGCCCCAAAATATTATTCAAAAAAAAAAAACTTGAATTTCTTAATTAATAGGATATTAATAGATTATAAAGATAATGAGAAGAAGAAGAAGAAACAGAATTTACATTTTGAATTCCTTAACAATGAACTATCCACAGACGCAAAATTAATATGTGAAGTACAAGTGTTACCTTCATTGGATTTACTCGGTTCTCCATGTCATATTTTCTCCGTCTTTCCTCATCTATTAGCAACTCATAGGCAGCTTGAATCTTAATGAATCTACCTTCAGCTGTTTCCCCTTCCTCAAGAGTCCCTCTACCATCATATACTTTAAATAGAGAAAATGACTGGATGAGTCGAGGGTCCAAGAAAGGCAAAAAAATTTCAATTGAGTACCAAAACACAAGATCAAAATGGAACTAAGTTGAAAATCATACATCTTACATCATGTGAGATAAAGATTCAAATTCCTAAAAAGATAATTTAACATGAACACTTTCAATTCAGTATATTATGCAAAGGCTATCTTATATATTTAAGAATCCAAAAAATGAATTAAGCTCGATAAGCTTTAATCTAGCCAACTTGAAGGTAGCAGTACTTTTAAAAGGTAGGAAATTAAAAAATTACTATAATGCTACACCCTTTCTTCAGAAATTTTGTAAACTGCAGAAGTTGCTAATAGATAAGTTCTTTAAGCAGAAAAGCTACAAATGAAACTGGAATTTATAACAGGTTTCTGAAAGTTTCCACTAATTTAATCAACTCTTCAAAAGTTATTATAGAACAATAAGGAGATATATAATCATATAATCCCCATAAGCTCTTTCCAGTTTCTATTAGGTGGGATCCGTTAATGACCAGGACCGAACTACTGTTGGTGTTTTGACTATATGTGTGTGCACAAGTACTTTAATAGCAGCCTCGATATCATAAGAAATAATCTACATGCTATTTCAGAGACAGAACTGTCAATTTGTCTGTTCTTGATGTACAGAGCCTCTGCACTATAATAATATTTGCCTCTATAATGATTTTAGATCAAGGACGACACATAATTCCAGCAGAAAGCTCAACAAAATGCACCTCTGGAATAAAGCGTAAGAGGTACATATACTGCAAAAATCCCATAACCACCATTCAATCAGAGCTACCATCTGCTGGTTTGCAGCATAGAATCCCAACACATTTAAAATGTCTTAAATTGTGATTTTCCGCAATTTCCTTGCATAAATGATTTGCAAGAAGTTTTTCATTCTATAAAGTGCATAGGTTAAAAAGGAAGGAAGGAACAAACCATCTGGATGATAGAATTTGGCCAATCGCCTGTATGCAGTCTTTATCTGCTCCTCGTCAACCTCCCTCTCTAACTCTGTATTTAAAAACAGAATCACAATGGAAACTGTTAACTACTCATCACAAACACATAGAATCAAGATATAGAGAATAACGTGAAAAATATTTCTCTTGTCTAGAATTCACTGTTCTCCGAACATATACTACTTACTCACATTAAAATATGCTCTTTTCGTTGCGGAATTTATAACTGTATACATACCAAAATGGTGCTCTGAGAATACTGAAATTGCCTTGAACACATGAAAATCTAATTATTATTATTTTTTAACGAAATTGATCTTCCTGCTCTCCAATTTCTCATGAACTTCATTCTTTAAATTACTTCAAAATATCAGTTAAATTAAGAATATAAAAGAATTACCGAGAGTTTCGTAGGGGGATCTCTGTTCAGCCGAAGCGTTAACGACAGTCCTTCTCTGATTCACGCGAAACCACGACTGGGTCCGGTTCAAATCCCGGAAACCAAACGAAGGAGACAACCGAGGTTTGCAGCTAGGGTTTCGAAATGAAACCCTAACAATAGAACGAGCTTGGTGCCTGCAACTTATTAGTGAAGTCAACACCGTATGAGGTCTACATATTGTCCTCAAATTGCTGCTCATGTTTCCTCGCAGATCAAAAATTAGGGTTTCTTCGTCTTTTTTTTTTTTTAAAAAAAAATAAATATTAAATTGATGTTGAAGAGGTGAAGGAGGTGAAATTGTTGTGATGTTAGAATCTTTTGAATCTGATGACTGAATTTCACATTTTTTTTCTTTTTGAAAAGTTAGAAAATCATTTTCAGCTTCTACTTTTTTGTTTTTTGTGTTCGTTTCCTTTTACTTCTAAATTTTACCGGGAAATTTGTGGCGGTTAGGCTTCATGCAATTGACAGTTGGATCGTTAATTTACTATTATGCCCTTCTTCATAACACAATTACAAATAAATTCCATCATATGTTTATGGGCAAATTACACAAACGTCCCTTATTATATGAATAATTACACAAAAAACCAATAAAATCATAATAACACTCACTACCCCATGACCCATTGACTAACGGTTAGGGATGGCAATGGGGCGGGTCGGGGCCACCCCAAACCCGAAATCCGGTTTTCAACGGTTGCCCCAAATCCGACCCATGACCCGAACGGGTTTTCAATTTCCAACCCAAACCCGATCCATTTGGGTCAAGGGTGCCCCAAACCCGACCTGAATAACCTGATTCATTTACGTAAATTTAAATTTAATATAACATGATAATTGATAACTAAGTTTAATAAGTATTAAATTCATCTGTAAATAACAAAATACAAATCCCAAAATGACTTGAGCAAAAATATAAAATACATATAACATTTTCGGTATCAATAAAATCCATTCAATATCTTCACTAAAATAGTTTGAATATAAAAAATTCCAATAACAAAATCCATCCAATATCTTCACCATCACTTTGTCTTCTTGAAAACAAGTATAATTTTTTCAAACACAAATCTGTAGCAAAAAAAAAAAATATATATATATATATAGTAAAATTAATTAAATGACATTATTAATATATAATATTAATTATATAATTTACCTCTTCACTTCACCATCACCATCAATATCTTCTTCAAAACAAGCTTTATTCCAGGTCAAACGGGGCGGGTTGGGTCAAAAGGGACCGTCCCATATCTAACCTGGTAACCAGACCGGGTCAAGAAATGTGCCCCAAACCAGTCCCGTTACCCATTTTACTGCCCCAAATGGACCGGGGCCCTGTGGGTTTGGGGCGGGTCGGGGATTTTTACTGTCCCTACTAACGGTTGACCACCGTTAGTCAGTCACGGAAGAAGGGTAATGTCAATTTTGCCCTTGCACTTGCATTTGAAAAATGTTAGATATTATATTAAATAAATGAATGAATTAAAACTAATAAAAAATAAGAAAAAAAAAATTGCCCTATATTTATATATAACAATTATTATATGTAGGATTCCGCATGTTTTTCTGTACAACTTTATAGAATCAATCTTGAAACATTACAAAGTCAAGAAATTTTTTTGCATGAGACTGTTATGTGGTGAGACCGTGAGACCTATCCAATGAGATTGCACCGTTTATCTTGAAAATATAAAAATAAATTATAAAATTATAATTCCATACCATCTCATTGGACGGTCTCACGGTCTCACCACGTGGCAGTCTCATACAAGATTTTCTCCAAAGTCAAAATACATTGAGATATTGACTTCGTAACATAATCGAATCTCGCATGAAAAAACTTGCATTATCCCACACCAGATCAAAGCACTTGCACACTCGCGTTAAATTTAAGGTATACATTCAAGCCTTATATCTTAAAAAAATAAATAAAAAATAAATAAAAATAAAAATCTTTTTGATTGTATAACACTACCAAACAAAAACTGTATAGCTATAGTGGAGACTAGAGAGAGTACAATTTTTTCTAATGAAATGAATTTAATAAAACCTAACAAGTCGGGGGACCGAGTAATATTTAAACAAACAAGTCTATATTTGTACAAGTAAAATCATTTATCTCAAACAATTGTCTTTAATTAAAATTACTGTGTAATGATATATATATATATATATGCTATACAATAGGGCCGTGAAGATCAACTTAATTACCTAATTTTCTTCTCCAAACATGCAGAAACCGGATTCATCTTTACAAATTTTTATATTTTATTAGCTGCTATGAAAACACACAATAAATACATATAGATTAAATTGCATTAATGTAACCAAACTTATGAGCATCCACTCCCTTTTGCAGCAAGCACAGAAAATTTTCAGTTGTTTGTGGTGTAGATGTGATGCTTCTTCTGGGTTATAACTTTGTGGACTAGGCAGGTTCACGTGGACGGGCTGCCCAAAGTGAGCTAAGAGCACGAAGACGGTGAAGATATTCCCCCAAGGCAAGTAAAGCTCGAGCTGCTTGGCGGATTGTTAGAATCCGAGACATTTGCTGCATAGTCTGTTGTCGAAGATGATCTGCCTGTTTTGGAGAAGAGAAATACAGTCAAGTAAACAGGGAAGATTTTCATGTACTAGGAATTAACAACAGTATTCAACAGTCTAGACAGAAATTCAGAATGGCTAGTAGTTTCAGATGGTTTGTCTACATTGATGGAGCATTTACATTTTAACAACGAAGAGACGGAGAGACCAGAACTTCTAATTTTTTACTTTCCCCTCTTCTGGGGAAAACTGTTTTTTTTTTTTTTTTTTTTTTTAATAATTTTTTTACTATAATCAAATGCAAATACAAACCTCCTAAATTTTGATGTGAAAGACATTAGATCTCAAGATCTCTTGCATAATAACAAGAAACCTTACCGACGACTAAATTAGATAGTACCCGTAAAAAACACAGATTGAAAGAACTATATTATAGAGCTGATACAAGAAATCAATTCATATGGACAGAAATACACTTGAGGCAATTTCAGATTAACAAATACACTCAAGGCAAAGCTAATAGGTTATAATTGACTAAGAGACAGTAAGCAATTTTTATTTTGCATGTACAGATCATGAACAGTTAGTCATTGCTTTGAGATCAATATTCAATACACAAAAACGATAAAAATGACACTGAACTATCAAAATCTTCAACAGAGTGACTTGACATATTTATCACAATTCATTTATATCTGTCTAAAAGTACAGTTTGGGAATGAAAACTTGAGATTCAACCACATATTGGTGTTTTGTAAGCAAATTAAGAAACAAAAGCTTTCATTACGAGTCTGTGACCATTATTGAAATGTTCTAGATATCTTATACTGTATTGCCATTGAATTATACTCCCGATTCTCAAGCAACTTTATATTTGAACTTAATTCTTGTATACATCAGAAAACAGCTATATATCCACAGAGAGCTAAAATTTCACACAAAGTTCTTAGAAACCGAAACTAATAATTGTATGACTGGTTGCAAGAAATTTGGAATTAAACAAAAAAAAAAAAAAAAAACTTTTTTCTTTTGGAATCATGAGTATTAAAATGATACATCTTACTGTTTTTTTATCTTCTTTTGCTCGATAAACGAAACGAGCTTAAAAGAAGCAAAGAAAAAGAAATTAAAGAAATGATGAAAGCATGATGAACTTCAAACAATTTAACTCCATAGTAGCTAACTTGCAGTAAAATGTAATATATTACCTGGTTCACAAAGCCCTCTACTGCTTCCAACTTCTCCATAGCAGCAGCTATCTCAGACTGGTAAATTCCTTGACTCCATTGATCAGCTGCTATGCTCTGAGACAGAGTTTCCTGGAGTTTATCCATTCCTTGCGTAAGAGCATCTTCGGCCTGCCGAGAAGATTGCTGCAGGTTTCCAACATCTCCAAGCTGCTGATCGGTCAAGGGCTCAATATGTGGAATGAGAATCTGTAAAAATGAAAATTACACAACATGATAACAAGGTTACATTATCACATCATTTAATCAAGATGAAGGAAATGCGTAGATCTAGACTGATGTTTGAATGCTATAGCCATGCGTATTATGTTATCAAAGTCAGAGTTCTCAGCAGGATACCTCACTCGGGAAGTTTCCAGACATATAATCAAACATGTAATGCTCTTAAAGTTCAAAAATCAAGGAAAAAAGAATGCTAAATTATATGAAAATCAGTAAAAGAAAAAAAAAAAAAAATTTGAATGAAGCAATACATTAGACTTTATAGTCTTCTATAACATATCATAGTATATTAATTGTGAGGCACCTCTAACATTTAAAGTAAAAAAATCAGAATTTCATATTTTATCGAAACACTTGGAACTAGTGATATTCCTCAAGTGGTCAATTTCTCTAATGGCACAAGAATTTGCACATAATTATGCTCAAGTCACTAGAGTTTAACCTATAATCCGGCAGTCTTATCCCAGTGTAAAGATAAAGCCATTATATGGAAAAGCCGTAATTAAGTATCAGGCAATGTATAAACGCAAACTATTCTTAAGTATGAAAATGGGCATAATTAGTAAACAACAACAACAAACAAGCATTCATCAAACAATAGGTGTACTGAACAATGTGTTACATTTAGAAGCTCTGAAGGGCGGAATCCGCCTATCCATTGAAAAAAGCGTTCTGTAGACGTTCTCCACGTGCCAGAAATCAAATAGAAGACATCAGCCTTAGCAACATCAGCTTTCATGCGGAAAAGACTGCAATAATGGTTCAAGCCACTCTCCACCAGTATATGCAGTTCTATATCAGTTATATGAGTTTGTAGTGCATTTCTAAGTTCGAATATCTGTTTTTTTTGCTCTTCAACCCAGTGTCCATACTCCATCTCAAATGCAGTAATTGCTGCAACACAGAAATTGACCATTTCAAAGAACAAAAAAAAAAAAAAAAAAAAAGTTGTAAGCAGAGGAGTAGACATTTAACAAAAAGTAATCGATGGTTATAAAACTATGAGAAAGTTCATCTAATGCTCCGAAAATATTAGACAACAGGTGCCCTTCATTATCGGCAAACATAAGTTTACATCTTCAAATATTTAAACTTCGATACCATTTATCAGAAAATGGCAGATATGAGCTTTCCTAGAAAGGGAAGAAATATATAAATTTAAGATTACTTGACTTTTTATACATTCAGTGTTTTAGTTAATTAATCTATTGCTTCTTAAATACTTTTGGAATACACTTCAGTGCTTGGATACTTCCTATTGCCTAGATGATACTTAAATGAATGGAAATGTAGACAAAATTCTGTAAATACTCCCAGGACAGCAGTATTTGAATTAATGACATTGGAATTTAATATCATTGTATTTTAATTAACATTTTCACTGAATGCATCCATCTAGTTGCATAATGTTGACATGGAAAAAAAATATACATTGCAGTGAATTTAAACAGTCAAGTATCTAAAGTGCTAAGCCTAAACACATGAGTTAAGGAATCAACAAATTGAATGACGGCAACTGTCAACACAAAAAACCACAAACCTGGGTTTACATTTCCAGAAAACCCTAAGCGACTGCCATCTATTGAACTGCCTATGTACACACCCTGCAATTAGGCATTCACTGATTCATCAAGTAGGGACTGCATTCCCGATACTTAATTATAAAAGAAACTGCATTCCTGATACTTAATTATAAAAGAAACGCCTGTTGATTTATGGTGGAAACTAGTGAAAACAAAGAAATATTTTCTCCATACCTGATGTCTAGTCCTCTCAAGTTCTTGTTCCAACTGTGCTAATTTCAAACGGCTTGTTTCTAGTTGTTGTACATAAGCCTACAAAACAACATTGAAATATAATTAACTCTACACTTAATCATAGTGAATAGCTTCTATCAGCTGAGACCTGTATGGTAATCCATTAAATTATACCTTTTTTCGCAAACGACTTTTCCGAGCTGCTTCACGATTTTGTGCCAAACGTCTCTGTATCTGTAAGTATGTTTTTACATAAGTAATCATTGTATACAGTTTAGTGGGAACATTAGAAATTGCTACTCCTAATAAGTTTCCCAGAATGAAAATGAATAACTTAAGAAGTTCATTGCTTCAATATAAATGATTTGTTAATGGGATTGTAGGATGAAGATAAAATCCTTATACAACTTATTTGTGATTTTCCTGTCACAAATACAATGCCACACCAGGTAGCATTCAATGCATTCCCATTTCAGATTCCATATTCTGCTGGAACCAGTGAAATGTGCAAGAGAAAAATAAAGGAACAAAAGAGAAGATGAAAGGGTGTGAAATTCAGAAGCAAAAACATAGGTACATCACTCAGCTAACATAAAATACAAACTAGTACGCTCTAAATTTATCCCAAA
This sequence comes from Acer campestre, assembly GCA_954870605.1. Taxonomy (NCBI): domain Eukaryota; kingdom Viridiplantae; phylum Streptophyta; class Magnoliopsida; order Sapindales; family Sapindaceae; genus Acer; species Acer campestre. Next base: position 21,824,447 of record OX940810.1, read on the forward strand.
CTATATCAGAAAGTTTACAAATTCAGTGATATCCTGAAGTATAAACATCTACAAGGAACACACTTAGGTATACAACCTTGACAAAGCATGATCAAACACAGTATTCACAGAAACAAAGAAAGGAAAAAAAAAAGAAGAAAGAGGGTTTCGCTACCAATGTGAAGATCTTACAACTAAAACACTTATTTTACTCTATATTCAATAAAGTTAAGCGAGAACTAGTAGAAATCTTTTCTTTCAGTTATTCTGAGAACACAGTGGGTTCTAGAGGCATGAGTTGGCTACAATCAGGAACCAAATCATAAGAAAGTATTTCCTAATTAAAATGGAGAGAGAGAGAGAGCATAGGTAGCAATTATCACCTTCTCAGCAGGTTTGTTTGCTTCTTCATCACTTCTGGAAGGCTCCATTGATTCTTGAGAAATATATTCAGACTACAAAAGTTAAACCAGAACAATGAGTTACAGCCCAAAAATCAGAGGAAAGAACCCTAACATCCAGTAACCAAGGAAGAAAATATCACATATTTCACCTTTTGGTCTAGCCTAGCATCCACCTGTACAAGTGAGGATGAACCAGTATTTGGGCTAGCATCACCTTGGAAGGTGTCTCCCCACATGCTAATCTGGTGGAACGGCTCGTAAAGACTCATCCTTCTTAAGGTGGCTAGCTGAGTTGATGGAGAGCTCATACTCTATCGAACAACTGAAACATGGAAACCAGAAACAAAACAAACTAATTTACAAAGACTCAATATCAATTGACACAAGAATGCATTACTGAAATTTACTTGATTGAACTTGTCTCTGTAAAGTACGAACAAAAGATATCATTGAAAGTCAAGATATTGATGGCAAGACAAGCAAAAATAGTTCAAAATGGATCAGAAACTTGAAGAAAAAGTAAAGTTTACACAATTAAAACAACAACATTCCAGCCAAAGTCAGCAAAGAACCTGAAACAGATATGGATTATGGACAACTAAATGGCTTTGAGTTTTATTACTTTTATTAATTAAACAACTAAATGCGGATATGGAAAGAATCCCAGACACAGAGCATTGTTGTTTTTAGTTTTAATTCAAAAAAATTTGGAAGCAAATGGGAGTACCTAAAGATGATGTTATGATATATTTTTCCCAGGCAACATCTACTTGCAATTCAAAATGTAAGAAGATAATTTATTCTCAAAGCTGTTGAGTACCTAAAGGTGATGTTATATTTATTATACTTGGTTTGTAATTTCCCCAAAATGGTGAGATTTCCTAATATATTATCATAAGTCAATATGAGGAGTGAACAAGCTTGATGCTTCTGAACTTTTAGTACTGAAAACTATTTGAAGATCTGCACATATGTTCTCCTGAAAACCACAATTTCATCTCAAGAAATGCTATAAATGCAGAAAGAGGAAGCCTACACAACAATAAATCTAGCTTCTCTTTTTCACCTTGAACCAAATAACTTTCTTTTCCTTTCTAAAATCGATGAAGACTGATTGTTACCTCATCAAGTATCATGATGACAGACAAGTAACAGATCAATATTTGATACCTGCAGATGATAGACAATACGAGCAATCCTCGACCAGCTAAAAAGTATACAATTATTACTTGCAACTTAATGAAATTTTTACTATCTTCTCCAGCCCAGGTCAGAAAAATCCAGGCTCCAAAGAATTTCTCAAATAGAAAGGGCAGTCGATGTATAAACAAAGAACAAAGAAAGGAAAAGGGAATATCCTAACAACCATAAACCTATTGATCTTACTATTCAGACAGACCAAAATATATTAGATTAGCCTTGGTGCCTTTCGTGTTCGTGCTCATGTGCATAAAAAGTCTGTGATTCTACCAACAACACATAATTTTGTTACTACTGCAAACACAAAATTTGAATCGTTGCAATCAAGATATGAACAACTCACCAGACCATGCCAGTCTCTCACCCCAAAGCTTCAATGCAAAAATGGCGCCAATAATCATATGTTAACTAAAACACAGGCCAAAAGTAAAAAGAGTTCCTCAGTAACCAGCACTTTACCAAAACAAAAACAAAAAAGCTTCCAGCAAAATGAAGAGATCAAACAACCCAGTTAACAGAACACAAAACACATAAAATTAATCAACTCCAATTGGGTTGGATATTCATTAAAGTAAGGACAAAAAACAAAAAACAAAAAACTGGAACTTATAATCAAGAAAGAAAGAGTCACCTGCAAATCTAAAAAGCCTCTATTTTGTTTCTCTCAATTAAAGAAACCCAGTCTCACCACTTCAAAGCCCTTTTATAGTAGTAGCTTGAAAAGTTCTAGCTCCTGAGAACCATCCATCCATCCATTAATTCCTGAAAAGAAAAACAAAGACACCAAAGTAACAGAATCAAAATAGTCTAAAAAAAAACACAGTGAAAAAGACTGCTTTTTTTTTTCTTTTTTTTTTTTTAATGAGCTCTACAGTCAAACGTTAACGTCCTAGTGTTCCCACTTAAAAGTAGCACACACTTTGGGTTTGAAAATATGCGCACCCCATGTAGACATTTTAACCTGCGCACACCACACTCCTTAACGTACACCCACCTTTTGTCAGCCTGACCTTCTTTAGCTGACGTCATTTCCCGGCAATTTGGTATGTTCTTTGACGGATTTGGATCGTCTCGTCACCTTATCCTCACCTTCATAATTTATTTCCATGCGCCTGATATAGCAAATCAACGGTGTAGATTATAAAATTTCTATTAATTTTTATATCTCTATAGTATAACAAGATAGAATTAATCTAAACTATTGATCTAGATGAGAATATAAAAAGTGAGGAGAGTCTGAGCTACGCTGCAGGTTCTTAAGTGGGAGCTCCTGATTGGTGTGTGAGTTGCATGATTGGTGGCGAGAGAATATAGCAGATTACCACTAAAAAGAGGAAATTCCAAAAACGTCCCTATGTCTTTATGAAATTCCACTTTTTATTTTTCATTGTTTGCAAATATACCAAAATGTGTCGCATTCGCCCTAAACAGATTTGCTACTTACAAATTTTATTTTTATTTTTTCTTTTCTTTTCACACTTATTTTATAAAGACACTCCATTTTAATAAGATAAAATATTAAAAGGTAAATTGCTCTGCACCCCTTCAGGTTTGGGTAAGTTACACTTAGTTGAAAAAGTTTTGGGATTATACATTAACACCCCCAAGACTTAAGTTTGACTTTGAAAATACCTAAAATGCCCCTAGTTATATTATTTTATACTTTTTTTTTTGCCTTTTAACCAAAAAATTTATAAACTTTAATAAAATAATAAAATTAAATAAAAGATATGATTCATTAAATAAAGAAATAGTTTAAAATAATTAAAAAACTTAAATAAATAAATAGTTTAAAAAAACATAAGTAAATAAATAGTGTAAAAAATTAAATAAATAGATATTTTAAAAAAATAGTTTTAAAAAATTACTTAAATAAATAGTTTTAAAAAATTAAATAAATAAATAAATTGTTTAAAAAATTAAATAAATAAATGAAAAAATTAAAAACAATATACATTTTTTTAAGCATATCCATTAATATTGACAAGAAAAGCTCTAAATATCTAAATTTTTACGGTAATGATGATGGTGAGAGAAGCTTCAAGATTCTCTTCAAGCTCTAAATATCTAAACACGAGGGGAACCTTGAAGCTTCTCTCATCATCATCATTACCGTAAAAGTTTGGATATTTAGAGCTTTTCTTGTCCCTATTAATGGATATCCTTAAAAAAAAAATTAATGTTTTTCATTTTTTTCATTTATTTTTTAAACTATCTATTTATTTAATTTTTAAAACTATTTATTTATTTAATTTTTTAAGACTATTTATTTATTTAATGAATCATATCTTTTATTTAATTTTTTATTTTATTAAAGTTTATAAAGTTTTTTGTTAAAAGGAAAATAAATAAAGTATAAAATAATACAACTAAGGGCATCTTATGCATTTTCAAAGTCAAACTTAAGTCTTGGGGATGTTAGTGTATAATACCAAAACTTTTCCAACTAAGTGTAACTTGCACAAATCTCAAGGGGTGCAGTGCAATTTGCCCAGTTTTAAAATATATCAAGACAATTCAATTTTCTTTAAAATACCCTTTTTATATATCTTTACACACTTCTTCATTCTAAAAACTAAATAAAATTAAAAAAATAATAATCTAAAACACTCTATTTTATTATAAAATTATCTTTTTTATTTTTAAATAAACATTTTATTATAAAATCTAAAACACTCTATTTTATTATATATATATATATTAATATTAAACCCAAAAGAAAATACAAATTGTTAGGTATTGCATATAAATAGGAGAGGGAGAGAAAATACAAGATTAGCAATGTATGCAGATTGATTGATTGCACAGGGAAATTACAAATAGAATACGGATTACGGAGTCTAATTCATTAACCAATTCTCTCCGGGTTAGTCAACAATTCCAAGCATTTCAGTTTCAAATTAAATTGACTACTTGAAAAGAAACTCTTATGATATTGAGAAAAAAAAAAAAGTTTTAGGGTTTGTGAAACACAAAACAGATAAAGAAATAACGTTGGATCCTAAAACTTTCTTTTAGTAATTTTATTTAAGGATAAATTTGTCATTAATAAAAGAGTAATGCTAAACATTCTAATTTTTTCCCCCAAATTATGTCCCAAATGATGTGGTATGATGTTGACACCTCACGTACCACATCATTTGAGATAGAATTTGGAAAAAAAAAAAAAATTAGGACATCTAGCATTACTCTTAATAAAAACATTTAAAATTGAGTTTATAAAGAGATTAAGTGGATTGTTAATAGCATCACTCTGCACTAAATTACACCCGCTCCTAACAGAGTGTAAAGCAAACATGGATTAATTAAGAACAAAATTGCCTTTCAATTTATTGACGGAAGTTAACAAACGTTCACTCGAGGGATTTATTTGGTATTTTATAAAAGGTCAAGTACCATTTGGTACATTTGCAAACAATTAGGAAAAACCACCTGTTCCTAAGAACCATTTTTGGACTTGCTAGAACCTCTTACACCAAAAACCATCAATTAAGAAAAATGAATCCTACTAAATTTAGGGAAATTAATTATTTTTTTATTTGTTTGGGATTTATTTTTGGAAGTCCTTTAGGAATAAAAATATATTCTTCTTTAGGAATATATATATTTTTTTATTTAGTCTAAATTTCAATCCAAATGATGTAGCAAATGAGTTGTCATCACCATACACAACATGTGATGATGTGGTTAATGAAAAAACTACTTGACACATCATTAGGGTTGAAAATTGGGATAAATTTTTGGATTGCCTTTCACTAATGATGAAAATATATACTTCTACAAGGAAAAGAGAACTTTGACTATGATTTGAAAGATTCGGATTGTGGAGAACAACTCAATGCTTTGGTTCATGGAGTATGTTGCATCCTCCTCCCCAATCTAGTCGTGGAGGCAATGGCGGTGGGTTAGAAATATAAAAATATAAAAATATAAAAAATTTAAGAGACCAAAATGAAAAACTTTTAAAATGTAATGATAATTTCATAAAAAAATTATATAAATTTTAAAACTTAGTAAATTTAATTTTCTTAAAAAAAATTTGTATTAATTTTTTTAATAATATTTGCAATAGTTGGATTGAAAAAGCAAACTAGAGGGGGTGAATTATGTTTCAATCAACTTCATAACCATAATATGGAATTCTAAAAAAACGTGTGAACATACAAATATGAACAATTTATGTAAAGGGTTCAAAAATTTTCCAACACTCTGTACTCCCTTATTTTTAAAACTAGCTCCAACTTAATAACGTATGTTCTAATAGCACCTAAAGTGTTGTTTTGACAAAAATGCTTTTAAAACACTCACAAAAATAAGTCTCACATCTTTTTCCAAGGCTTATTTTGGTGTTTCTGAAACTTATTTTAGTGTTTTCGAGACTTATTTTGGTGTTTCCGAAACTTAGTTTGGTGTTTACAAGACTTATTTTATATTTCCGAGACTTATTTTATAATTTATGAGACTTATTTTATAGCTTCCGAAACTTATTGGGCATTTTTACAATTCCAAGACTTATTGGGAGAAAATGAAATTTTTTATTTTTTTTGTTCATCTTCTTCGTCGACCTCCATTGGAGGCCTGTTTCATATCCATTGATGGAGGACGGAGGTTTTTTTTATATAAAAAAAATCAAACCTAAAAATGGTAAAAAAAAAAAAAGTAATAAAAGAAGAAGTTTAGGGTATTTTTGTCCGTTGGTACTATTTAAACTTAAATTATTAATTTAGTGCTAATCTTAAAATCACTATAGATTTATTATTATTTATGCCTATTTTAACTTTATGTAAATTGCATAATATCAAAGAGATAAGGGATAACAAAATCAAACTAAAAACTTTACAATGGTTCGAAGTTTCGAACCCATTCATGTGCTTACATTCACTCCCCAAGCTTTCCATTATATAATCACTAATTAGAATTTTTGATGCCAACCAAACCGTTACAAATTGGTGATGCCTCACGGCCCTCACTCAGGGCCGGCTGGACCTCTAGGCAATTGAGGTAGTTGCCTAAGGCCCCACCTAAAATCAAGACCCCATATTTTTATTATCAATATATATATTTTAATAATTAATATCCAATATTTATCTTTCTATTTATTATTTAAAAAATATCTCTTTAAACTTTTAAATTACCATTCATTCATATTTTCAAGTAAAGATTCCTATTTTCATGTAAACCATATTTAAGTGGACTTTTATACTCATTAACGTTTTCCTAAAAAAAATTATTACACATTAATGTTGTTCTTTCTCTTTAAACGGTTAAATTTTTTAATTATATATTCACACTAAAATCTATTATTTTATATTCTTCTATGTTCAATCAAACTCTCATATTGCAAAATCAAACTCTGTTATTGTTTCTCTGCATACTCTTTTATAAACATTTTAGGTTTAATTGTTCCAAAATCTATTACTATAATTTTATTAATTTATTTTATTTTCAACTGTAACAATTTTTTATTTTTTTTTTAAGCTTTGATAACTGATAATTGGATATTCGACATGTCTAGTAGAAAATACGAATCCGGATATGAAAAACTAAAATAATAATAATTAAAAAAAATAATAGAAAAATTATTTGATTTGTAAATTGGGGCTCTTGATAAATTTGTAACTAGTAGCAAAAAATAAAAAATAAAAAATAAAAAAAATGGATGTGGAATCGCAAGGCCTCATTTTAAATTTTCGCCTAAGGCCTTGGCTACCCTTGAGCCGCCCCTGCCCTCACTTCAAGTCATCCATGTGACAGCTAGGGGGTCGTTTGTTTTTTAAACTTAAAATTTAATGGATCTGAATTAAAATTATTTTGTTGTTTTAAGTGTTTTTTAAGTGATCAAACAACTTCAAAATACCAAAAAAAATAAAAAAAAATAAAAACATAAAATAAAAAGTAAGAAAATCATGACTTTTAACTTAATTCCAAATCACTGGATTATATTTAATATATACTCTTCCGATATTATCCTCTCAAAGATAACATATCTCCAATTTTATCATAATTTTATATTATATAGTTTTTTTTTTTTTTTTTTTTTTTTTTTTAACTTATTACTTATGAATTATGATAAATAGCTTTTTTTTTAAAAAAAAAACATTAATCACGTTATCACTTTCAAATCCATGGTTGAACCTTAAATTTTTTATTTCTATTTTGTAAAATCAAAACCATTTCTAAATCATTATTTATTTTAAGAAAAATTATTTAGCATATCTTAATCATGAATAATTTTACCAAAAAAAATTAATCATGAATAATATCTTATCATTATTACATAAAAATGGTTTAGCACTTGTTATTATTATTTTTTTGACAAAATTTGTTAACTTATTTTTATTTAGTTGTTTGTACAAATAAAATTAAAATACAAAATAATTAATAGTAATAAAGATATAAATGTCAAATTACTTGTTTTAAAATCATTTTTCTTTAAAATAAATAAATAAATAAGTTGACACTCTATTCAGAGTTAATAATAATAATTAAAAAAAAAAATATCATTCAGTTTCAGGTTTCAGTCACTATTCAACCTTTAATAAAATTCAAGACTGTTCATGCTTTGGACAAAAAACAAACAACTCCCTACTAGTCCCGATAAGTGTTATCCATTAAAAAAATATAAAACAGCTTTGTTTTGATTTCGCAAAACATAGCTAATAATAAATAAATAAATAAAAAACAATTTTCCCCCTATTTAGCCTTTAATAAAAGACTTTATATATATACATATATAGAAATGTTCTGATAAATAAAAAAGATGGTGTAACTAGGGTGTGGGGTAGGTAGGTTCAATTATTTACACGTCATCATGTATGTCAGAATCTAACAAAAAGTTACAAAATGCGTGTGATTTATAGTGTCTCCTACTATGGTGGAGAAGAGATTTGCTTTTCACCGAACTAATTTTATATATAACATTTGATGACATTTATTTTAATTATAAAAAATCTAAACAATGATTTAATCTATTGTTTAATTTGTATTCAATGGGCAACCTTGTTACAACAATAAATTAATTATACTACTCTTTTTTATCAATAAATTCATTAAACTAGCTAGTTTATGTAATTAAATTAATAAAAGTATAAATTTAGAATTTGAGAATGGGTTTATCATGACTTGAAGTCTTAAACCCACACGGGTTTATTATTGAGCCATCTCAACTTTTGTCTGAAACGGTCAATTTTAAGTTCCCCATACTGTATATCAATTATTCAGATTTTCTATTATCAATTCAAACTGACAATAAATATATCAGGATGAAAAATGTGGACCACTTTAACTTAAAGTGTATGCATTTATCAAAACTTTTCAATAATCTGTGGTCTATATTCTTTATCCTGATATATTTATTGTCCGTTCGAACTAATAATAGAAAGATTGATCAATTATGTGTTACAATAATGGATGGATATGATGTTTCTTTGTTGTATGAATGCATTTGTTTGAAGATATATATAATTATATAAAAGTAGCGAGTCTCCTCCACTCCTCACATAAATACTTTAGCTCTTTCTAGACTAGAAGGACATGATGAGGAGAAAGAATACCACCTTTGTTTGTTTCGATATTCATTGATGACAAGATATAGATAAAAGAAAAAAAAAAAAAAAAGCAGTAGAGAGAAAACGACTTCCGTGTTCATGGAGAACACAAAAACACACAAGACAGAAAAAAGAAAAGAAAGAGTAGAGAGACTCTATATATATCCTTTTATCATACCAGAAAGCTAAGTGATAAAAGGAATTACTTGATGCGATATATTGCTGGTCAATATACCTGTACTACACCCACCAAAAAGGGGTACGTTCCTCAGTTCCTCTCATGAATTTCAATCACCAAACTTGTATCATTAATTTCTACGGAGCATGCAGCACTAATAATAATTTCTAATAATTATAACACAAATGAATTTTCCTATATTTCAGTCATTTTTCCGATGTCTTCATTTTTAGGAAAATGAAGGTATCAGAAAAATGAACGAAATACAGGAAAATTTAAGAAAAATAGTTTTAGTGTTTAATTTTTTTTCAAATTTTATTTATAGGTATGTAGATTTCGATAAACTTATCATCCACAAAAAAAATCAGATCAAAATTCATTCAAATCGATATGATTTCATGGTGGTCATTACCGAAATTAAAATAAATGATCATTTATGAGAGATTCACTCATATATATATATATAATTCATCTGTTAAATCCATCTCTAACAATATATAATTAAATGAATATTTATTATGTATTTAGATCTTTTGTTAACGTGATAGTTAAGGTCTATATTTTAACAAAAATGTGAGTGCGGTCATGGGGATTTTGATGTAGAGAATTAACATTGTTAACGAAAAGGAATCGGATGTCAATAGGATTTGGATCATCCGCTGATCTGATCTTTTTAAAGTATGTTATTGGTCGTCGATAAAGTGGTTGTAAAAACCAATCATATCTTAATCATCCCTTCATTACAATGTTTATATGTGATAAAATTACGTGAGATCATGAAAAAAACTCAAATTAGTAGAGAATCTAAATTCATATCAATAATAGAGAAGGAGCTGATTACTGCTTACTGCTTACATGCACAAAATTACAAGTTTCTTAAAGTGAGAGGAAATTAATTAACGTGTCGTGTCACAAAGCATAATGAGCATAAACCAAAGAGAGAAAGTGAGCATGCAATAATCATGATAGTTGGCCAGTTGATAATGTCATCTTTTTCATTATAAATAAATGAGCACCAATTAGAAGGCGAGTTCATATAATAAGTGATGGGGAATGGGGATATGTCGTTATCTTAATTAAATTATTATTTCCTATTTTAATGGAAGATCAAATTAATGTAAACCCCACTACTACTTTATTATATATTTTAATATTTTATACACTACTACTTTTTTTTTTTTTTCCAGTTAATTAATATTCTACTTATTATTATTATTATTGTTGTTGTAGTAGTAGTAGTATAGTGAAAATAAATAAATAGTGTATTTGGTGTACTCATACAGGGAGGAAATACGTGTTTTTGACATTTTTTTTTGTTCGTGTTTCAAGATTATCACCACTTTAATAATTTATATTTTAAAGATACCAAAGTAAATGACTTCCAAAAATACCTTTACTTTACTCTATCATTTTATTTACTTTTCAGTTTTTATTTATTTTTTATTTTTTTTATTCTTTCATCTTCTTCATAGAGGTCTATTTAACAGACCTCCAATGGAGATATGTATGTTCGACCTACGCTAAAGGTCGAAATTGCATCTTCATTGGATTAGTTTAGTGGCGCTACGCTGACACACTTGGGGGTCCCTAGAGATTTTTCTCTCATTTCCTATGTTGTTTTGGTTTTGAATCTTCCATTGTTAAAGTTGTTGATGGTTGGGATTTTTAAGTGGGGAAGAGGATGAACAGTAACTTAGTTTCCGAGACTTTTCATAAATCTTCCGAGACTTTTCATAAACCTTCTGAGACTTTTGAATACTTTCCGAGACCTTTGAATGCTTTTCGAGACTTTTATCTGAGACTTTTTAATGTTTTTCGAGACTTTTGAGGGACATACCTCGTATTTGTTCAAGACCGAAACTCGCTACAGTCGTTGGTCGTGTTCAACGTCATCGACATCGCCGTAATCTTGTTGGTGGTCCACCATCGCTATCACAGTCACCGTCGCCATTCACGTGTTCGCCGATACTTAAACGGAGCTTTCTCACTCTACTTACAACTCTCTCATTGCAAACTGAAAAGTAAAACTTTCAAAATAACTGACGTGGAAGTAATGTAGGGGTATTTTTGGAAGAAGCCCATTTTTGATGCCTTCTAAATATAACTTATTAAAAGAGTGATAGTCTTAAAATGCCAGCTCTAAAAAATGTCATTTAATTTTTGTACTCATATTGGTGGGTGTACTTCATACTATATTGTGGGATTGAGGAAAAGTTGTCTTGTAATTAATAAATTAATTATACATTTATCATGCTAAATTATTTGTGTAGATTTTTTTGAACAATCTAGCATTGATCTTTAAATTATATTTGAAATCTGACGGATAGTATAGTTACAGGTCCTGGATTGAGTATAACCCAAATATATCAGAATCTAATAGCCTAAAAAGGACAATATACCCACCACCCAAAATATATAAGTGACAGAGGAAGCCTGAATTCACTTTTTTTCTTTTTTTTTTCTTTTTCTGCTTTATGCTATGAGGTAGCGTTGAGAGAGATATGGCATCTCCTTCTCTCTCCTGCCATGGAATTCTTAAACCAAGTCCTATTCTCTATTTGCTATGCTTACCCAAGAATCTCAATATATATATATGGTCATTCTACTGTCAGTTCATCCTGACAATAAATATATTAAGACGAAGAATGTGGACAACAGATTATGAAGAGGTTTTAACAAGTGCATAATACACTTTGAGTCAAAATATATAAATTTAGTGGTCTACATTCTTCGTTCTGACTTATTGTCAGGACGAACCGATAATAGAAGATCTATATATAATTAACTTAGTATGTGATCAAAAGACTCTTCTTTAAAGTAAAATTAAAAGTTATTTATTTTTATATAATTTGCCAAAACCTAACTAGCTACTTTTTTTTTTTTTTTCTTTTTAAGGATTTAAAATTATCACTTTATATAAGAAAAAGATCTTCACCAAGTACACGTAAAGTGCACCAAAAAATAAGATTAATTTGTTGGCAACTTGCTGCAATCTTAATTAGGTTAATTATATCTTAGTTCCCATTATTAGTTTAGTTTATGAATATTAAAACAGTGAAAAGAAAAGAGAAGACGTTCGGTTTGGCCAATAACATCTACTTTTGAATCATATAAAAGGACAAAAAAAAACTGGAACATATATAGCATGACAATATTTTTTTTAGTTAACGAATCAAATCAGTACTTAAATTCCTACACCAACAAGTCAAGGACTATTATTAAGGTCAATATTTCTTCTTTATTAGTGAATGCATGATCATTTTCTAGAGTAATACCGAGCTAGACAAAAAAAAAAAAAAAAAAAAACGGTTGTCCAGAATAGTATGTCGGATTCATTCATAATATGTTATACGACATGAATTTAGAATGTGATTGGTTGATCATGTCATATATTGTGATGTGAATGAAATTGTATCATAATTAAGTATTCTTTTCTGAAGTAACTATAGATTTAACGAGAAAATCATACATATACCCTCTTGGTTATATGTATTTTTGTGATGTGAGTTTGTGACTTTTTTCTATAAAAAAATAAATAATAAAATAAACATTTGAAGTTACATGGTTATATGTATTTTTATGATATGAGTTTTTAATCTTTTTCTAAAAAAATAATAATTTGAAATTATATATATCAATGGTTAATAAAAATAAACAAAAGGGGTTATGTGATCTTTTAATCATTAGTGCACTGCTTAACTGTGTATCAATTCGTTAAAGATGCAACGTGTATAGGTAAAAGATATAGACGAGTCTATGAAGATGTTTCTAAAGTTAAAAACTCATATTCCATATTTTCTAAAAAAAGGTTTGTCACATCATCTTCATAATCAAGTTAGATAGTTGTATTGAAGATGTTTTTTTTTTTACCTCATTAACTAACTATTTTATGTGGTTCTCAATTGTCTCCAAATGTTTAATAGTATTGAAAATGCTCTCAATGTACTGCTTAATGATGTATCAGTCCTGCTTAATGGTGTATCAGTCCGTTAAAGATGCAACGTGTACGGGTTAAAAATATACACGAATCCATGGAAGATTTTTCCAAGACATATAGCCGCCCTATGAATGTAATCTATTCTTATGCCAAATTTGGTGGGCTGAGAGAAAGAGTGTGTGCGATTGGAATTGCTTTTGTTCCAACATTTATAAAAGTGTGAAAGTGCATTCACAAGTGGCATATTAAAGCGACTTTAGACCATCACCACTTGGGTCTTACAATAATGGAGGCTATATGGGATTTTTATTTATTTATTTATTTTTAACAAAACAACAATCAGCAGGGTGTAAGAATATCCTCACGTGCCACATGCGTGCACCCCTTCCTTTCCCTTTGTTATATATAAATAATAAATATTATGGTTGCTTCCATAAATTGTATTACTTCAATTGAGGTAAAGGTATCTCTTTCTAAATAAACAAACAAAGGGTTATCAAGAAAGTTGCCTACTTACTGGAGTGATTACTAGTCAATAAATTCCGATAACAAGTGGAATAAATTATTTAGTAATCTTATTTGATATAGATTCCTATTTTGTCTCTACCCATATTATAAATATGTGGTTATAGGATCTTTTAAAAAAGAGTAAATTGCAGCCAACTTCTCTGAGGTTTGGCATTTAACAATAAAAAACAACTTTATCATTAATTGACAATGACCTCTCCTACTATTAGTTAAAGCTGGTCAAATTTAATCATTGACCGGATTTGAGCGTTACAAATACCAAAATGTCCCTGATTAAAGAAATTCTGATTTTAAAAATATATAAATATATGAAAACTATATATATATATAAAAATCTGGTTCATCTAAATCTAATCTAACAACATTTTCTTCTTCCATTGACGTGTCTCCATATATTTCTTCAGATTCAAGTTTTTCATATTTTTCAAAAATAAAAAATAAAAAGTGTGGCTCACCTAAATCCAATCCAACAACATTTTCTTTAAAAAAAATTTCATTCTTCCTTGTTAGTAAAACTTGAGATGATGCTTTTTCCCCCTTAGGTTAGTCAAATTTCATCATATATATATATATATATATATTAGGCTATAGAACAACGGTGTACTAAACACTGCTACTTGTTGTTTACCTATAAAAAAATAGAAAAAAAAAAAAAACTTGCAAAAACTTGAGATCTGTTTTTTTTTTTTTTTTAATAAATAAAAAAAGGCCGAAAAGGATAAAAATACCCTTATCTTTGTTAAATTTCATTTTACTTTAATAAACAATAAGGGAGGTCATTGTCAATTAAATATAAAATTATTTTTTAGGGAAAGTATCATTTTCCCCCCTATATTTTGACCTATTAGTAAATTTCCCCCCTGTATTTTGATTAATAGCCGTTTCCCCCCCTAAAATTGACAGTATTCGCCATATTCCCCCTCACCGTTAGATTTTCAGTTACAATCCCTAGTTGACTGTTATCTTCGAGTTGACCGAAAGGGTAATAAGGGAACTTTAACAAAGGAAAATGGATGACAAATTGACAATAAATATGAGAGGGCAAAAACGTAAAATCAATAATAAATATTAATGATTTAAAAAGAATAGAAATTAATGTTTGGTTGACAAAATAACTTTCCTTTTTTTTTTTTCATTTAAAATAGATACATTTTTTATTTAAAAAAAAACGAAATTAATTTGTGGTTGGGATTTGGGAAATTAACTTTCCCCTTTTTTTTTTCTTTCATTAAAACAGATTTTCCTTCTCCACCAATCACCATTTTCTTCTTCTCTACCATCATCTCCTAGCCAAACCCTAGCCACCACTACTCATACACCAAACCCTAGCCGCCACCCTAACCCACCAAATCACTCCAACCACCACCTCTACAAGCATCGATCGTCATCCAAATGAGAAGATCGCCGTTCGATCTACTCCCGGACGCAAAGATCGGCGCTCGATTTCCTCTTGGACGCGAAGATCGACACTCGATCTCCTTCCAAATGAGCAGATCGGTGCTCGATCGATCTCATCTCACTGCCGATCGTCTTCTTTCCTTTTCTCCTTCTCGTCACCATATTTTTTATTTTGACAGAGATTTGGCTGTTATTGGGTTGTAAGATGTTGGTGGTTTCTGGATTTTGGTGGTTTGAATGGGCCGCCGCCGAGATCGTGGGATGGTGGTGGTGGTGGTTCTAGATTTTGGTGGTTTTGGTTGTTGAATCGGTGGCTATGGTGGATGATGTTGGGTTTGGTTTCGAATATGTGGTGGTTGGGTTTGGTTGTGAAGCTGTTAGTGATTGGGTTGGGTGGTGTAGTTCTGGGTTTTGAACTTGATAAACTGGTGAATTATTGTTTGGTTTGTAAACTATGGAATTTGGTGAATTTTCTGATGATGATGGTCGATGAACTCGATGAACTGGAAGAGTTATTTATTTTAAGTTATTTATTTTTATTTTTAATTTAAGTTTGAGGTCATAAATGTATTTTCTCACTAATATCACATACTCAAGGGCAAAAATGTCTTTTAACTTGAAATTTAACTTTTTTAACTGAAAATCTAACGGTAAGGGGGAATATGACGAATACTTTCAATTTAGGGGGGAAAACAGCCATTAATCAAAATACAAGGGGGAGATTTACTAATAGGTCAAACTATAGGGGGGAAAATGATACTTTCCCTATTTTTTATTGTCAAATGCCAAACTTCAGAGAGGTTGGTTGCAATTTGCTCTTTAGAAAAGAAGATTTTTTTTCAGAGTTCTTTGATTGTAATAGAGTTTTGGGTTTTATGAGTGATTATGATATACTCTTTTGTAATCTCCATTGATTATATTGAATTTCTTTTCGTCTTTGTCCGTGAATGTAAGCTTTACGCTGAACCACATAAATTTCCCTTGTTCCGCTTTACTATTATTTTGCCTATTTATTTTGTGTTTTGACAATTTTCACAACAAAGTGGTATCAGAGCCCTAGGTTTTTGATTAGCTCTTTGGGATCTGTTATTGAGCGTTTGGTCGATTTAACTATCAAATCTTTTGGCTTGTGTTAGATTGATTGTCAAATTTTTTGGGTTGTATATCTATCAAAATTTGAGATTGAGAATTTTGATGGAAGAAATAATTTTGGCCTTTGGCAAGTAAAGATGAGAGCCTTGTTAACTCACCAAGGGTTGGCCAAAGCACTCAAAAGGAGGAAGAAGTTGCCTGAAAACATTTCTGAAGAGGAAAAAGATGATATTATGGAGAAAGCTTTTAGTGTAATTTTATTGTCATTGTCTAATGTGGTGCTGTATGAGGTGTCTGATGAGAAAATTGTAGAATTATTGTGGCTTAAGCTGAAAAGCTTATATATGACAAATCCCTCTTCAACAGACTCTATTTAAAGCAGCGATTTCAACGTATTCGTTTGTCAGAAAGTAAGTCTGTTCAAGACCATGTTGATGAATTTAATAGAATTGTTCTGGATTTGAAAAATGTTGATATGAAATACGATGTTGAAGATTTAGCCTTGATTTTATTGTATTTGTTACCTTCCTCATATGGAAAATTTGTTGATGTTATGATTTATGGGAGGGATACACTTAGTTTGGAAGATGTTAAATCATCTTTAAATTCAAAAGAACTAAAGAAAAAAGTGTTTGAAAATACGAATGAAAATCAGGCTAATGGTTTGATGGCTAGAGGCATAGACAATTTTTATTTTATTTTATTTTATTTTATTATTTTTTTATGGTGGTAATAGAAACAATTCTAGATCTAAGTCTAGAAGTAGGAAAGGAAGTTATAACTATTTCAAGAAGGAAGGGCACTGAAAAGTTGATTGTCTGACACTCGAAGAAAAAAAAAAAAGATGCATCCAATAAATCCTCTAATTCTGGTGATGCTAATGTTGTGAAAGTTTATTCTAATGATACCGGTACTGTTTTATTAGTTGCTTTTGGTTGTTTAGACAACGCTTGGATTCTTGATTTGGGTTGTTCATTCCATATGTGTCCCAACACAGAGTGGTTTGCTATAAAGCTGTCAAAATGTGCCGGCCCAGCTGCCTTGACTTGTCATGCCATGCCAGGCACGACCTGTTAAGGAAAAGGGAGGCACAACAAGGCTCTTTTTTATTTTTATTTATTTTTAATGAATTTAAGAAAGTATTAAATTTATTTATTATTTGGTTATAATATTACTTTTACGATTTAACATGTATTTTTAATTGTAATTTGTTTATCTTATTTATTATGTTAGTCTAATAAAATAAAATGTAAAAAATAGATAGATTTATTTAATAAAATAATTCAAAGAATAAATAAAGAGTAAAGAGTAAAGATCAAAGATGTAAGAAAATAAAAAATAGATGAAAATATGAAATGATGAATTATTTGTTTATTTAATAAAAAGTGTGTAAGTGTAAGTCAGATAAAAAAATAAAAAATATAGGTAAAGAAATTAATTTTATTTACTTATGTAGAATTCAGTATTACGTGATTGTCTCATTTAAAACTTTACCAAGAAAAACCCAGTGGAATAAAAACTTGATAAGGGAAAAATAGTGCAATCGAATTACAAGTAGTTAAGTAAATGTACTGTGTACATGTATAATTAATTTTTATTTTATTTTATTTTAAATGCAATCAATAACTCTTCAGTCTTCAGTCTTCACTCGTAGTGGTTATTGTCGGAACCCTCATCGACGTATAAATTAGCGAAATTTTGAATAAGTTATTAGTTTTCCATTTGATGTTGCATCCTTATTCGGGCATACTCCTAATCCCGAAGGCATGTTAATACCTCCACCATCTTAGGAGACAAGGAAGTTCTTTTTGGTTTAATTATATGTCCACTCGTCCTGAATGCATGTTTTGAAGAAACAATAGACATGGGGATAACAAGTACGTCACGTGCTAGTTATGACAGGATCGGATATCTATTGCCATAGTTCTTCCACCATAATAGTAGATCAAATCTCTCCATGTTTCCGACTGAATCAAACTGAGTTTCAAGGAACCTATTGAGTTCGGCACCTCCAGTTGCAGTAGCTCCTGGAGCTTGGGATGAAGAAGAAGAACTTGATGAGCCGCCGCTTTTTTGGTGATTGCGAATGCTCCAACTTCTTTTCAATGAGAGTGTGTCCCGTGTTTCCAATGGTTGTGTGTTAACGCCGCCAAACCTACATTCATAAATACTAAAAACTTCGAACAACTTGGTTCAAATGTCAATAACCTGTTCAAAAAAATCTATGCCTAATTTAGAACCAATATAATCAGGAAAAGTTTCGAAACAAAATAATTTAACCATAGAATCTAGTATAACACCTAAGGCATAAAAGAAAGGAATTTTTGATCAATATTTTTTAAACTTGTTTTCCATAGCAACAACTGCAGTGCCTAAGATATTAACTTCTCTATACATGTTTAACATTTCAGACATTTCCACAATCTGATGGATTGCCTGAGAAGATGTAGGGTAATAGACCCTAGAAAGAGTTAAATTGGAATCATATAAAACCTTTAAAAATTGAACAAAAATCTTTGCCACATACCAATCGTTTGAGGTTAGTACTAAACGGCCAATTTCGGTCATTTTCATGTTATAAAAACCTGAAATAGTTCCAGCATAATCCAAACAATTTTGCAATATTAAGTAAATAGAAATCCACCTTACGTGACATATCTGTTTGAAATCATTAGGGTTGTAGAGAGTTAGCTTGACAGTATATACCAAAATCTTGCAATCTTAGATTAGAGCTACTTATCCAAGAAATGGCATCTTTGATGTGATCTATACGATCGCCTACAACCTTCATATCAGATTTTGCCACTAAATTTATAATATGATATGCACACCGTTGGTGAAAGAAATAATCCCCATATTGCGGGATATTGTTACGAAAAAACAAGGTAATATAGCTAGTATTTGCTGATACATTATCTAATGTGATAGAAATGATGTGTTGAGTTATTCCATAAGTTTGTAAAACATAAACAATGACATGATAAATATGTTCTGCGATATGTTGAAAATCCATAGGATGAAAACCAAGATTTTTTTTTTTTTTTGTAACTTCTAATCGGAGTCTAAATAGTGTCATGTAACATATAAATAGTCCTGTTTGGAACGTGCGTCCCAAATATCGGAAGTTAGTACAATAGAAACATTTAGATTCTGTAATTTAGCGACCAAGTTATCTCGTTTGGTCTTAAAACATTTTAAGAAATCGTTCCTAGTGGTGTTTCTAGAAACAGCTTTAAATTCGGTGTTGTATGCTTTTTGGATATATTGTTCATAAAAAAACATTGTCACCAAAATTAATCGGATGATCAGTTTGTGCAATGTAAAGTGCCATGCAATCTCTAGCATACGCGGAGTCGTAACTCCACGTCGTAACGGACCTGTCTGGGTTCCGTTGTAGTTGTGTTTGAGTTGTAGTATTTACCTATCCGTGTTTAGTCATGCATTTGTCCATATGCCTTTTAAATGACCGGTTCCCGACCTAAAACTGCTATATAAAGCTTGACAAAACATGGAAATGAGATTAAAATTAGTCATATTCCATCCCATGCACCAAAGACCAAACATGTCAATTAGACCAAACATGCCAATAAATCACGTGATTAGCACAACGGTTAACAAAAGTATTTCCCTTTCAACAAACTTTGAAATAAACTGTAGACATGTCACTGGGCAGTACTTCTTTTCTGGGGAGA
Source organism: Acer campestre (assembly GCA_954870605.1). Taxonomy (NCBI): domain Eukaryota; kingdom Viridiplantae; phylum Streptophyta; class Magnoliopsida; order Sapindales; family Sapindaceae; genus Acer; species Acer campestre. Next base: position 21,844,402 of record OX940810.1, read on the forward strand.
GAGTGGTTAACAACAACCTTTCAGCTATTTTTTAGCTTTTTTTCTTCTTCTTTGAATTCGACTAAAAATATTACATGAGTAAAAAATTCACTTCCCATAATTCCTAAAGTCCAGCTACATTACTTGTATTGTTGTACTCAATTTCGTGAGCCAGTCATTAATATAAATGTTCAACTGGGTTTCATTTGTAATATAAAAGGAAAGTACAAAATTACCCTTCCTTAAATATTTTATTGATTATTTTTATAAAAATACTAAATAAAAAAAATAAGAAAAAAACAATTTTTCTTTACAAAAAAAGGAAAGAAAACTTGAGAAATCATGTGATTAGTACAACAATCAACAAAATCATTTTCTTTTCAACAGACTTTGAAAGAAACTGTGGACATGTCACATGGGCAGTACTTTTTTTCAAGAGAGAGAGAGGGGCCGGGGGGTGGGGTTAATAAGAACAGCTTTTTCAGTTTTTTTAGCTTTTATTTTTCTTCTTTGAATTCGACCAAAAATATTAAATATTGCATTGGTAAAAAGTTCACTTCCCATAATTCCCAAAGTCGAGCTTGCCTTTTAATTTTGACAATCCTTCTTTACATGTCCAAACTGTTCATATCCCTAGCAAATGACTTTCTTATTAGAATTCTCATTTTTCCTACTATCAACCAAGAGGGCAAAGTTATCAGAAAATTTACCTTCACTCTTCAGCCTTCTTTCCTCAGAGATTAGTTTGTTTACCACATATCTAAAACTTATAGTTGAACTCTCATGCATCAGAATAGACTTTATGTGCGCATAGATGAGTCTTAACCCTTTGTCTTCCTCATCAAATTTTAATTCTAGTCGACTCTAATTCAGAAATTATCCCATTGAGCACTTCAAGATGATTGGAAACCTTTGTACCTTCAAACATCTACAATGTGTGAAATTGCACCTTCAGGTAGAACCGGTTGCATACGCTCTTTCCTTGATACTGTGCAACTCTTCAAACCCCTCCCAAAGTTCTTTTGCAGAATATGTTCTATGAATATTTGCAAGAACATTCATGGCCAGGCACAGACGAATTGCACTTGCAGCCCTCTCATCCATATCCTCTCAATCATCATCGCTTGTCACAGGTTTTCCTAAACTAGTACTAGCCGCTTCTTTTCCAGAGTCTCCAAAGCCTTCAGATTTTTCAGGGATTGACTTGCCCTGCAACGCCTTTTGTAACCCGTATTGGATTAACAGATCATTGACTTGAACTTGCCACTAGCCAAAATTAATTTAATTTATTTTTGTGTCTTGACAATTTCCACAACAAATTCTAATTTATAGATCCATAAAAATTATAAAAATATATATATAAATCTAAAAGAAAATGAATCGCTCATATAACAGCTCAAGTATATAGATTCCGTATAATAGCTACACATACGTTGATACGTTACAAAAACGAAGAGAAACGGAAGAGTGTGTGTCTGGTGTAGTTTGGGTGGTGTAACTAAATTGAAACTAACAAACTTTTAGAAATTTCAATCTCTCACTGAAATTCCAAAAGAACTTGGAACTCTCTTCCAATACTCAGAATCACTCTAAGACAAATAAGTTTGGGTGTTCAAAGACAAGTGTCTTTATTAATTAATCAAAAGAGCATATATATGCCTTACAACAAAATATCCATAAATAACTGACACAAACAAACTGAACTTCCACCTATTGTGGGATGGTCTCACAAGACTTGACTAAGTCAAGTTGAACCCACAATTAGTAGTGCCTCTAAATAAGGACATTATTTGCTTAATGTAAATTAACTAAAAGTTATTAACTAACAACAATAATAAGACACGTATTAACAAAGTTAATGTTGCACATTGAATGCACATATAGATGCAATGGATGCAATATGGCTTTAGGAACTGCATCAAGTTTTGCTTTTTGTCCGAACTGAACAACTCTGGATTGAGGCGTTGGATTTCCGCTGCTTGCAACCACACTGCTTCAGACATAGACTTGTGTGCCCAACGAACCAGAAATTTAAAATAGTCCCCACGCCTAGTTGACACAAACTGATGATCCAGTATTGCATCCAATGTATCTTAACAATGAGTAGTAGGAATGCGCGGGATGGAAACAACAGCTCTTGAGATGGGTAAAGTGATATGCAGTGGACTGACTATAAACAAGTATATCATCAAAATACACAACTACATACTTACCCAAGAAAGGCTTGAGAGTTTTAGTCATCACTCTCATGAAAGTGCTTAGGCGTTAGTTTAACTGAAAGGGCATTACGAGCCATTCATATAAGCCCATTTTGGTTTTAAATGTCATTTTCCACTTATCTCTGGGATTGAGTTGAATTTGATGGTACCCGTTTTGCAAATCAAGCTTTGTAAACACGGTAACCCCTCCCATATGTCGTCGAGGCGAGAGATGAGAAATTGGTATTTGATTGTAATTTTATTCACCGCTTGACCATCGATACGCATCCGCAAACTACCATTTTTTTGTGTGCAAGAAGAGTCGATACTGTGCACAGACTTAGGCTCTCTCGGATAAAACCTTTATCTAGCAACTCTTGAATTTGTCGTTGCAACTCGGTATGTTCTTTTGGGCTCATGCGATAGTGTGGTAAGTTCGAAAGAGATGAACCAGGTACAAGGTCTATTTCATGTTATATGTCGAGTATGAGTGGTAGTTGTTAGGGTAACTCTTCTGGAAACAAATTTTGAAATGTAGAAAGGGCTATAAAATTACTGGAACTTGTCCATCACATGTTTTCGCCATTAGACCAATGAGTACATAAACAATGGTGCCGTTTTGAACTTCTCTGCAAACTTGGTGAATAGTAAGTACAGTGTTATTGGTCTTAGGAGAATGGTCCTCTGTTGTTGACCCAAAGTCAACAATGGGCAAATGACCCAATGTGATTTTGCATCGTTGGAAAAAGGAGTAAGAGATTTCAAACCCGTTGTAGGTGACACGTTGATTATAGAACCACGACTTTCCAAAGAGTAGGTGACATGGTTATGGGGATGACATCGCACCATACTTCATTAGCATAATTTGACCCCAATGAGAACTTTATAAGACATCTAAACTACACAGGCACCATGTTAACATCATTAATTCAACTTACCCGGTAAGGTGTTGAGTGTGGTCGCTACGGTAGTTCCAAACGCTCCACCACTTCTTTGGAAACAACATTTATAACATAACTCTAGTATGGAAAATATTAGTATTCTTCCAATCATTAGATTCTAGTTTTAGGAGTTGTTTACTTCCTGTTATAACCCTATTGATAACACAAAGAGGAAGATTGGTAGCTTGTAATACCTCATTCGCTTCCAGTTCTTGATTTTCTTGAATTTCTTAGGCATTATAGACACTGCTTGGCTCAACCTCTTCTTCAGCAGTTGATGCTTTATCTCAAATATATGCCACCCGCTTATCTCTAGTAGAACACACCACGGTGAAATGACCAAATCCCTTACATTTGTAACTTTGAGGACCTTCTCTGACCAGTTTTGTTTTGTCTCTCGCTTCTTTTGGAACTGTTCTTTTCACGATTTCATCCATATTTTTCTGGTTGGGCATGGATGTAGTACGAGTGGAAACAAATTTGGTAGGTTGAAAACGCCTTTGGTGACTGCTGTTTGCTTACCTCTCCAATTGTAGTGCTAATTGATAAGCCTCATCTACACTATAAACTCGGGTTGTCAACATTTCCCTTTGAATTTCAGTTTTTAACCCATTCAAGTAGTGGGTCAAGGATTAAGTCTCAGTCTCTACTGCCTCGCTTCGAATGGAAAGTTCATGGAATCGTTCTGTGTATTGGTCTATTGAAACCTTGGGTCCCTATTTCCATTGTAACATATTTTCATAGATTAGTTGATCATAATAAAGTGGAAGATACTTACTTTATAGTTGTTCCTTTATCTCTTTCCAGTCAATAATTGGAGCTTGATGAGTTCTCAACAATTGCTCTTCCACATTACTCCATTAAGTGCGGGTTGGACCTTTCAGTTTCAATTTTACGAACCTCACTTTTCTGTCTTTCGGGATTGAGAATCAATCAAAGTAGTCCTCCAAAGGGGTAACCCAATCTTGAAAGGCATCTGGGTCGAGTCTTCCCAAGAAATCTGCCATTTCCACCTTTATTCTCTTGGTCAATTCATTAAGAGATTCTTAACGAATTTCTGGTCTACGAAACTGCATTGGTGTGACATTCTGTGCCTGACGACATACCCCGCCCAACCGTACTTCCCGGTTGTCTTTACTGTCTCTAATACCGTCTTGCTACCGTGGATCCCGATATTCACCGCCAACATCTCTGCCACCCCCCTGCAGTGCTTTGCTCTTTAATGACGTATAATCTGTGAAGAATGGTTCCTAAGGTATATGACAATTGGTCTAGTTATTGTTGGATATTGATGAGAGTTTGAGTAGGCTCAGTAGGTGGGTTAGACGAAGTGGGGTTGTGTGAAGCTTGTTCCATGGAGTTATATGATTGTCCACTTCTTGTTTCAGGCATGGGAAATACACGTATCAAACCTTACTTTGATACCAATTTGTTGTAACTAAATTGAAACTAACAAACTTTTAGAAATTTCAATCTCTCACTAAAATTCCAAAAAAAACTTGGAACTCTCTTCCAATACTCAGAATCAATCTAAGACAAATAAGTTTGGGTTTTCAAAGGCAAGTGTCTTCATTAATTAATCAAAAGGGCATATATATGCCTTACAACAAAATATCCACAAATACTTGACACAAACAAACTAACTTCCACTTATCGTGGGATGGTCTCACAAGACTCGACTAAGTCAAGTTGAACCCACAATTAGTAGTGCCTCTAAATAAGGACATTATTTGCTTAATGGAAATTAACTAACAGTTATTAACTAACAACAACAATAAGGCACGTATTAACAAAGTTAACGTTGCACGTTTAATGCATGTATGAATGCAATATGGCTTTAGGAACTACATCATGGGGCATATAATATGGAGGTGAAATGTCACTATCTCCAAAAATGAGGGGCATCTAGTAATGATAGGAATGCCGATCTGATTTTTCCAATTGGGTGGACCACTTTCCTAATAGAATCCAACTCCTGGGTGACACCGTGACAACTTACTTTTGTTGATTCTTTTTTATTTCAACCATTTGACTAAGGAAATATGGTGGATTTATGTCACTTACACTTGCAATTATTTAGGTCGTAACAATAATAATGAAAACTTGGACGATTTCTACTAAAAGGATTGCAAGTGTTTGTCATTGGTAAGTCTTCCACATCTACATTCAAGTTGTGAGTTCGAGTCATGTTTCCTGAGTCCTGACCTAATCCTAAAATATTGTAATAGATTAAAAAAAAAAGTGTTTGGACTTGTAGGACTAAAAAAGAGGATCAGATGAGGCCAGTCTGATATATAATCTGACCCATTAATTTCCTTAATATTGGGCTGAGCTCGACAACGTCTCATTTTTAGAAAAAGCCTAAGTAGTCATAATTGAAACGTGTCTCTCTATCGCCTTCCCTCTCTTCTATTTTAGCTCTCTCTCATCGAGCGATCTAGTCCATTAAAATTCTAGGGTTAGGGTTAAGGTTGCACATTTTCCCCCGAATCCCTATTTCCCCGTGTCCCTATCCCCCATTTGGGGAATTTTTTTTTTTTTTTTTTGGGGGGGGGGGGGGGGGGGGGGGGGGAAGGAATGGGGAAATGAGTGGGGATGGGGATGATTTTCATCCCCAAATTGAAATGGGGATGGGGGAGATGGGGATAGGGATGGGGAGACCCTCCCCCATCCTCATTTCTTCATTTTCCCCACTAATATATTGAAATGGGGATGCGGATGGGGGGGAGATTCCCCCATCCCCATATCCCCAAAAATATTATAAATATAATTATATATTTTTTAATTTTTATTATTATTTGAAAATCCAACTATATAAACCTCATTTACACTAATGAATTATTGAAATGCTTTATTTTGTAATGGAATGTTTTTTTTTTAATTTTTTTAATTTTTATTATTATTTTTTTTAATTGTAATTTTTAGTTAAACTGGAAAATGAGAAAATAGGGAAATGGGGAAACGGAAAAAAACGGGAAAAATGGGGAATTGAGATTGGGGATGGAGGTACCTCTCCCCAAAATTCCCCAAATGGGAGGGGATAGGGATGGGGGACCTATATCCATCCCCATTTCCCCAATATGCAACCCTAGTTAGGGTTGCTAATCTCGTCTTTGATTTTCTGTTTTAAATGTTTTCTTTGTGTTTTTTTCGTAGTCGATTTGTTGTATTGATTATTATTATTATTATTATTATTATTATTATTATTATTTGAAAGGGCTCATTGGATGCCGTTTTGAGGTTGGGTTCGGTTTTAAGGGATTCTTTTAAGGACTTCTTTAGCTAACAGATTATAATTTATGTGTAATTTCATTTTATTTTTGTGTCAATTTTGGATTTTTTTTTTTAATCTTTACTTTTTTGAGATAGTTTGTGTTTGTATTTGAGATTTCATTTGAAATTGAAAAGAAGAAAAAGATTGACTTTTTTCTGGACCGTGGCGATGCATTGCTCTGTTTTTAAAACTAATGACTATGGATGACTGGCTTTAACATTTTTATTGTGCATACCACTGAAAACATAGGCTGCAAGTACGTTTGGTTTGTTAAAAGGTGTTTAAGATTGATAATGTTCTTAACAGGCTAGTTCCAATGTTCTAAAAAACGCACTGAGGCACGCCTCGTGCCTCAAGGCACACCTCAGAGGCGAAATCTGATTTTTCGTATTGAGGCTTAAGCCTCAATGCTTGTTAATGAGGCTTGCGCCTCGGAAGACACCTCAATACGCCTTATTTCCCGTCTCAGAGTCGTAACGAGGCTTTCAGCCTCAAATTTAGTATGTTTTCTATTGGGTTTGAATAGTTTTGAAGGCCCAGCCCATTGAAAATTATAACTGATGGGTTTTAAATTTTATTTCAAGCCCAAATAAGAGGGCCCATCGGTCCAAAAAAAAATAAAAACCCATTGTGTTAGGGTTTTTTCTCCCTAGAAACTCATCTTTTTCTCTCGTGTGCCCTGCTGCTGTTGCTCTTCTACACGACCAGGTACTTTCTTCTTTCTTCTTCCTTCTTTGTCTCTTCTTGCTCTTCGTTTTTTTTTTTTTTTGCTTATTGTTCTTCATTTATTCTGATTTGCCTATGTTTTTGTTCTTTCTTCTTCCTTCGTTTTTTTTTTTTTGCCTATTTTTTCTGATTTGTTTTTCTTCTTTCTTTAAGCAAACTGTTTCTTCTTTCTGATTTGCCTATTTTCATTTTATTGTGTGACTATGAATGTTGTGATACATGTAATGAAACCAGTTAACATATCTTCTGAGTTCTAATGATCCTTCTGGTCTGGTTGTGATTTACAGATATCGCTGTGAAGATCAGAATGGAATTAACAGACAAAGCGGTTGGATTTCTATTGTCTTTTATCAGCTTATCTATATTTACCTATTATACGTTTTGGGTCATCATCCTGGTTAGTATCATCATTCATCAAATATTTTCCCCAAAATCAGTAAATAGTATTATTTATTTTTATTTATTTATTTATTTATTTATAATTGTGTGTTGTTTATTTTCAGCCATTTGTAGACAGTGATCACTTCATCCACCAATACTTCCTGCCCCATGAATATGCAATATTCATCCCTGTATTTGCCGGCGTGGTGCTTCTCTGCTTCCTATGCATATTTATTGGGTTTGTAAAGCTCAAATCCAAAAAGAAGAAGGCTTGATGAGCAAACTTATATGATGAATTTCATCGCTTCAAACTATCTTCAAAGTTTTACATTTTTGTTTTTCATACTTGTATTTGGACCAGACTTCTAGTATAGAAGAAGTATAGAACAATGAGTTGCCATTTAAATATTATAGAAATCAGGTTTTTATTTTATTTATTTATTTATTTATTTTTAATTTTTATTTTATATTTTATTTTATTTTATTTATTTTATTTTATTTTGAGACAAAACCAAAAATAACCACTCAAAACATCAAACTTTCCTTAATAACCACATTTGAAATTATAATTGTTAATAACCACTTTTTTAAAAAAATTTCACTGTATGTCCGTAATTTACTATGATGCCCTTGAAATTAGTTTTTTATTTAAAAAACCTCAAACTTGAAATCATGGCTAAAACTTGAATATTGAAACTTGAAATCATGCCTAAAATAAAATATGTGAAACTAGAAAACATGCCAAAAATGGAATTTCTGAAACTTGATGTCTTCTTCCCCAATTTCCTTCTCTCTCCTCTGGTCTCTCTCAACAGCCTCTCTCTCTTCCCGATCTACCTCTCTCTCTCCTCTATTGGAAGCTCGCCGGCGTGATGGAGGCTCGCCGGGCGCCGGAGAAGGCATCGCCAAGCACCGGCGAGCCCCCAGCTACAGCGGCAGCGCATGGCGCTGTTGCTTCATGAAGCGACAGCGCTCGCAAAGCAACAGCGCCGTGCGCTGCCGCTGCCGCTGTAGCTGGGGCTCGCCGGTGCTTGGCCATGCCTTCTCCGGCGCCCGGCGAGCCTCCATCACGCCGGCGAGAGTCCAATAGAGGAGAGAGAGAGGTAGATCGGGAGAGAGAGGGAAATCGGTGAGAGAGACCAGAGGAGAGAGAAAGAAAAAAAGAGAAAGAAGAGAGAGAGAGAGAGCTGATTTGGGGGTTTTTATACGAGGGCTTTCCTGTAATTTCTCAAAAAAGTGGTTATTAATAAATAAAAGTTCGTTTGTGGTTAAAAACAAATTTCCTATAATTTATGTGGTTAGTTTTGACAATTTTCACTTTTATTTTTTGGTAAGAAAGGGGGCCAAAGCCCAAACAAAACAAAACAAAGTTATCGGAACAAGTCTTGCAGAGGCAAGGCCTTTAACATCATCATTCAAAATGCTGAGAATCTGGGAGGGAGATTAATCAAACGTTGTGATTCCGAGCTCAACAGTCTGTCCCAGTTTTGCCATACCATCAGCAGCTCTGTTTCCCTCTCTGTAGATATGATGTATACTACAACACCAGTTGTTATCCATAAGACCTTTGCAGGAGAGAATTATGTTGTATAAAGGGTGATTGATATTGGTATCCATTGACAGCAGATCCACCGCAGTCTTAGAATCAGTTTCAACAATGACTTTCTTAAAACCAGCTTTCCAAACATACTGGAGACCTTCAAAAATGCCCCATAGCTCAGCCTCTAAAATATTACCATTTCCCTTATTCAAGGCAAACCTACCCATCCAATTCTTCATATGATTTCTAACAACACCTCTTGCAGAAATGGTGCCAAGCTCTAGGTTTGCACTACCATCAACATTCAATTTGACAAAATCCATATCAGGAGGACACCAAGCAAAATAATTAGCCTCCTTCGAAGTCTTCTTACTGTCATTACTGTTAACTTTCATCCAGTCTTCAATATAACCAAAGATGATTTTACCAGCACACATGGGAAGTCTAAAACTATTTTCAAAAACACTCTTGCACCTCCATTTCCAGATAAACCACAAAGTCACACCAAATAGCAGGTAAACAAGGAATTTTCCCATGATCAGAGTACTACATCTCAAATTCTGAAGTAACCAGTCACCCCATTCCCCCTTAAAGGAATCATTTTCGGTGGCTCCTTTGCAAATATCCTCCCAGACTTTTAAAGTATCCTGGCATTCTCTAAACACATGGTTTAAGTTTTCACAAACATTCATGCATCTGCAGCAAGTGGTCTCCCTATTGATACCTCTATGAGCACAATGCTCATTAGTAAGCAACTTACCATGGAGTAAAATCCACAAGAAATACTTCACTCTCGGCGGAATTCTAAGCTTCCACATAAAGTACCATTTCCAATCAGACACCTCATCATTTATAAAGAGACTCCTATAGGAACTTTTAACAGAGAATTCACCATTATCAGTTAAACTCCATATCCCTCTGTCACACCCACTCTGAATTCTCCCAGCATGGATGAAGCTGATATTATGTATAATCTGCCATGGGAGGACCTCCCTTAGTTTTTGTATGTCCCATCCTTCGTGCACCATATAATCACAGACTTTCTCAACCATTTGAGTAGCAGAAAGTGGGAGATTAGCATGTCTTAAAAGACTACCTGTGTTAGGGACCCATTCGTCTTTCCAGAAATCAACTTGACTCCCATCCCCTATTCTCCATTTCACGTTATTCCTCACTATTTTTCCACCACACAAGATGCCTTTCCATGTACTAGAGCAATCCCCTGATTGTTTTCCATTAGTAGTGATCAGCCCATCCTCCTTTAAATACCTGTGTTTCAGCATATTTCCCCAAAGCCCATTCTCATTTTGGCTAAGTCTCCAGCCAATTTTAGCAAGCAGAGCATGATTTATCATCTTGGTCTTTTTGATGCCCAAACCCCCTTTATAGGTAGGGAGACAAACCGTGTCCCATTTCACCAAGTGAACTTTTTTACACGTATCCGTATGTCCCCACAAGAAGTTCTTGTTCAGTTTATCAAGTTTAAAACAAACATCAGCAGGTATTTTAACTGATTGCATAGCAAAGATTGGTATAGCTAAAGACACAACTTTGATCAAAGTACACCTCCACGCCAGAGAAAGAGTGGAACTTTTCCACGCAGCTAGTCTTGTTTGCGTCTTCTCTAAGATTTCCTTATAGGTTTCCCTCGTGATTCGACCATGAATAAGTGGCACACCAAGGTACTTGCCAAAATTTTTAGTGATAGGCGACCCACAAATCTCAGCTAATTCTTTAGCAAAACCATCCTTAATATTGTTGGAGCAAAGAATTCTAGATTTAGGTAGACTCACTTGCTGCCTAGAGATATCACAAAAAATATCCAAACACTCTTTCATAACACTAGCTTGCTTTTTAGAAGCTCTCCCAAATAAGATGAGATCATCTGTAAAAAAAAGATGGGAGATCATCAGACTCTTTCCCGAAACCTTAACAGGTTTCCAGCTACCATCAGCAAGCTTCTGATTAATAATGTGTGACAGCTTCTCCATACATAAGACAAAAAGATAGGGTGACAGTGGGTCACCTTGTCTAATGCCACACCTAGGATGAAAGCTATTAGTTGCTTCACCATTCATAAGCACTTTGAACTGAACGCTTGTGACACAACTCATAATAAGCCTATGAAGATTTCCATCGATGCCAACTTCATTCAACACTTCTTTAATAAAATCCCACCGAATCCTATCATAGGCTTTGGCTAAATCTATCTTCCAAGCCATAAGACCCCTCTTTACCTCTCACCTTTTTGAACTTATGAAACACCTCTTGAGCCACAATTATGTTGTCTTGAATTTGCCTTCCAGGCACAAATGCAACCTGGTTAGGACTGATCAAATCAGGTAGAAGGTGTCTTAGTCTTGCCACAAGAGTCTTGCTAACCACTTTATAGGAGGTATTGCAAAGGCTGATGGGTCTTGTTTGAGCCATACTAACAACGTTATTGACTTTCGGGATGAGGGTAATGTAAGTTTGGTTAATACTCTCCGGAATTTCACCCTTCCTAAAACACTCATTAACCATATTGATCATTTCCTATTTGCACTCCTTCCAATACTTTTGAAAGAAGAGCGCCGGAAATCCGTCCGGTCCAGGCGCCTTAAGATCGCCAATATTGAATAAACTTTGTTTGATTTCCTCCTCACTTATACTAGCACACAACCCTTCCAAATTATCATTTCCCACAGCAGGAAACAGAGCTGGTAGTTGAGAGTAGCTTCCCTTCCTTTGTTTCTCTTTAAACAATTTTAGAAAGTATAGAACATCCTCTACTTTCATCTCTTCAGCATTTTCCGTCCAGCTGTCATCCTCTTTTTTCAACCCCTCAAGCTTATTCCTTCTTCTTCTAACCACGGTTGAGAGATGAAAAAATTTCGTGTTTTTGTCTCCTTCTTTCAACCAAACGTTTCTTGATTTTTGTTGCCAAAAAACTTCTTCTTGCTCCAGAATCCCATTATAATCATTCACAAGTTTCTCTTCCAATCTCAAAAGATGATGATCATGTCTGCTACCCAATTGTTTTTGAATCCCCTGGATTCTAGCCAAAAGAATTCTCTTGTTCCTAAAAATATTGCCAAATTCCTCCTTATTCCACACCCTAAGGGTATTAGCAAAACCCTTGAAATTGTCATCAATGTTGTTCCTATGGTCCCTCCAGTAATTCTGAACCAGTTTGTCAAAGTTCTTGTGTTGCATCCACATTGCTTCAAAACGGAAAGGCTTAAGGCCACCTCTCGGAATCTGGTTGCCACTAAGATGTATCAAAATTGGGCAATGATCGGATACCACTCTTGGGAGATGCTTAACAAATCCCTCCGCATAGCATAATATCCAATCCATGGAGCAAAGGGCTCTATCCAATCTCTCCCACACTTCCTCACCAATACCCCTCCTATTCATCCAAGTAAACTTTGAACCAATGTACCCCATATCAACCAATTCATTTCTGTTAATCCAATTCCCAAGTCCACTGTTACTGAATTTGCTTCTTCCTCCTCTCTTCTCTGAACTACACGTAATCTCATTAAAATCCCCCGCAATCAGCCAAGGAAGATGGAAACAGTTTCTTAGAGCATCAAGGTATTTCCATAACAGTTTCCTATTACTAATACAAGGGCTAGCATACACCACTGTAAACACCCAAAGCTTATTCTGCTCTATCACCAAAGCAGTGATGCTTTGTCTAAACTTGGCAATCACCTGGATCCTACCACTACAATCGTTCCATAACAGCCATAAGCCCCCAGAAAATCCTTCTGCATCAACAATGAAACTATTGTCAAAACCTAATTTCTTGACAATGTTCCTAGTCCTAGAGCCACTAACCCTTGGCTCAAGAATGACCAAAATATCAAAACGATAGACATTGCGTAAATCAGCAATGATTCTAGCAAAACCCCTCCTACCGGCACCTCTCACATTCCACACACAAATCATAAGAGAGGGATAGGGGATATGGACACTATTCCAAGATAACAGCCATAGCCTCCTCTAAAGTAGAGGCTACTTCTTCAAACATACTATCATTATTATCAGGGCACTCCTCAACCATCTCCATACCCTTAGTTTCACTATGTTGGACTTCTTTTTGTAATTGCCGCAGCACAATTGCATTACCCACTTTACTCTTTCCACCTGTGGATGTGATATGAGAATGTTGCTTTATTGTGCTACTACTACAGTTCATATTTCTTTCATTTACTCTAGCCTTTTCTTGGGTAGACACTTTCTTCATGCCTAGTTTATCTGCCATTATTGTAACCTTCCTGTTACCCTTAACTGACTGAGAACTCTGACTGCCACCAGTATTAGTAATTTCAACTAAAGCTTCTTTTCCTTTATTCATATTACTCACGGTCTTGGGTTTGGTACACACATTTCCCTCATTCATTAACTCATCCACCTCTTCACTCAAAATCTCAAATCTATTTCCTTCACTAACCTTTGCAGCTCTACCAGTTTTCAAGTTGGCCCTTACAGCAGTGCTATTGCCATGTTTATTCACACTATTCTTACCAGTGGTTTTCCTATCATATCCATTTTTCAAGTTGTCGTTATTATTCTTGCTCTGACCAGCAACATAATTTTTAGCATACCCACCATTCCTCATTCCTGTATTGACTCCATACTTGGTAGAACTACCCCCACCATACCTATTCCCTGTCTGCATTCTATTCCCCTGTTTTCCATATGAGACCAACAGCCACGGTCCATATGGAGAGTCCTCCTTACCATCCCTACAGCCCTCCTTATTATGCACTGTCTGATTGTCCCGCCTTACCTCCTCCTGTATTGTCTCTACCACCCCATCCCTACATCCCTCCTTATTATGTCCATATCTTCCACATTTGAAACAAATGGACCCAAGACTTTCATACTCCACTTTGATGGCTCTATCCTCAATGTTAAGATAACCTATCAATGGCTTAGTTATGTCAATTTCAACACATATCCTAGCAAATCTCCCACGGGCTTGGTTCTCTATGACTGGATCAACTTTACACATCCTTCCCAACATTCCCCCAATACTCCATAAAAGGTCAGAAACCATCCATTCCAGAGGTAATTTAGAGAGTCTTACCCATATTGGCATGCTTTGAATCCGATCCTCTCCAGGGACGAAGTTTGGTTTCCACCTCTGAACAACCAAATATTCATTCATAATAACCCACTGGCCATTTGTCAGGACATACTCTAAATCTTCTTTCATCTGAAATCTCGCCACAAAGTATCCATCTCCCAAATTAGTAAGTTGCCAATGTCCAATTAAGGACCATTTCTGAGTCAGTTTCGTGATCATGAAGTTCAAAGTGTGATTCCGACCCATATTTTTCAAAAACAGTGCATTCACCCATGGCTTGTGTAGCTGTTCCTTCAATTGATCCGATAATTTCATCATCGGTCCAGTAGGGCCATCCGAAACCTTGATGTCGTCCTGTTCTATTGTTAGTTTTTCATTTTTAGCTTCAAATCCAGACCAATAACTTGGAGAAGACATACTCATAAGCTTCGATTTGAAGCTCCCACCATCCTCTTTCCGTGGAGTATTATGTTGACCTAGCACATCAGACTCTGCTCTAGCACGCTTAGCAGTGCTTCCATTCCCCAAATTTAGCTTAGATCCATCACTCCCTTCACTCGGGGGTGCTTGTTGAGCAGAAAAAAAGAAAACCTCACTTGATTTCTCCATAACCACAAGAGAAAGGAAGGAAGGAGCAAGAAAAAAACGCAAAAAAATGCAAGAAAACACTCAGCCAAGGAGGAAAGAGACGGCGCGTGTAACACACAATCACTGGAAAAGCTTGACTAATGGAACACACCTAGCGCGTTCAAATAACCTATCCCCACGCGCCCATCTTTTATCCACTATTTATTTTATTTTTTGTTAACCTCTGTGTGTGTGAATCACTAATTATTGGAGTATTTCAAAAATTTTAAAATCTTATTTTTTAAGTTTATTGTAAACATTGATTTAGAGTATTTCAAAAATTATCTAGCTGCAGCTGTAGCAGCTGTAGTAGGTATAGTAGTAGTAATAGTAACATATACAATATTATTTTCATAATAAATTGATTAATTAATTAATTAAAATGCTATATAAAAGTAAATAGTATGTTAACTTAATTGAATACAAAAATATAATATTATTGTTATAGAATAATTCTCGTAGGAAGTATTTAAGACTTTAAGTTCACTAAAATATAGACAAATTATCAAATATTCTTGAAATTTTGCACAAAAATAATAATTAATTCAATGAAAGAAATCATTTTTTATTAATTATCATTTAAGAAAATATCATACATCAAATAATTTTTTATGATATCATTTTTTATTCTAGAATTATATTAATTTTATCATTTACCAAAATACACTTGATATAATCTAGAGCAAATTACACTAAACTGAGCAAAATTCACTTGATATCATAATTTTTTTTTAAAAAAAATAATAAGAAATTTAGAAAAAAAGTTCTCTTTGAAAAAATTCTGAAAAAATTAATCTTTTTTTTTTTTTTTGAAAAACTAAAAAAAAAAAAAATTCTGAATTTTTTTTAATGGATCTCCTCCATCCATGAGATCAAATAAAATTATAAATAATTTTTTTTTCTTGAAAACAAGTAAAAAAAATAATAATTTTGATCAAGCTTAGAGTATCTCAAACAGTCTCCCTTGGAGACTCCCTTAAATAAGGGTGGATGTTGTTGTAAGGGGTTATTAAGGGAGTATGTGCTCCAACAATACTCCCTTAAATACTCCCATAAATGGTCTCTTTAATAATTTTTATTTATTTAAATTTTAAATATTATGTAATAAATATTATATATTGTTTATCAAATAAAATATATAGAGTTTTTCAAGAACGGAAATAATTTTAAATAAGTGGAGCCCACTTTAAGGGAGTTTAAAAACACCTCTTAATTAAGGGAGTGAACTCCACCAAAACACAATTAAGGAAGTCCTTTAGGGAGTTGTTGGAGCTGTAAAAATATATAGACTCCCTTAATTAAGCTAAGGGATGTCATTAAAGGAGTCTGTTGGAGATACTCTTAGTATTACATAGTATTACATAAAATAAGCTTAAAAGAAAAAGAAAGATAGAGAGAGAGAGAGAGAGAGAGAGAGAGAAAAGCATAGAATTGGTGAGGAAATGATGGTGTTTGGCAGTTAAATCTTGAGTATTAAAAAAAAAATATCCCAAAAAAATAGCAAGAAAAGCAGCAATGGCTGTTAATAAGATGAGAGAAATAATTGTTAGTAAATCTCCAAAAATAGGAAGCCAATCCCACCCCCTCTAACGCCTTGTTCGATCTTTCTGGCTGCTTTAGCTCCTTTTTGACTCTGCTCTAAGTTCTCAACATTGTTTTATGTTGATTGACTGATCAATCTTTGTCACTAGACATGTTGAAATCTTTTGTATATGAATATACTACTGCTACTACTGCTACTACTGTTTGTTGATCATCGTACAAGTATATATGGCGCTGTCTCCAAATAGAGGCGATGATGATCATCATCAGGAGGAGCATGATCTGGGTAGACAAAGCTCTGTTCATGATCAGGTTGAGAGCCAGCTCATAAATAATATAGGCAAGTCTTTGAATGCAATGAATTTTGATGAGTTGTTGAAAAATGTCATCTCTTTTGATCAGGAAACTCATCATCATCAGCATCAGCTGCTGCAGAACCCTTCTAATTCTTCTTCGTCTTCCTCGTCGTCCCCTCCTCCTCCTCCTCCTTTGGGAAACATTGATCTGAACGGAACGTCGTTGAGCAAGAAAACCATTGATGAAGTCTGGAAGGAGATTTCGCATCATGAGCGTGTCAATGAAGTTGATAAACGGCCACTTGGAGAGACAACGCTGGAGGATTTTCTAATGCGGGCTGGTGTTATCAATCTAGGCGCCGATCAAGATCATCATTTGCCATTCATGGATATTGATCCAATGGTTGTGGTGTCCCAACAGGAAAATTTGTTGCAGTACCAAATGACACACCAGCAGCATCAAATGACACTCGTTAATACAAATTTTAATGACAACTCTGTTGCAGATAATATTGGATTCTCAGATAACAACCAACTGGCTATGTCAATGCCAATGCCAGCATTATCCCAATCGAAGGCCGCGGGGCAGAAGCGCCGGTATTCAGATGAGATGATGGAGAAGACTATTGAGAGGAGGCAGAAGAGGATGATCAAGAACCGCGAATCCGCTGCCAGGTCAAGGGCAAGGAAGCAGGTAATTAATTAATTAATTAATTATAGATGTTATTTGCTTAATTAGTAATTGGATTCTGTTTGTCTTGTTGATTATTGAAGGCTTATACAAATCAATTGGAGCTTGAAGTTTTACAGTTGAGGAAAACAAATGGGTGGCTCAAAAAGCAAAAGGTTTGTGTAATTAACCGACTAATAATTTCTTCAACAATCATTAATTGCTTGCAATTTTCATATTAATGTTGTAGATGATCATTGAATCACATTTTGGTAATCATTCTTTGTTGTTTTAGCAGGAAGTGGAGATGCTCTTGAGCTCCTATCCAATTCTCCAATCCAGATATCAATTGAGACGAACAAGCTCAACTCAACTCTAGCTATAACTTCTGTTTATATCTTCAATTTTTTAATTTTATTTTTTTGTTTATTGTTTTTGTAGATGATGAGCACAAAAAATTTTGGTTTGCATTTTGAGGTTTATTTTATCTTAAGAGGCTTTGTTAGTTGTTGGGAGGTTGGAGATTATGATATTGATCATGTACTGGACTACTGGCTGCTGAGTTTGGATTTTGGAAGGAAGCCGCCCAACCTTTATATCTTTTTTATTAAAAAGGAAAGACAAACAAAAATAAAAGGAACGCTAAGGTATAAATTAATAAAGTTAAGTCCTTTTAAAATTAATTAATTAAATAAGATATTAAAAAAGTTAGTACTTTATAAAATTTATTAATTAAAAGAGATATTAATTAATTAATTAATTAATTTTTGAAATATTAGAAGTATTATACGTATATCTACCCTCATAACGTAAGATATCTACTTCTACAAAAGAAAACTCCCTACACACAAATGAGATATTAATTAATTAATAATAATTTTATTTATTTATTTATTTATTTATTTATTTATTATTATTATTTTTTTTTGTAATAAAATGGTTCCATCTTAATTAAGTAAAATATATCCACTTTTTCAATCAACGGTTCAAATAGTCATCTCAATAATTCTGTTAAGTTTTCCCATTAATTTTTTGGTTAGAATAGTCATTTTGATGTAGTTTTACCATTAGTTTTTTGGTTAGAGGGGTCATTTTGATGTATTTTTTAACCAAATGGGCTAATGCACATATGTCAAGTAATAAAGTGATATTTTCTAAATACTTAGGGACCAAACTGCATATCCAATTTTAATCCTTTTTTTTTTTTTTTCCTAAACTCCTTTCCTTAAATACACTTCATTATAAAAACTTAAATTAAAAAAAAAAAAAAAAAAAAATCCTAAAAACACTTCATATTTTTCCAAAATTATCCATTTTACCTTTTGACACTCTTTTTTTTAAAACATTCCATCATAAAACCTAAATATATATATTTTTATAAAAATCATGTTGATTCAAAATTATCTATTTTCATTGAATTTTGAAATTGACAATTTATTTAATTATTTGTTCTTCATTTGTTTTTTTTTTTTTTCAAAATTTTAAGTCATTACGAAAATAAATATGTAATTTTTTTAATTGTTTATTTATGTAAAAAATCTACAAAAATCAACATTAATTTTTTTTTTTTTTTTGTTTCGTTCTTGTTTTAAATCATTCTCATCATTTCAAAATCAAATAAAACTTTAATGATAATGAAGGAAAAAAAAAAAAAAAACCATGTTTTAGAGTTTGTGAAACACTAAAAAAAAAAAAAAAGCAACTTTGCATATCAAAATTGTAGTGTAATGTATTTAGAATTTTTTTTATACTTGTTAATAATTTTAATTAAGATTAAATTGTCATATATTAAAATGGAATATAAAAAGATACTTAGTGGACTGTCAAAGTCATCAATCATTTATTTAAGGTAATCAAATGAGCTGATCCACATATGTCAAGTAATAAAGTGATATTTTCTAAAAACTCAGGGACCAAACTGTATATCCACACAAATAAAATTAAATAAAAGAACGCTAGTTTTTCATCTATTAATAATTAATTATATATTATTCACATACAAACCCATATAGATAATTAGATCATATTTATGTACATGCAAACATGACAAATTGCAGATATTTTACAAGTCAATCTTCTTCCTCTCGCCACGCCTTTGCTTCAAGCGAATTCTTCTGGCAACCTATCATCTAAAATACAGATAAAAACTTAATCAATCCAAAGATTTGGTGGAAAAAATATAAGGAAAAGAAGATACATAAGAATGCTCAAACAAAAACTAAACAAATGATATCAAAACTTTGCTATTTGAGAAAAGGCATGTGCATTCATCTACATTAACAAAACAAGAATATAGGAGAGGTCATAAGGTTAAATACTTCAATTCAATTAGGAGAAAGATTTTACTGATTTGAGATGCAAATTAAACCATGTTTCGCACAATTTTGATTATGAAAATAATAATAGTGATAAGTAGACATAGATACATAATAATCGAATGGCTTCCGTCAGTTTATCATGTGATGATGACAAAACAACAAAATCCCTAAAAGCATGGCTTTTTAAGCCTATCCTGCATATATAGTGACCATAAAAGCAAAACTGACATTATTTCTAAAAGAATAGAAGTAAACAATCTACTTAAAGAACATGCTCCAAGTTCTCTTTTTCATCCATACTTGTTCATGTACTTGCTCAAAGCAGGACATCCAGGGAAGCAGTGGCTACAATCCACTGTTTTGCATTGGTTAAAGGCTTAAAGCTAGATAAATGACTATAAAAATTCCAACATTCTTTCACAATTTGATTTCATCAAACAAAATCTTTATTAACAAAATGAAGTCAACCACCAATCCACTAAGGAATTTTACAAACCAAAAGAAAGATCACCAAACATTTACAAAAAAGAAAAAGAATTATTTCGGCGTGTGATGTGTAAAAGAAATGAGGAGACTAATAACCATCTCTTTCTCCATTGTCATGATGCCTATAATTTGTGGACTCAGTTGTGCAAGGAGTTGAAAATTGTTTGGGCTACCCTGTACTCAAGCAATGTTCTTCTCATGGAAAATTGTTTTGCTTTTGGTAAAAAGAAAAAAAGGCAAAGTCTTGTGAAGATATGTGTGGCCATGAGTTTCCTTTGGATGATATGGCAAGAAATAAATAACCAGATCTTTCAAGATAAAAAGGAAGAAGATTATCTGTATTTGTGGGAAATAGCTAGATTTGACGTCTTTGTGGGTTTCAGTGAGAAAGGATACACCTCAACTGGGCAGGGGCAATGTTGTAATTTTTATTTCTTTTATGGGATGATTTTGGTTTTGGGGGGTGGCTGTAAATGATTCAGTTTTGAAGGTTGGTTAGACATCCTTTTATACTAGAGATGCATGGTGGAGGTTGCAACTTCATATTGAAGATGTATTTCCAAGGATGTGTATGCTTGAGACTTATTTATGTAATTGTGTTTGTGCATTTGCAGAACAACCGTAGGAAGTATGATAGTGAACCATAAGTATGATATAAGACATGCAGTGTTGGAGGGTGCAACTCCATAATGATTATGTTTTGTCGAGGATGTATATGCTTGTGCATGTGTAAAACAACCATAGGAAGTATGATAGTGACCAGAAGTTACTATTAAGATGGTTAAAGTATGATAGAGAGGCTCTTCTGAAGATGTTTGAAGTAAATCAAGGTTGATTATTTTTTGGGTTGTTTTGGGATAGCAAAAGATTGCTATGTTCATTATTGCCAAAACAACTTTGTAAACAAGGAAATGTGTTAGTGTATGTACTTACAAAAGGAAGACTGATGGCACCGGGTCATTTCTTTGTGGCATCAATAAACATGGCTCGAGTCCAATGTTCAACATCCTCAGTTTGTGATGGCGGGGGAGGAAAAGTGGGATGCTCCACAAGATCCCATCCATCGATAAGGCTTTCATTCTTTCCAATATCTGACATCTCAGTTGCATAAAGGAAACTGGCTTCTGAACTGGGAAGATTGTTATCACTAAAGTTTGTCTGTGAAACAAATAAATAATATAAAAATCAATTAAGAGTTTCACATGTGAAACACAATTTCATATATACCCTAGATGTTAGCCACCCTGTGAGGAAAAATATATAATATAAAAATCAATTAAGATTTTCAAAGATGCAAAAATGCATCTGAAACCCAATATCATATTATCCTAACTGACAGCTGTCCAGGGTATAGGAACTGTAGGTGCAATGAAAAAAGATATACGAATGTGGAGCAGTGAACTTCTGTTTAACAGCCAAAATGGAGACTAGTAAAGATCAAGCCATGCCACCAGATTTTCATTGAAATGGTACACTTCTTTTCTCTCCCTCCCTGCCTCCTCTCTCTCATTAAATCTTTTAATAAAAAATGCATATATGGACATGGTATATCATTTCATGATTTTAACAAGCTGCTAGCGTATTGGAAGTTAAGGCTTTATAGTTTATACAGAGTAGAAACAATCAAGCACAGAAGGGTGTCACAGTAGATTTATTTATAAGTCTTCACCCTGCCAAAAACCAATAAATGGATTGTGCCCTAACTATACAGTTTGTATTTTTTAGCAACAACAATGAAACGAAAAATGATGCTTTGTATACTTTGTATGTAGTAGCCACCTTGTATTATCCAAAGAAAACAGAAAGGATAACCCCAAACAAAAAATCAAAAGAAAGAGGATATTAATTAGGTTACCCACAAAAACAGTTCAAAATCATTCTTAAGATTAAAATCAAGTTCCAAATTTATACCGTTATCGAAAGCATGTGTGCACTCTCCAGTAAAGTGGTAGATGAAATTCCAGAATTCATATTCCATACAGATTTGTTCAATTGTTGAACTTGCTTGCATGACCTGATATCAAAAGATAGTGTCATGCATAATAGCATCACACCTACAAGTATAAGCTGTACTTTACTGGAAAGGAAAAATGTTAATATAGTTCATCATCCATGACACTGTTAAAAGATTCTCCCAAACAAATTAGCATTATAATGGCTTTCTTATAAGCAATCAAAAAGAGTTTAAAGATTCTAATCATCAACAACTCAACATAAATTATACAAGGCTAGATTACATAATTTTTCTGGCTCGAGGAACCTTCACAACTTTTTCTTCAGATTCATTCTTTCATTTCTGAATAATTCCTTCTCACCCTTCCAATCAGCAATAATCAATTGTTAAAAGAAGATAAAGACATGAAAGAGAAACACATTGTCTGATAATGTTTTCTGAAAATACAAAATTTAGATGGGATTCATTTAATCAAGATCGCATATAAATTCTACATAATATGGTGCTCCCAAAACTTCATGCCATGTATGTGCTGATTGCCCAATTGTGAAGCCAATATTAAAAAATAAGGAAACATTTCAATTGTGCAAGAGCACTGGTTTATAGCACATTCAAGATATCAGAAACCACTAAACCAAAGAGCTTAAACTGTTAGAAATAAACCTAACAATATATCCACACTCTAACACACCCCCTCATGTACAAGACCACCTTGCCAAGTAGCTCAAGCTCAAACACAAACATATAACAAATGCAAATATAATTGGGAACTTGAACCTAGACACTCTTGGTAAAACTAGTTCTGTTGCCATGTAAGTAATAACTCAACTCAAAAGTTTTAAGCTATTAGGAAAAAATCAAATAATAATATTTAAGCACTCTAACATAAGTTATGGATGCTACTAATCTATGAGGGAAGGAACAAGCTCATTCAAATTGTTGACTGCTGATAGAAACCTCTCCGGTTAGAGAAATTAAAAATCAACAAGCACTCTAACATAAGTTATGAATGCTACTAATCCATGAGGGAAGGAAAAAGCTCATTCAAATTGTTGACTGCTGATAGAAAACTCTCCAGTCAGAGAAATTAAAAATCAATAGTTGGGTAATACTAGAACTTAAAGAACCAGAACAGAACAATGAATTTTCAAATCCCAAAGATACCCACCAAACTAGTTTTAAGCCCTATCACGATGATTAATGCTGTAAGGAAAATATTCACTCACAAATTCAAAGTATCATCCAAAAAGATTTTTATAATTGGATCTTGTATACAGTACAAAACTTGCTCACTGTTATACTAAATTTAGCACACGGTGGAAAGGAAAAGTGGAACATGTACCTTGAACACGCCATTTTCAAGGAAAAAACAGATCGAACTTCCTTCGATGAAGATAGTGTCGCCAATAATTTTGCAAATGCTTCAAAAGTTGATGCCTCAGAGGGAACATCTAAACATAGCGAGTTATAGCAGTAAGCTGTTATGCATGCCACACTTTTCTTCAGAAGAGAAATCCCTTTCTGTAGATCCTTATGCGTTTCAACAGAATGTGGAGATGCAGAAGAATAACTGAAGCTGCTACTTCTTGAAGAATCCAGCTGGGGCTTTTTCTCAGATTCCATTGAAGCAACACCAAAATTACTCGAGCTTCTATCACTCCAAGAGTTTTCTCCACTAGAGGAACAATAATTTTGGCGGGGAATGAAAAGGGGATACTCATTGCTGCATAACACAAATTATATTCAGTCCTAAAATCTGATATAACTAAGTTAGCCCAATCAAATTACATTCACAGCCACTATACCTTCGAGAAGATGGGCGTGCATCCCAATAGGAATCTCTTTGCCATATTCGAGAGGAAGAACCCTGAGATAATATTATAATATAAATACAACAAGAATTAGACCCCAAAAAAAAAAAATCTCAAATACAGCAACAAGTGCAAACAGCATATAACAATGGATTTTTCTTCGTCAAAAAATCAAATTAAAAGGTAGCCAAAGAAATATCAGCACAGAAGACCACAAAGAATTTAGAATGTAAATATCAGATTAAAAAGAATAAATGCTTGTCAGCATGTTCATGTCCTGAGTTGTTATTCATCCAAAGTTCCAAACACATTATAAGACAAAATAAAAATCTATCATATCAGCTATACATTCTGATGTATATTTTCAGAATGTTGCAATTGATTGCACAAGTAAAAAAGAGATAATTTGAAAAACACTTGCAAAAATAATTCAGACAGAACTTAAAAGATGCTCTGAAGAAACTTTTAAAGCATGCTTGTACAAAGGTTATGTACTATAACATATTGCCTAAGATAAAAGCATCTCCTATCCTCAATCATCAATTGCACTTTTAATCCCCCTAAAAATTGTCCATGGGGTCCCTGAATTCTCTTAAAAAAAAAAACTCAGCAATTCAAAGTAACCGTGGTGTTGAAGGAATCTTTTTGCCATTATATAGAAGAAGCATCAGTGCTTACCGCAAAACCTGAGTTATGGAGGACCGGAACTGCCAAGTGTTGAACAATGAGATTTAGAAGTTGCACCATATATCTGTTTCCAACCATAGGGATAACAGATTAGTGTTAAGCAGAAGAATATCCAAGCATATTAACCAACTGACCAGTGTTTTCAAAATAACAAATAATGAAAACAGGAAACTCGAGACATTTTGCTAGGTAGTTATCCCCAAGGAATTGAACCTGAAACATTGTAGGAGCAAACCACAAAGTGACCGCTTGACGAAATACGGTATACATTATTATTCTTATAATTATTAATCAGGATATGAACAGACAAATACAAATTTGGATTAATATTCATGCACATATCATTTTGTGAAACAGGGAAAAAGATTTTACCCCAACGAGGCAGCAAGCTCTTCTGATGGAACGGAGTGTGGATCAAGTCCCTTTGGTAATCGTGCACCACAGATCTGATCATATTGTCCACTGGACCCATCTCTTCTCTCACCATCTACATTCACCTGAAGAAACAGAATATGCATCTTATTTGAAAGCACCATAATTAACAACCCAAAAGGTTGGTGTCAATATTCTCAAAAGAATTGAGGCACATTAGGACCCACTTTGAGAACAGAGATTACACTATAAGATTAAAATGATTACAAACACAGATACCCAAAAATGAGAGATATATCTAAGAAATTAAATCAATTTTGGACTAAATACGAAGAGTAAAACAAAAAACAACTAATTAGTTTCAGAGGGAAACTTGTGGCCCAAAATGCTAAATCATAAGGCAGAGTAAAATCTAAGTTTTCCTAGAATTATCTCTGAAGCAGTTCTTTAATATTTTACTGCAAGAACCCCTTAAGGCCCACCTCCATCACAGGAAAGGAAAAAGACCAGAAATATAGCAAGTTTGTTCATCTTTAATGGGCAATATTACAAAAACTTCTACAAGTTCTTATATTTATGCTGTCCGGTGTGTTTATCTTCAGACCCTTTCTTCCATTCAGTCAGATATTACATCCTACTGCAGAATCTGAGACCCTTTCTTTCACCATTTAACAGCACCAATCTCATTCTATATTTAACACACAACAATATCCAAAAAATATACCAGGTGCAGGGGGGAGCATATCTGTACAAATTTGGTAAAGAAAACTTGAAATATTTTTTAATCATTTAGGGTTACCATCTAAAAGCCTTGGCTTTTAACCAGGTACTCCTCTAGTGTATTTTTGCATCTCAATTGGTTTGCTGTACATCTCAGGTGAAAGTCTTTAATTTTATTGCTTACTCATAATGAAAAAACATACAATTTATTCTTCGGCTATATTGGAATCAAATGGTGTTGGGAACCAACCTTCTTTCTATATATGTTCAATTTCATTTATGTATCACCCATCTATTTTGAAACTGAATGTCAGCTATGTTTCTTTGCATCCCAGTATATTTTAAAATCTCAGAATTGTATATCTACATTTAAAATACTTTTATTTAAACTAAAAGTCTAATCCCTAGCTTCATGAACCTCGACTTATTCCTTCACATATACATCAACAATGCGGGTCTTAAAGAATCAAAAGTTTTGAATAGCAAAGGAAGTCTTTTTTAGCAGCTGACTAAATATGGCTTTGTTAAAATCACATAAATGAACTTAGTAACTTACTAGTCACTTAAATAAATAAACTAACATTCATGTTTGAAGTACTTACCCGACGTTGGGGGAACAATTTGCATATCTGTTTTATAACCACTGACTGTTTATGAAGAAGTTCCGAGACAATTGCCATCTGCAATTTCAAGAATGTATTAAACAACTTATATGGGGTTTGGGTAATAATAGGTCATTATATATAGACCAATATATATATATATATATATATAAAGAAGACAATTACATAGACATCCACCAAAAGAATATAAGTAGAACATAGATATTCACCCTATTGAAGTAGAATATCACAAACAAAACATTGATTTGTCACATCCTCCAACAAAGAGGTAATTAAGAGATAATGAACAAAATAAATCAACAGCATAAAGTAATTTGGATGGTATGCCTCACATGTCCCAAGCTCTGAGTGCAAACAAGGTTAGGGTAGAACTTCTCCAATTGTTCCCTACGATTCTTTTCCAACTGCAAAGAGAAAATGGATACATAAAACATCTTCATTTTATACTGAGAACAAAATCCAACCCCATATAGTATCGTAATCATTTTACAACTCAACCCAATTATGCCTAAAATTAAACATAAAAGCAAGGACATCATTCATACCATGGAACGAGCTGATTCAAGGACCATATACTTGACTTTCAGATCATAAGATGTCCTCTCAATCTTTGACTTCCCTGTAAAACAACAAAACAAAACATAATTTGGTCTGTAAAACGAAATAAAGCCAAAGAGAAACAGCTTTTGACCTATATTCCAGTAGACAGTAATAAAGAAGAAGCCAGCCAACCTTGCAAGAGTTGGTCTTTACTGCGACGGAGCTTCTCCCTCAAATTGGTAAGCTTCTCATTCTGAAGGACTCTCCAATTTAGCTGATCATCTGCCTTCCCCTAATCAATATCACTCACGAACAACATTAAACTAACCATAACATATTACATATAACTGCAAGCAAAGCACAAATCAAAATCAAACCTTAGCGACAAGAACTTCACTCAATCTCAAATACAAAGCATCACGACGACTCTTTTCTGATTTCAGCAAAGTATTGCACTCATTCAATCTACACGTTATCAACGAAAAGAAAGCAAGCGAAAATCATCAAAAGCATGTAAAATAAGCTTAATTGTTAAGGAATATTAATTCAATTAAACAAATAATACCTGTAATTGACACAAACTGCACAAATAGAAGCGCGATTCGAATTCTCGCAAATGGCGCAGCAGCTACTTTTTCTGTTCATCTTCTGCTTTATCATTAACAAACCAATCAATTATTCCAACTTTTAATCGCTCCATAAATTTGAATGGAAGTGAAAGACTAGATATTTTTTTTCAAAGATAATTTACCGAGAGTGCAAAGAAGAGGGGCCGGAGCTGAAACCGACGGTGGAAGATCACCGGAAAATCATGATATTACCGGGAAGTGGAATCGAGAAGTGGTTTCCTTCAAAAAAAAGGGAAGAAGTGGAATCGAGATGGGTTTACTTACGTATAGAGATGCACATTCCCCCTGGGCCCCAATTTTCCCCGTCCCTGTCTCCATCCCCATTTGGAGATTTTTTTTTTGGGAAAAATGGGGAAATGGAGGGGATGGGGATGAAAATCATCCCCAAATTGAAATAGGGATAGGGATAGGGATGGGGATGGGGATGGGGATGGGGATGGGAGGAAGGTCCCCCATCCCCATTTCCCTATTTCCTCCAATTATATATAATAATATAAATATAATTATAATATATATATTTTATATTTTTTTTATTCTTTGAAAACCTAACTCCCTAACCCTAAGTATATATACAATTTTACTCATTTTAACTTCAAGACCTAAAACCTAAAACCTAAAGTTGTTCTCATTTTCTCAACAATTAGTTGTTATTGTAATGAACTTGTGAATTTAAAAACACTTTATTTTGTATTTGTAATGCACTAACGAATTTTATTTTATATTTGCAATGGAATGTTTGATTTTTCAGTTTAATTTTTATTCAAATGGGGAAATGGGGGAACGGGGGAAACAGGGGAACGGGGAAAAACGGGGAAAAACAGGAAAAATGGGGAATTGGGGATGGGGATGGATATAGGTCCCCCCAAAATTCCCCATCCCCATTTTCCCCAAATGGGAAAATGGGGAGGGATGGGGGAAGGGTCTAGGTAGTGGGGATGGGGATGGGGGGACCTATATCCATCCCCATTCCCCAAACGTGCATCTCTACTTACGTATAAGGAAATATACTAAGGTGTATAAGGAAATAAACTTTTACGGTTTGTGTCAAAACGTTTTTTTTTTTTTTTTTCCTTCTTTTTTCTTTCTTTCAAAGTTCTATAAAATTGGTGACGATGTTGATTTGATCCGGTGGCAATGAACCATGGACACTCCCTTTTTTTTTTTTTTGATAAAACCATGGACACTCCCTTGGGGCTAGGGTTGGGCATTTAATAGATGAATTTTCAATAGAACCATTAAAATACCAATAAAGTTCGGTTCTGAAAATATGAATAAATCTAATAAAATTTACAAATATCAACTGATAAAAAACCAATCGAATTGGACCGGTTTGGTTCAGTTCAGTTTTTTCAGTTTTAGTTCTACTAGGCCAAATTCATGGGCTTTAATTAGTACATATATTTTCATATTTTAATCATTTTAGGTCTTCGACTAAATTAAATTATAGGCTTGAACAAATTGAAAATTATAGTTTAAAATAATATTTAGCAAAAGACACAAAGAAAAAAATATATATTATGTGATTTAAAATAATATTTTTGTTTCTTGAAAAAATATATATATTATGTGACACACTTTTATAGTTTTATAGTTTCATGGATTATTGAACATTAAATTAGGGGTTTTTTTTTTTTAATATATAAATAGGATTTCGGTTCGGTTTTCTGTTTTGGGATAGTGAACCGGTAAAAAAATTGATCCAATCGGTTTTCAAAAAAATGAACCAAACTGAACCAACTAACAAAAGAAAACCGGAAAAAAAAATCGATTGGATCGGTTTGGTTCACTGGTTCGGTTCAGTTTATTGGTTTTTTGCCCACCCCTACTTGGGGCATGTAGCTCGTGTCAGGTATGAATCAATGGTCAACACTCGTTGCACATGGTTGGATACGTGTCCGACACGTTAAAAATCATGTTTGTTGACTTTTTCAAAGTCAAGGGAGGAGACATATGGAAGATATGGCAGAGACACATGGAAGATACGGCGGGACACACTAAGGATACTGCGAGGACATGCGGAGGATACGACAAGGTAGTTTTGCAATTTTTTTTTTTTTTTTTAAAAAAAAAAAACAAGGTCAGAAGACTCAAAACCCTAACCAATGATGTTTGAATAATTTGATTTTGTGATATATGTTTATTGAGAATATGTTTTAAATGGATTATGTTTTAATATATTATTATTTTTTAAAAATATAAATATATATTATTTTTATTACCGTATCCGTATCCTAGTTTTTAGAGGTTTCTGTATCCCCATGTTGTATCCTTGTATCCGTGTTCGTATCATAGTACTCACCATGAGGTTGTGAGTTCGAGTCCTCCCTTTCAAAAAAAAAAAAAACCATGAATTTATGTAATAGTGTAATACTTCAAACAGAAAAGTCTATAAATAGTTTGGATCCCCTCCTCACCTAAATCAATGGTGTGAAATAATTCTATGGCCCAGTCTGGCATTGCCTCCCTAGCTGCTTTTGGGGCCAAAAGTGATTCCGGACCAAAGATAGAGTGCTTGGTAAAATCGTGGGAAGTGCTTTTGGTCACTTTTAGCTTCTCCCAACTAAGTTATTGAGAAGCTACAAATCCATGCTTTTGGATTTCCGCTTCTGTTTCTCAAAACGCGCTACAGTGTTTTTTTAATGAAATATTACAACTTTCCTATTTTATCCTTGCCTTTTATTAAAATTTTAAAAAAGCTCTCATCAAAAAGCAGCCTTCTCCTTCGTTCAAGCATTCTCATCAATTAGTTCAAGCTTCGATTTCTCCTCTCTCTCTCGCAAATTGAAAAATCAAAGCAGCCTGTTCCTTCGTTCAAGCATTCTCATCGATTTGTTCATGCTTCGATTACATGTAATGTGTAATGTGTTCATGTTTTAGGGTTTGATTTTGAATTGGAGTTTTGGAGATTTTTATCTAATTTTAGGGTTCTAATATCGTTTATTGGAGATTGAGGATCCCTCCATCCCTCCATCTCAGTCAGTTATCACTTCTTGTTCTCTCTCGGCCTTGCATTGTGCAGCCAAACATGTGCTTGTTTTATTAATCTGCTCAAAAGTTTTGTGTATTTGGGCGGCTCCTCGCATTTTGACGGTCAAAATCCCCAAATCTAGGTCCTTTTTCCCTCTTAATTTCTATTTAATTGCAATTTGTTTGTTTCTTTGCATTAACTTGGTTTAGAGTGTGCAATGTTGGTTATCCAAGTGGAGGTTTTTAGCATTTTTGAATCCCTAGTTTTTTTAGAAACTTTCGGTTTGTTTGATTCGTCCCTCGCCGGCAACATAGTTCCGACAGTATTCCCATGAATAATCACCTTCTCTTAGTTCAAGCTTATATCTTTGCTTCGTTTTATTCTTGTTTTGCTTTGATAATATTTAGTTCCATTTTTTTTTAGTTGCGGGAACCGTTAAATGAGTTTGTTTGTTTGGTTGGTTATTGAATTGTGTTAAATAAGTATTGAGTCTTTGATTAGGCTGTGAATTGATGGTGGGTTTGCTAGAAAAAATTAATTTTAACATGTACATAGTGTGTACCCACCACATGTTTGACAAAATGTATGTTGTTTTATTAGAAACTTTCAGTTTGTTTGTTTCTCCCCTTGTTTATGCTTGTTTGGGGTTTGGTCAAGTTGGGGTGTTTTTTCTGAGTGTGTTGGGTTGTTTTCTGTCTACAGTTTTGGGGTTTTTTCTGCTGGGTTTTAGTTGCTTTGCGTTTGTTTGCAGGCTGGTGTTTTGTGGTAGTTTCTGTTGCTTGTTTTGTGTTTTTACATTTTTTGCTTCCCTTGTCTTGGAGGCCTACAAGTTAGGAAGAACGGTGAATGGATACCAATAACACCTGCTCAAGACACGTTAGTGATTAATCTTGACGATATTTAGGTAATTTTGATGATCATATCAAACCATACACTAAAGTTGTATATTGTAGCTAATGATGCTAATGTTTTTTTGCCTTGGAAGGTATTGAGCAACAACAAATTCAGGAGTGCAACTCACAGAGTTATATGCATTCTTCTATAACTTGCATGTAGACAATTGTCAAAGTTCACTGAAGAGATTGGAGAGGCACCAAAGTACAGAGGATTTTTAAACTAGGAGTACCAGACTTTGAGAATGAGAAACAAGACACATCCATCTACTAAACCTGAAGATGTTATTCACATAACCACTATGCAATCACTTCCTAGACTGCAAAAGATGCCAAATTATTGAATTGTATTGTCTTTTTTTTTTTTTTTAGTTTCTTTGATGGGTGATCTTGGAAATAGATTTTAAGAAAAAGCTTGGAACTTTCTATGATAAGGTACATTTGAAATATAGACAAGTCTTTCTATTGATAATTTTGTGTTTTTTCTACCATTCTTCTGACATCAGAAATTTTTTAACTAATTATGTTTCTGTCAATCATTATTTAAGTCTCATTTTTCAAATTATGATGATCTAATCACAAGTTGACAAAATCAATGGTTTTTTAACACCAACAACTATATTGTTTTTTCTTCAATATTTGATTATTGAACTCTTGGTGTTTCTTGTCAAACTTGAAATTAATCCTATGTCTCAAATTCATGCATTGTGTATGCGTGTAAATGTTTCTTGTCAAACTTGAAATTTAAACATGCATGTCGATTAATTCGATGAAAATTAAATGCTTGGTCATATAAATATTGAGAAATAATAATAATAAAAATAATAAAAATATTATTATTATTTTAGTTTCAAATATTAACCTTCATTTTCAATTACTAAAATCCCTTTATGTTGAAGTTCATCAAATAATTATAGTGGACAAGGACAAGTTCCATTACAATGATGTCCTTTTAATAATTTTACACACTCACAACACTTTTTACTTCAGTTTATCAAACACATTGAAATTCTTTTTGGTTCTCACAGCACTTTTGAAAATCAGTTTACCAAACACTCAGCTGATTCTTCCCACAGCAATTTCAAAAGCAATTCCCCCATAGCAGATCCAAAAGCAATTCCCCCCATAGCACAACAATTCCAAACTGGGCCATATTTGGCAAGTAAAAATATAAAAATTAATAGAAATAATACAGACTATTGATTTACTATTTTAGACACGTGTCAATAAATTGTAAAGGTGATGAGAGTAAAGATGAGGAGATGATCCAGATCCCTATAAAATAGCTTTAAAATTGAATTTTGGAAAAATTAGGTTTAAAATTTTAGAAAACAATAAGGAATCTTTCGTTGAAATTTCTAAGTACATAAGGTGATGGGATCAGTAATGGTGGCTATGGTTTGGTTCGGTTTGGTTTCGGTTTCGTGGCTACCAAAACTGAAACCGAAACCGGAAATTAAATTTGGTACATGGTTTCTAACCCGGTTTTACGGTTTCGGTTTTGGTTTTGATTTTTTTTTTCTTACAAATGAGAAAAATCATAAAGAATGTTTGAATAAAAAATAAATATAAAATCTTGCCAAGAAATAATTACAATTGAACAAAGTTTAAAATAAAAAAATAATTACAAACATTTTCATTGAAGTATTTAACCGTTGTTTAAAAGAAAAAAAATTGACATTTATGAATAAATACAACTTTACAATTCTACAAAAAAAAAAAAAATTAAAAAAAAAATAGAAATTAGCCTTGAAGGCTTGAATTCAAATATACAATATTACAATGTAACAATGTTAAAATTAAAAATAATAATAATAAATAATAAATCGGCCTTGCACTTAATTTTTACCACAATTAAGTTGCATATGTATTCTCTACCAATGTAGAGGAATCAAGGCCACGTAGTTCTTTTACCTTTAATTAGTTGCTCGGTGTTGGAGGTTGGAAGTTGGAACGGAATCTATTCGCTACCTTCCGCTCCCGTGGTTTGGTCATATTCGAAGAAGTCGTTCACTATCTCCGGTTGGAGTTCTTGTTGTCTATATTTTGCCTTTGTCCAATCATCAACACATGCCTGCATTTCAAGTGATTATGGACACATAATGGACCGTCTTGGTTCCAAAATATTTCCACCAGCACTAAATTCTTGTTCCACATCAATGGTAGAAACCGGCATTCCAAGAATTTGTTTGACAATAATAGACAAAATTGGATAATCTTATTGATGACTCTTCCACCAAACCTGGATACTAATTTTTTTCTTCTAAAAATTCATGAGTGGCTTCTAAATACCGGTCAAGCTCAGAGTCAGATGAGGATGAAGAAGATGTTCATAATTTTTTGGCTTTTTAGGAAAACAATCGATCTCCTAAACCCTTAATTGAAATTTTACGGAAGTACCAGTACCACCAGATGTAGGTTGTTGGGGTTGTGAAACCGCATGTTTAAAGACAGACCATACATTTTAAGATATTCATCATATAATTCATAAAACAAAGTCTTAACATAATTACAATAATGAAGAACATCAACTTCTAATCCTAAACTTTTGTAATAATGAGTTAAATAATCCTGCAAATATTCTAATTTAAAGCATGGATCAAAACATGATGCAAGCAAGTAAATATTTGGAATCTCCCCATAATACTATAACCATTTTGTTTTCGTGGCAGCAACACATGGATTCAATTAAACATCTAATTCACACTCACTAAATGCACCAGCAATATTAACACTTTGAATAAGAAATAAATAAGTAGTGGTATAATAAACACCAGATAAAACATTGGTAGCATTATTAAAAACATGTAACAATTCAAGAATTTTTATACATGCATCTCAATGGTTCAATTGAAGAGAAATTAAAGGAACGTTATAAGTAATAAAATAAACTAATAATTTCTTATATTCAATACTCTCATCAAACAACTTACAAGTAGAATTCCAACGAGTGATAATATCTCGAGAAAATTTAATGGGACTCATATTATTCTGAGAGCAATATTTTAACCATTGTTTTTGGATTTTGTTATGCCTACAGATATAGTTAATACTATCTTTAATTGGTCTAATTTAAGCAAAAGCTATGTTAATCCAACTTAAACATTCAAATTTAAAACCTGGCATGCACATCTTTGATGAAATAATTTATCCAAAAAATAGGGATTGCACAATTCTTGTAACATAGGAATAGATGCGATATTGCTTGCAGCATTATTAAAGCCAATAGCAAAAATTTTGTTTAGGATATAATACTCTCGAAAAATGATTTTAAAGAGTTGAAAAATATTTTGAGCTGAATGTGAGTCATCGAAAACATGAAATGCAAGAATTCTTTTTGTATGTCTCATTCATTGTCCATATAATGACATGTCACACCCATGTATGAATGACTACCAAAATTATTAGTCCATATGTCGGCACATATGTAAACGCGGCCTTGAAATTGATAAAAAAAAAAATGATCTCAATCTGTTTTTTTCTCTTTTGTAAATGGTATTTAGTGTATGTGTGAGAGTGGATCCAGGAACATGTTGCATTGCAGAAAGCATTTTGAAAATAATTAACAAAACCTACTTTCTCACCAAAACCAAAAGGTAAATGTTCAACTGTAATCATTAATGCTAATTTTTCTCTATTTTTTTTCAAATGTATAATAAAATAATTGATTAGAAGGGGTTGCGTACCTAGAGATTTGGGCTTGGTTACTAGCCTTCTTGTATTCGAACGGGTGACTTCTTTTGATATGGGTCTAGTATTGTGCCATATCCGAAGGATTTGGCAGTCTTGTATGATTTGGGGTAGTAATTGCACTGGATTTGAAAAAATCCACCATCTAACTTAGTTTTCTTCATATGCACTCTGAAGAGATCGGACTTCATCGGCTTTTCTTCTTCCCTTCACCTGCAAAAAAAAAAAAATCATCTAAAGGGGGTGAGGGGTCAGATAGATTTTCATTAGTATTTGGGGTATTGTGATTGGGATTGAGTCCGTCAAACTCGAGAATTATTAGAGGGGGATTAGGACTAGAAGGGTGATTGAATCTAAATTGATCTTGAAGGAACGGGTGGTAAGCCACATTGTCGTAAGTGACATCATCACCAATTTGTTCCAACAAGTTTTCCATTGGACCCTTTTCTTTATCCAAATTTCTTGAACCATCTCCCCCACTTGCCATTGAAAATTTAATCATACAAAAAATATGGATATATGTAAAGAAAATATTGTTGGAATGATAGTGGTAAGGAAGTAAAGAAAAAAAATAGATGATTGAAAAAAAAAATATTGTTGGAATAATAGTGGTAACAAGGTAACACTTAAAAAAAATGATGATTGAAAAAAAAAAAAAAATTGTTGAAATAATAGTGGTGAAAAAAAATAATTATGATAGTAAAAAATAGAAGAAATAAATATTGTAACTCAATTTGATGATTGAAAAAATAGATGAAAGTAAAAAATACAAGAAATAATTTAAATGTGAAATGAGAATTAAAGAAAATTGTAGATTGTAAAGAGAATTGAGAAATTGAGATAAACAGTCATTTGCCCAAACGGTCATGTATTTTTTTTTTCAAATTGGCTGCCATATGGCAGCAAATCATTGGTCCTTTTTTTTTTTTAATAAATAAAACCGTCAGTTTAACCCACCAGTTTCAGTCCAATGGTAATGTTTTCAAAAGATTTGCCATGTGGCAGCGTCTGATTCGTCTAGTTTATTTTTTAAATATTTTTTTTCCAAAAAAACCAACGGTTTAACCGTGGTTAAAACCGCCATTTTCAATCGGTTTTTGACAAGCCCAAACCGAAATCGTAACAATGAGAACTGGTTTTCAAAACCACTGGTTACGGTTTCGGTTTTGGGTCGTACGGTTTCGGTTAAACCGTAGACAAAACCGATGGTTTAACTGAAACTATGGCCACCTCTAGGGATCAGGCATTTTTATTTATAAATTTGGGAAAAATCAATTATGATCCCTATATGATTTGAATTTATCAATTTTTTTTTACCATTTTTTGTATTTTTGGCTAATGTACAAAAGAAAAACCGATCATATTCGGATTATTTGAATTTGATTTTTTTTTTCTCGGATTTGGTATGAAAAAATTCGAATCATATTTTTTTCAAAAAAATTGCCTTCTGATATGAAATTCGAACCTGATCGAATTTGTAATTTCATAATAAAAATTTCGGATACGTATTTAGATCGAAATCATATTGGTTTCGAATTCGGATTT
The DNA here is from genome assembly GCA_954870605.1 of Acer campestre. Lineage (NCBI taxonomy): Eukaryota > Viridiplantae > Streptophyta > Magnoliopsida > Sapindales > Sapindaceae > Acer > Acer campestre. The sequence goes on from OX940810.1 coordinate 21,880,892, forward strand.
CGGATCGAAATTGTATTTTTTTATGAAATTAGATTTTTTTTTCGAATCAATAACTTTTTGAGTCGAATTTCTTTTCTTAACTTTTTAAAGGGTTTATTTATTTATTTATTTAATTTATTTCGGTACTATTAATATGCATCCCTTAAAAAATAATTCAATTGGATTCCATATCTATTAGCTCTATGTTAAAAAAAGGCTTCAGATTTCTAATTATAGCTTCATTTCTCTTTTTTTGAATTTGTTTTAATTTTCTATACCCTTAATGTCCTTAATGTAATTTCAAATTACTTAAGATACTTGATATATCTATAAACAATAAATAAAAATAAGGGGGTATATATGGCATTTCATTATTTTAATTTGTTTATGATTATTAGTATAGTACAATTACATTTATATCCTTGGAGGATTCTAAAATGACATAATTTTTTTGTCCAAGACAGTATAAACAAGGATAAAAATGTTTTTAACATTATATTATTAGGGACCATTTTGAAATTGTATGTGTCATTTACCATTTGATTTTTTTTATCGGTCTCTGTCTCTCTCATCCACCAAACACAACGTGTCCTAGGATCAGTGGTGACAGAGCTTTACGCATCATAAATAAATTGGGCTTTTCAAATAGTTTTGTGGTGGATGCTGAGGGTTTTTCTGGGGGTATTTGGTTGCTTTGGAATGTTAATTCGGTTAAATTGCATGTAATTGCTAGCTCGAGACACAGTGTTTCAGCTTTGGTGGATGATTTTCGTAAGCCGTGGGTCCTCACGGTTGTTTATGCTAGTCCTTGTGTTACTACCAGAGGGGCGTTATGGAATTACCTGGATGCTATCAGAAATTGTTTTCAGTTACCTTGGCTTGTAGCAGGAGATTTTAATGAGATCGTTAATAGCTTGGAGAAGCGAGGGGGTTGTTTTCACTATGCTAACAGTGGCTTTGGGAACTGGATTGATAGGAATGAGTTGGTGGATATGGGTTTTATTGGTGCAAAGTTTACATGGATGACTAAACGGGGTGTTCATGAAGCGATCTGGGAAAGGCTTGATAGGGCTTTATGTTCGATGGATTGGAGGTTACAGTTTTCGGAGGGATTCGTGAGACACTTGCCTAGAGTTCTGTCTGATCATTGCCCGGTGGTTATTAATACTCATAGTTTTCAAGTTTCAAATTCTAGATGTAAGCCTTTCCGTTTTGAGGCTATGTGGCTTAAACACAAGGATTTTGCTGAGTTAATTCGTAGAAACTGGAGGCCTATGGATACACCTGTAGACGTGAAAATTCATAATCTCACCGGTGTTTTAATGGATTGGAACAGAGCTAGTTTCGGTAATATTTTCCATAATAAAAAAATTCTTCTTGCTAGGATTCAGGGGATTCAGTGCTACCTTAGTACGAGGCATTCTAGCTTTCTTTCTGATCTTGAGGAGACTCTTTTGAAAGATTATAAGTGTATTCTGGATCAAGAGGAAATTTTTTGGCAACAGAAATCCAGAAATTGTTGGTTAAAGGAAGGTGATCGAAATACAAAATTTTTCCATCTTTCTACTGTTATTCGAAGAAGGAGAAATAAGATTGAGGGATTTCTGAAAGAGGATGGTAGCTGGATTGGGGATATTGATGAGATGAAGATTATTGCTGTTCGTTACTTCCAATCACTTTTTGTGGACACTCAACGTGATGGTGAGTATTCGCAATTACCCATGTTCTTTCGTACGCTGACGTTGAGTGAGAATTTGAGTCTGAATGCCCCTATTAGTGAACAAGAGGTCAAACAGTGTGTTTTTAACATAGGTGGTATCAAGGCTCCTGGTCCAGATGGGTTCCCGGCCATTTTCTTTCAGAAATTTTGGAATATTTGTAAGGATGGGTTGTTGACGTTGGTGACAGATTGTTTCTCTAAGGGGTGTGTTACTGAGGGTATTAATCAGACTTTAATTTCTCTTATTCCTAAAGTTTCGAACCCCACTAATATGACCCAATTTCGACCCATAAGTCTTTGCAACACTACTTACAAGATTGTGAGCAAAATTCTTGTTCATAGATTGAGAGTTTTACTTCCTGATCTTGTGAGCCCGAATCAAGTGGCTTTTGTGCCTGGTAGACAAATTCAGGACAATATTGTTGTTGCTCAAGAGGTGCTCCACAAATTCAAGACTTCGAGGGGAAATTTGGGGTATATTGCTTGGAAGATTGACTTGGCCAAGGCTTATGATCGTTTGCATTAGGGTTTTATCAGGGAAGTCCTTGAGGAGATCGGTTTTGAGAACACTTTCATCAACCTTGTCATGAGCTGTATTACGAGTGTTCAGTATAGGGTCATTTTAAATGGTGATATGACTGATAATTTTCGTCCTCATTGTGGGATTAGACAAGGTGACCCTCTTTCCCCCTACATTTTTGTTTTATGTATGGAGAAACTTTCGCACATCATCAATCAAAAGCTTCTTGATGGAGTTTGGAAGCCTGTTCAAATTTCTAGAGGAGGGCCTGCAATTTCTCACCTGTTTTTTGCGGATGATCTTATTCTGTTTGGTCATGCTTCTTTATTGCAAGCGGAAACGATGAAAGGTTGTCTTGATACTTTCTGTGATATTTCGGGGCAACAGGTGAGCTTTCCAAAATCAAAAGTTCATTGTTCTAGGAATGTTAGTTATAGTGATGCCCAAGCTTTGGCTTCTATGTGTGGTTCGCCCCTGACCAGCAATTTGGGCAATTATTTGGGTGTGCCTTTAATTCATAGGCGTATCACTAAGGGTACGTATAAGGAAATCATTGAGAAGACCCAATTAAGGTTGGCGGGTTGGAAGAGTGCCTCCTTGTCCTTTGCTGGAAGATGCACGCTGATTAAAGCTGTTACCTCAGCTATTCCTATCTATGCTATGCAATCCATTAAACTCCCGTCGGATGTTTGTAATAAGCTGGATAAAATGAATAGAGATTTTCTGTGGGGAAACACTACTGATAAGAGGAAAATCCATCTGTTTAAATGGGATACGGTTTGTTTGCCTAAGGAACATGGTGGTCTGGGCATAAAAAAAACTAAGATGATGAACAAGGCCTTGCTTGCTAAAGCTGGTTGGCGGCTGTCCCAGAATGATCCTGGTTTGTGGGGAAATTTGCTCAGCAGAAAATATCGTAAAGGGGGGATCGGTAATGATTTTGATAAGTGGAAGGTGTGGTGTTGTTCTAGTACTTGGAGAGGCTTCTCTTTTGGAGCAAAGCTTCTTGCGGATGGGATTTTTTGGAGAGTTGGCGATGGGCAGAATATTAATTTTTGGACTGCGAAGTGGATTCCGGGCATGGGGGAGCTGCAGTCCCATGCTTCTGTTCCTTTAACTGATGACCAGCTCCAGGAGAAGGTGAGTGAGTATGTGACTTTGAATGAATGGAATTTGCAGAAATTGTCCACTGTTTTACCTTGGTGTATTGTTCACCGAATTTTCAGCATCTATATAGGCGGTAATCAGGATCATGTGGATTCTACTTTTTGGGGTCTCTCTAAGAATGGTGCTTTTTCGGTCCGTAGTGCGTATGCGAGTCAATTTCGCGATTGTGAGACTAAGGTTTGGGATTGGAAATTTATTTGGAGACTTAAATTACCTCCAAGAGTGACCTATTTTTTATGGACCCTTCTCCATGGTAAATTGTTGACGAATGAGCAGAGAGTTGTTAGGGGTTTGGCTTCGGTTGCTACATGTGTGAGGTGCAATGAGGATTCTGAAGACATGGACCATGTGTTTCATGGCTGCAGAATTTCGTGTGGAATTTGGGAGGACATTGCTAAAGGGATTACCATGTCTTCGGCTTACAAGACTGATTGGAAGGAGTGGTTGCTCGAGAACCTCAGTTGCAGCAAATTGTGCTTTGGGAGATTCCAGAATTATTGTATTGTTGCAGTCTCTCTTTGGTTTATTTGGAAATGGAGGTGTGGGAAAGTTTTTGAGCAGAACTTTCAACTCCCGAACTGCCCTGGAAGGATTATCCGAAAGTTTTTGGAGGATTGGAGAGATGCTACCTCTGGTTTGGACAGTGTTTCTGCTATGGAACCTTGCCACATATCTTGGTCCCCTCATCCACATGAGTGGATTAAGCTTAATGTTGATGGGAGTTTAAGGCCTGACAATGGTGCGATTTCTGCTGGTGGGATCATTAGGGACGACAATTTTAATTGGATTGCTGGGTTTGCGTTGAACAAAGGTGTGGGTAGTGTCCTGGAGGCTGAAATCTGGGGCATTTTTGAGGGTCTGAATCTGGCGTGGTCGTTTGGTTTCAGGAAGGTGATGGTGGAGTCCAATTCTCAAGCTGCGATCCGTCTTCTGCAAAGTGATATTCCTCATTTTCACCCTCTTTACAACATTGTGCACGCTTGCACTTTGTTTATGGCTAAGGATTGGAGTTGTTCTATTCGTCATATTTATAGGGAAGGCAACAGGGCTGCTGACTATCTTGCTAATTTAGGTCACTCGTTGTGCTTGGGTGTCACGGTTTTTGATGATCCTCCCCCCCAGATGTCTGGTATTCTGGAGGACGATTGTAATGGGGTTACCATTGCTAGGATGGTTCCTTGTTCTTAGTTTTCTTTTTCTTTTTTTCTCTTCCTCCCTCCTCTTCTGTTTGGGCTTTGTAGCCCTCTTTTTTACCAAAAAAAAAAAAAAAATGCAAATCCAGCAGGCAGCACTGCATTACCAAAAAAAAAAAAAACACTGCTTTGAAGATACAAATCCAGCAGGCAGCCAGGCAGCAACACTGCTTTACCCACAAAAAAAAAAAATTCTGCTTTGAAGATAAAAATCCAGCAGGCAGCAACACTACTTTACCCAAAAAAAAAAAAAAAAAAAGACTTCTTTGCACTCACATAATGAGCCTCCATTTCCAACCAAACTCCAACCAAATCAATCAATTTCCATAGGAAGTGAATAAGGCAAACAAAATCCAACCAAATGACATCCAAGTTTCAAATAAGGCAACAACATGAAATAAAATAGTAAACATAAAACATTAAACAAATAAGTTCATAGAGTAGTAATAACTTAGTAAACAAATACGGAAATAAATTTCTAAGTCTAAGCCTCTAAGTGTCTAGCTCATCTTGTTCTTCTCCATATCTTTCCAACACTTGTTCTTCATCGGATTCGAACTCAAAATTATCTTCCTCCACCGGTTCATCTTCGGATTCAAATTCTTCCTCAAGATCTCTAGGAATTCTAGCACTTCTTCGAGGTTGTATCATTTCATTCGCTCCGGTTGCTTCATCAACCAATTGCCAAGTAAGCCCCGTACCCGGCTCAACCTCTTCATCACCATCATCAACCATCCAACCTTGTGCATGACTAGCATCACCATCACTTGCTAGTAGTACATCTATGTTGGCTTCCTTATCCATTAACCTTTTGTGCTTATGAATCAATTTGGAATTTAATTGGACAAATACTAGATTGTTCAATCGATCAACATCTAGTCTATTTCTTTTCTTCGTATGTATCTACATAAAAGTGAAAAAACTTAGTAAGTAATAACTTAGTATTAATGTATTATTGTATTATACTATTATCTAATGCCTAGTAAATAACTTACCCCCTCAAAAGTGCTCCAATTCCTTTCACACCCGGATGAACTAGTAGTCAATGAAAGGATCCTTTGTGCTATCCTTTGCAAGTCAGGTGTTTGATGTCCAAACACAGACCATCATTGAACTACATAATAAGAGAATTAGAGATAAATACTTAAATAGTATAAATTTTAAACAAATAATATAATTAGAAATATACTAGATTACTAGTGAACACTTGTTATTACCTGGATCATAAATGCTATTGTTATTCTCGCATGCTTTTTGAGCCGTTAATTTTCGGAAAGCACCCTCTTTGCCGGTATACTTCGCCAAGTCAATCATTAAGATCCTTGTTTGCTTGTCAATGTCATCGGGAAACAACCTCTCCAAACAACTACATACCGCATCCAATAAAGCACCTTCTTTTGCAATCCAAGGATCTTTATAGCAATAGAAGGGATTTAAAAGATATGCCGTCATATGTAATGGAGTATCGAGCCGATCTTTGGCTTTACTATCAATAATGTCAAGGATTGGCCTATAAGTGTTCTCACTATTTTTCAAAGCCACCTTAATCTTTTCTTTTGCTTTTATGAGCTCCCCGTATAAAAAACCCATTGATGGCTTTATATCTCCATCAACCAATCGAAGCACCTTTACCAATGGAGCAAATACCTTCAAGCACATTGTCACCCCATTCCAAAAACCGATGTTCAACACGGTAGAGTAAGCCACCTTCCCCTTAACGGTCTTCGACCATTTGCACTCTTCCCATTCCGAGCTAGTAAACATTGCCCTTAAGTTGTCCTTTTTCTCCACCAAACTTTGCAATGTTAGGAAAGCCGAGGCAAACCTAGTGACTCCCGGCCTAATTATTTCCTTCTTTTTTGTGTAAGATCTCATCAACCACAATGTTTTGTGATGTGCATAAATAAAGATTGTGAAACTTTTGGCACTATCAATCGTTTTTTTGAACCTTGGTAATTTTCCGATACTTTCAAGCATGAGGTTGATGGTATGAGTAACACATGAGGACCAAAATATTTTAGGCATCTTCTCTCTCAACATCTTTGCCGCAGCCATATTGTTGAAGGCATTGTCGGTCACTACTTGAACAACATTTTCTGGCCCAACTTGTTCAATGCATTTGAACACATACTCAAAAATGTGTTCCCCGGTGTGTGCCTCATCGGAGCTTTCTTTGGAAGAAAGGAAAGTGGTACCTTCCTTACAATTGACACATAAGTTCATAATGCTCCTCCTTTTCCTATCAGTCCAAGCATCGGTCATAATTGAACATCCAGTCAATTTCCACTCTTCTTCTTGTTTTTTAAGAGCATCTTTGGTACTGTCAAACTCTTCCTTCAACAATGGTCCACTCAATTGGTATCGACTTGGTTGTTTATATCCCGGTCCAAATAAACCAGCTGCCTCCATCATTGCAGTAAAACTATGGTTCTGAATAGCATTGAAAGGGACGCCAGCTTCATACACCCACCTAGCCACATATCGATGCACAGAATGTGTTCTCTCCTTAAAAAGTACATCATTGATATGTTGTTGGCGAAGAGATTTACTGGTACTCATAGAAGCTTCAGGGTTGATTTTCGTTGCAAATTTATCTATAGGGCCAAGAAAGTGTGGTCTTTTCCTAGTCCCTAACCCTTAAACTTCTTCTTCTTCCTCAATCCCGACGAGATTAACTTCCCTTCTAATCTCATCAACTTCCTTATTTTTATTTTTCTTCTTAGTTCTTGCATCTTCAATGGCTTGTTTACATCTAACTTGATCCTCATTCGTTGACTTCGAACACTTAGAAACATTTCCCGCTATGCGGGCAATATGTTGCTTCAATCGATATACTCCCCCGGAAAACTCCTTTGAGCACAAATTACACTTAACCTTATCAAAGTTGGAGGGATCAATCAACTTCCCATACTCCCACCCAATATCCTCCGATTTACGTTTCATAACAGATTCGTTAGAGGCTCCCCCAGAACAAATGTTGGTGTTGGTCGTGTTGTCATTTGAAGTCATTTTCTAATTCCTAACCACAACGGCACAACCACAATTCAAGGTATAAAAAAAATATTTATAATAAAAAAAATGACAGTATAAGTGTATAACATTTATAATCAAAATATTAAATATCAAATCCATCATATATTTATAATTGATATCAGTATAACACTATAACAGATTAACAGTATAACACATTAACAGTTTAACACCAATCTATATTTCATGCATATTCTATTATTCTCAATTTCTCATATTCTGTTAGTATTAGTAATAATGTAATACTATAACAGTAGGCAATAACATACTAAATGGGTATTCTAGATTGAAGCAATTAGCCAAATCATAATGTATAATATTATAATTTATTAATTTAACTTGAGAGAGATGTTGGGGAATGGTATATATTTAGTCGGTTGATTTGATTATAGATAGATTTTTAATGTTGAGTTGTTGACAACTTATTTTTTTATTTTTTATTTTTTTTATGATTCCCAAGCCACAAACAGCAACATAGAAATATAGAACATAATCAACATATAAGAACACTGGCAGTGGCAAAATAGAAGAAAGAAACAAAACCAAGAAACGGTGACTCTCGACCTCTCGTCACTCTCCTCGTCACTCTCCTAGTCTCCTGAGTCCAACCTCACAAATTTCCCCCAAAAAAAGCTTTGCCTTCTGCCTTAATAGCCTTCTAAACTAATTAATTTTAAAAATTCAACTTACAAAATCAAAATCCCCAAATTGAAAACCCTAAATTGGAAATAAAACTCACAAACCTAAGATTAGGTTCGATTGACGGCGAGGATCGACTGACGGCGACGGCGACGGCGACGGCGACGGAAGGCGAAGGATCGACTAACGGCGACGGATCGATGGACGGCGACGGCTGGACCAGGTTCGACTGTTTTGCTTCTCTATTTTAGAAACTCTTGACTTGTAGCAGCTTAGGCCTTTTGTCTTCACTCCACTGTTGCCTTTTTTTTCTTTGATCGATCAATACAAAATCAAAATTTTGTGTTTTAATGAAACCCCCAAGGTTCGACATCGTTTTGGGAAATTTTTTTTTTTTTTTTTTTTCGAAGGTCAACGCCGACTTGGACCGACGTTGACCACCTCCGACTTGGACCGACTTGGACCGATGTTGACCGACTAGTTCCGCCTAGATCCGACTTTGACCGCAGTTGACCAAAAACGCCTAATGCATCCGACTAGCCCAAAGTCGAGGCGGAAGAGCGCCGCCGAGCGACTAGGCGGCTCTAGGCGGCGCTTTTTGCAACACTGATTAGTAGTGATTTTGGAGTTAAGCAAGAACGATATTCATCTAGAATATTTCCTCCAGCGCTGAACTCTTGTTCCACCGCCACTGTAGAAACTGGTGTTGAAAAAATGTTTTTGGCTATCATAGCCATGATTGGATAGTACACTGCGTGCTCTTTCCAATATTGTAAGATTTTAAATTTTTTCCCTAGCATATCTTCTATAAACTCAAAAGGAGTATTTAGATAAGATTCCAGCTCGGAATACTTATCGGTGTTTGATGAAGAAGCACATCTAGGTTTTTTGGATTTTTTGGATAACACACTATACCCTAACTCTATAAATCCGGAGGAGGAGGATTTTGTGGCCTGAGATGTAGTTTGTGTATGTGTAACATTTAAGTTCAGTGACGATCCATAAACTGTAAGATATTCATCATATAAATCATACAATGATTTCTTAACTCTAGCACAACATGCATCAATATCATATTCTATTTTTAAACCATCGACCCCATAATAACCATCTAGATAATAAGACATACTATCAAATTTACAACGTGGATCAAAAATCATGGCAATCAAATAAATATTTGGAATCTCCTTATAATAATCTAACCATTTTAGCTTCATAACATGAACGACTTCCCCTATTGATATGTCGGATTCACAATGACAAAATGCACCAGCAATATTAATACTTTCAATAATAAATAAATGAGTTGTAGGATAATAAACACCAAATAAATTTTGTGTAGCATTATTAAAGATGGAAAACGAATTGAAAATGTTGTAACAAGCATCCCAATGTGATTGATAAAGTTGAAGGTGGGTAACATGAAATTGAATAAAAGAAACTAATAAATCCCTATATTCATAACTTTGAGCAAGCAATTTATAAGTAGAATTCTAACGTGTTGGAACATCACGAGAAAATCTAACGACACGTCTACCATTTTGTTTACAATATTTTACCCATGCATTCATTGTAGAAGAATGTTTCCACAAAAACATTAAAGCTTTTTTAATAGGTAGAATAAAATGTTCAAGAGTTTCTAATTCTTTTTGAACACATAAATTTAAAACATGGCATACACATCTTTGATGAAAAAATGTACCACCAAGATAAGGTTTGCATAAATCAAGTAAAGATGGAATAGCAGTGGTATTGGCAGAAGCATTATCAAAACCAATTGCAAAAATTTTGCTTTCAATTTTATACTCTGAAAAAATAATTCTAAGCTGTCTAAAAATATTATGAGCAGTGTGTGCATCATCAAAAACTCTAAATGCAAGAATTCTTTTTTGAATAGTCCATGTATCATCCATAAAATGGCGTGACACCCAAGTATGAATGCGATTTCCAATGGTCAGTCCATATGTCGGCACATACGGAAACACGACCGATATATTTATCAAAAAATCTTTCTAACTTCTTTTTTTCTTTTAAATAAATCTTTTCAAGTGTTGATGTGAGCGTTGTTCTAGGAACACGGCATGCAGCAGGGTTTAATGCTTTTCGACAATAATTAACAAAACCAACCCTTTCACCAAAACTGAATGATAGGTGTTCTACTGCTACCATTCTTGCTAATTCTTCTCTATTTTGTTCATCAGTATAACGAAATAATTGTTGGTTAGGAGTAGCGTACCTGGGAATTTGTGTTTGTGACCTCGATCTAGTCTCTGCTTCTGGATGTTTAGCTAAAAGATGCTTCCGATAAGTGTCATGTCCTCCAGATTTATGCCACTTATATACTTTGTTGCAGTAATTGCAAGCCACTGCAAAGCTCCCATCTTCTTGCCTAATTTCTTAAAATATTTTACGAAGAGATCAGATTTGCTTTGCTGCCTCTGTATCAAATCTTCCTGCTCTTCTGGTTCCTGTGGATCAAATCTAAAATCTGGAGGTGTATCAATATAAGGCATATTTTCTGACTGGCTTGTCAAATTGGGGCCGGGTGAGGGGTGTCATCGGGATCGGGTTTTGAAATTATTAGAGGGGGAGTAGGAGAGTTTAGACCTAGGTCTTCAGCATAGGCCCGGCGTTGCAAATACTCGTGATAGGCGGTGTCGTTACGACCGAGATTATCGATCATAGGACCCTTACCTCTCATCGAAATTGAACGCCTAGGACCGTCACGGCCGTGACCCCTTCCACTTCCACTTGCCATTTAAAAATTGAATTGTAAAATAAATTGGAAATAAAATTAATTGCAAATAAAATAAATTGGAGAATAGAGAGAGAAATTAGAAATTTAGAATTGGAAATAAAATAAATTGGAAATAAAATATATCGGAAATAAAATAAATTGGAAATAAAATATATTGCAAATGAAATAAATATTAAAAACTTAGTAATTGACAATATTAAATATTTGGAAACTTGGAGAGTTGGAGAATAGAAAGAGAAATTAGAAATTTAGAATTGGCAATAAAATTAATTGCAAATAAAATATATCGGAAATAAAATAAATTGGAAATAAAATATATTGCAAATGAAATAAATATTAAAAACTTACTAATTGACAATATTAAATATTTGGAAACTTGGAGAGTTGGAGAATAGAAAGAGAAATTAGAAATTTAGAATTGGCAATAAAATAAATTGCAAATAAAATATATCGGAAATAAAATAAATTGGAAATAAAATATATTGCAAATGAAATAAATATTAAAAACTTACTAATTGACAATATTAAATATTTGGAAACTTGGAGAGTTGGAGAATTGAGAGAGAAATTAGAATTAGAGAGAATTGGGAGGAAATAATTGTGAGGAAAAATGAAAGAGGGGGGGGGGGGGGGGGGGGGGGGGTGTATTTATAAAAAAAAAAAAATAATAAATAAATAAATTTAAAAGTCAGCCGTTGGAGCCCCCAAAGCAGCCGACCGTTGCACTCCAACGGTAATTTAAAAAAAATTAAAAAAAAGAAAAAAACAAAGGAACCGGCCGGTTCTGAAAAATGTGGAACCGGAACCTCGGTTCTTGAACCGGAATCAAAAAATTGGTTCCGGTTCCTCCGGTTCGAACCGGAACCGAGTCAGGTCTATCTCTCCCTAGTCCTATGACTCTTCATTTCACTTTCTAAGAGCAAGAGAGACTTTAATACTCGCCTAAAAAACGAAAAGGTTAATGCCTCTTCATCGTTCATTTCAGGTTTGAAGTCTCACTTTTTTTTTTCATTTCTAAAGTTTTATTCCTACCATAGCCATAGCTTCATTCTATTGTTTTTATAATTCCACTTATTCCTGATTTTAATAGTTTGGGGTGTATAATATTTGAATATATATTTATTGATTTTGGTGTTTTTGCTGCAACTGATTCAATTCAACCAATTGATTCTTGAAATCGATTTTGTGATTCTTGGCAAAGCTAACAAAGGTATGATATTCTCTCTTCATTTTTATTTTGATAATCCAACTATTCAAGTAATATTTTAGACTGTTTAGACCTTTCTAGTCATGTAACATTAGCAGCAACACACTCTTTTTGATAGTTCTGGTAAATTCCAAATTATTGAATTTGTCACTCTTATTCGGAACTCTAACCGTCAAAAAGGGTTCCAGATGTGAAGAAAAAGTTAGAAATGGTAAAGCCAAAGAATTCTATTTTATTGAATTTGATTTTCCTACCATTCCAACCACTGACTTATTAAGGATTTCCTAGTTTGTTTATACTTGTATAAGTCTGATTTCCCTTGTTTATATGTTCTCCACTTTCCTTGTTTATACTTTCTCCTAGTCCACCTAGAATATAAAGACTTAGTCTTCAAGTAAATACAATTGTATAAATATAGCTTTATAGCTTTATATCTTCAATTCAAATTAATGTTATACAAAAATATTATTATTCATTCTCTATATGGTATCAGAGCTACCCTAAAAACTCAAACGAGTCCTCTGATCCAGCCATGACCATTATCAACTCAAACGAGTCCAACACCACCATTATTTCATCGACTTCTTCTTCCCATAACATCACCACCTCTTCAAACACAATAATCTCCATCAATGTCACAGCTCAAGCTCCTCTAAAATTGACAACAACCAATTACAGGTCATGGAAACTACAGTTCCATACACTTCTTGTAGGATTCGATCTCATGGGCTTCATTAATGGCTGGAACCCATGTCCACCAGCAACAATCACAGCCGATGATACCACCATACCAAATCCGGCATACCATCTATGGACTAGGCAAGATCAATTGCTCCTAAACGCAATCCTTGGATCCATATCCCTATCCATTATTCCTTTTATTGCTTCCGCTCAAACCGCTTGTGATGCATGGACCACGCTTGCAAACACTTATGCCAAACCTTCCAGAGGCCACATCATGCATCTCAAAAGTGTTCTTACAAACGTTACAAAGGGAACTCAAACCATCACCGAATACATGCAAAATATTAAGTCCATTGCCGATGAATTGGCCATGCTTGACGCTCCAGAAAATCCTGAAGACCTAACTGTTAAGATCTTAAATGGTCTGGGTGATGAGTTCAAAGATCTCTCCTTTGATGTACGTGCCCGTGACACTGCAATATCCTTTGAAGAACTCCATGAGAAACTCATCAATTGTGAGGCCATTATGAAACAGGAGGCTGCAAAACTTCAGAAACTCCCTATTACCGCCAATTTTGCTGCAAGGCAAGGCTCAGGAATTCATCAAAACAACTACACTCGCCGAACTAACTATCAACCTCATAACCCGACCTACACCGGCTCCAAGCAGACTGAACACCAAGGTCAAAATTAGCAACCTCACGATCCAAATTAGTATAATAGGCACTCTTCGAATCAGTCAAACAAACCTCGTGCTTATCGTGGTTTTTGTCAGCTCTGTAGTGAGCAAGGTCACACGGCAAAGCAATGTTCAATGTTTACAACAACCCCTGTTAACACTCAACCTCCAACCGGCCAGTCCACCAAACCGTGGCAACCACGAGCGCACTATGCAGCTCCAAACATCGCCACTGCTCCTGAGTGGCTCATGGATTTAGGTGCTTCTCACCATGTGACCTCTAATCTTCACAACTTGTCGCTCCACTCTCCATACAGTGGCTCCGACGATATTATAACTGGTGATGGTTCAGGTTTGCACATTACACACACTGGTTCCTTTCACCTACCTTCAAAATCTAAAACTTTCTTATTATCTGATGTGTTATGTGTACCTAATATGAAACAGAACCTAATTTATGTATCTCAGTTTTGTATTACTAACCAAGTCTCTGTTGAATTCTCACCATGCTCTTTTGCTGTGAAGGATCTTCGTACGGGGGCGCAACTCCTGCAAGGACGGAATAAAAGTGGTGTTTACAAATGGTCGTCTCATGTTAAGCCGCAGTCACCTCCTATCATAGCATTCTCTAGTGTCAAGACCCCAATCTCTGATTGGAATCACCGCCTAGGTCATCCGTCACCTAATATAATTCATGAGTTAGTGTCGTCCCATGATTTGTCTGTCTCATCAATTTGTAATAAAACTCATAAATTACCTTTTTTCGGTTTCAACTGTTTATAGTTCAAAACCCCTTGAGGTAATTTATTCGGATGTTTAGAGTTCCCCAATTATTTCTAAAGATGGTTATAAATATTATGTTTTATTTGTTGATCACTTTACCAAATACATGTGGTTGTATCCTTTAAAAAATAAATTCGATGTCCACGATGTATTCACACGTTTTAAAACACTAGTAAATTTTTTTTTTTGGGCACTCCATTATTTCATTCTACAGCGATAATGGTGGTGAATACATCGCTTTGAAACACACACTTTCTACTTTTGGCATCTCCCATTATACCACACCATCATATACGCCGGAACACAATGGTGTTTCCGAGCGTCGTCATCGTCACATTGTTAAAACAGGTCTCTCTCTCCTCACTCATGCATCACTACCTCTCACTTTTTGGTCTTATGCTTTCACCATAGCAGTTTACGTAATCAATAGGATGCCCACTCCAGTCCTAGACATGTTGTCACCATTTCAGAAAATTTTCTCCACACGTCCATCTTATGCCAAATTGTGTATATTTGGGTGCCTATGCTACCCGTGGACCAAACCATACAACCATCACAAATTAGAACCTCGGTCTAGAACGTGTATATTTATTGGTTACTCACTTTCACAAAGTGCATATCATTGCTTAGATCTGGAGACTGATCGTATATTCGTCTCCCGTCATGTGACATTCGTCGAGTCTATCTTCCCTTACGCTTCCTATCATGATCCATCTCCTAGATCTAGTACCGAGTCTCACATATCTTGGCTGCCACACCTGTCACCGTCGGCCATTGTGCCTAATCATCATGCCCATTCCTCTAACGTTATGGCTGTGTATGAGACTTCACATTTGGCAGCACCATCTGATTCTCGAGCTAGAGCTGCTACCCCGCATTCCACCTTCAGTGCATTGCTCCTTCACCACATGTAGTCGCCCTACACCACCCAGCAGCAAAACCCGTAACACCTAATTCCCTGCTAGACACCGTCACACACCAGCCACCACTTGATATAGTGGTAAATCAGCCACCAGCAGTATCCACCCCTTCTCTAACTAAACCCGCAGCTAATGAGCCACCTCAATCCATCCACCCCATGGTCACCAGGTCAAAAAATAATATTCACAAACCACTCACCAAACTCTCCCTCACCAGTGTGCTACCTTCACCAATCCAAACTGAGCCAACTTGTGTCTCTCAAGCTCTCAAATTACCTGAATGGCACCGAGCGATGTCGGATGAATTTGATGCCCTGGTTCGTAATGGTATATGGGACTTAGTTCCCTCTCAGTCATCTCACAATACTGTAGGTTGCAAATGGGTTTTTTCGCATCAAACGGTCTCCAGATGGTTCTATTTCCAGGTACAAGGCTCGTCTAGTAGCCAAGGGTTTTCATCAATGACCAGGTCTTAACTACACATAAACTTTCAGTCCAGTGGTTAAGACTACTACTATTCGTGTGATACTAAGTATGGCGGTTGCTCGTGGTTGGCCCCTCCGCCAACTAGATGTGAATAATGCCTTCCTTCAAGGGCATCTCTCTGAAGATGTTTTCATGGCACAACCGCCGGGCTTCGTTGACCCCGAGTACCCATCCCATGTGTGCCGCCTCAAAAAGGCCATTTATGGATTAAAACAGGCTCCCCGTGCATGGTATAATGAGCTTCGCCAACATCTTCTCCAAACCAGGTTTGTCAATTCTCTATCTGACTCCTTTTTGTTTATTTTTAATGAGAACGGCTGCACGCTTTTTTTGCTAGTGTATGTTGATGACATTCTCAGCGTTTCTCAATAAAAGATCTCGGCTGCTTGTCCTATTTTTTGGGTGTTGAAGTTCTTACTTCTCCACATGGGTATTCCTATCTCAGCAAAAGTACATTACTGATCTCTTGACTCGTACTAAAATGCTTGAGTCCAAATCGGTCCAAACGCCACTGCCAACGGATCATTCTCTGAAGCTTCTTGATAGCACATCTTTGACTGATGCAACTGAATTTCGTAGTGTGGTTGGGGTGCTGCAGTACCTCTCTTTCACCAGACCTGACATCGCGTTCGCTGTCAATAAACTTGCTCAGTTTATGCATCGTCCAACAACTAGACATTGGTCTCTTACCAAGCGACTTCTTCATTATCTCCGTGGAACGCTTGGCCACGGTTTGCTCTTGCAGCGTGACTCACCGCTGTCCTTACATGCCTTTTCCGATGCGGATTGGGCTGGCAACCAGGATGATCGCACCTCGACTAGTGTTTATGTGATGTTCCTCGGGTCAAATGCAGTTTCTTGGTGCTCTCGCAAGCAACGATCCGTTGCTCGATCCTCCACTGAAGTAGAATACCGAGCAGTTGCTTTAACTACAGTTGAAGTCCTCTAGCTCTCTTCATTAATGAACGAGTTGTCTCTTCCATCCACCATTCCACCGACAATTTACTATGACAATGTTGGCGCCACATATCTTTGCTCAAATCCAGTTTTTCACTCACGTATGAAGCACATTGCAATTGATTTTCATTTCGTACGTGAGAGGGTTCAACGAGGCCAACTTCGTGTCTCTCATGTTGCTTCGTCGGATCAGCTGGCTAATTAATTCGCTTATGAAACCTCTATCTAGGCCTCACTTCACTTTACTTCGGTCCAAGATTGGTGTCTCTACCTACCCACCATCTTGAGGGGGCGTATTAAGGATTTCCTAGTTTGTTTATACTTGTATAAGTTTGATTTGTTTATACTTGTATAAGTCTGATTTCCCTTGTTTATATGGTCTCCACTTTCCTTGTTTATACTGTCTCCTAGTCCACCTAGAATACGAAGACTTAGTCTTCAAGTAAATACAATTGTATAAATATAGCTTTATAGCTTCAGTTCAAATTAATGTAATACAAAAATATTATTATTCATTCTCTATATGACTGTCTGGTTTCATTAATATGTAAAGCCTTGAATGTTTCTTCACTTGCTTATTTGTTGATATGAAGATAACAACTACTTCAGAAGAAGTCTTTGTAATCTCTCCCTACTCTTTACTGCATTATTTGAATACAATGTACTTCATTTTGTCATATAACATTGAAAACTTAATGTAGTGGTATATATGGTATATACAACACTATGGGTGCGTTTGTTTCACCGAACAAGACTGGTTAGTCCAATCCCATGTTTGGTGAGTCCAACAAGTTGGAATTATTTTTATCCTGCCAGAGGAGGATAAAATAATCCCCTCCAATTTTTACTGTTTTTCTTCTTCAATCAATTAAAAAAAAACAATCTCAGATCTGAAAAATCAAGAAAATGAAACAAACATAGAATGAAACAAACTAGAAAATCAAACCAAAAAATGAAACAAACACAGACTCGAACAAACCCAAGCAATCATTCAAACCCGAAAAATCATCCAAACCCAATCAATCCCAAAATCATTCAAACACATTCAAACCAAGAAAATCATCAAAAACACATAAAACCAAAGCAATAACAACAGACCACCATCGCCCTTTTTACCACCACAATTATTTTTTTAAACAAAAAAAAAAATTAATACAAAAACAAAAAAGATTTGGAATTGGATCTCCACCGGATCCATCTCTGTATCAAAAAAAAAAAAAAAATAAGACAAAGAGAGAGAAAGGGGAACGAGAGAAAGAGAGTCGATCTCCTCTCAACGGAGGAGAAAGACTCGCTGGCAGCCAAGAGATCATAGAGACTGGGAGAGAAAATAGAGAGAGCAATGAGAGGGAGGTTGTTTGGAAAGAGACTCGATAGAGAGAGCCCGAGAAAAAAAGTAAAGTTGTTTGTGAAAAGTGAGAAAGAGTGAGAAAGAAAAGAAAGTTAATTGAATTATATTAAAATGATTTTATTTATTTAATATAATTTAATTATTTTTTATCCAATCCCATCACATACCAAACATATGATTGGACTATTTTTAGTCCAATCCCATGTTGCACTAAACATGACAAACACTATAATTAATCCAATTTAATCCAATCCAATATAATCTCATCTCTTAAAAATAGTCAAATCCTATCCCGCGCACCAAACACAACCTATGTGTTTTAGGATTTTAATGATATTGTTGGTTGGAATTTGTCCAAACCCGCATTGATGAAATTATGAATGTTCTAAGTTTACCCCATTATGCAGGTGGTGTTACCATCAGCAAAATCCATTATAACCCTAGTTTGATGAGATACTAAGGGGCCATCGGTAAGCGTTTTTCATTGACTATTTTTCAAAAAGAAAAATGAAAATGAAAATAGTGTTTTTGGTTTCAGTTTTAAAATCCAAAAACACGTCTAGTAACATATACGGAAAACAGCATTATAAAAATAAAAACATTAAAAACGCGTCTGGTAGGTTAATCGAAAAATATAAAAATTCGATAATAATTAAATTTCAAAGAAAGAATTCAATTATTATTAAATTCAAAATATTTAACATTAATTTTTTTAAATATTAATTATTATTTTTTAGACCAGATCAATCTTTGATTTTTCAATCATCATCATCATCATCACTATTTATTTTTCTCCAATTTATAAGATCAGATCAATCTATTAAAAAAATTAAAAATTCAATCATCAATTCATCATCAATCTCTTTCAATTTTTATTTCCATCCATCCAATTATCACCAATTATATTTTTCATCTCGAAAAAAAAAAAAACAAAAAAACAAAAAAAAAAAAACAATTATGGGCATTTCTCAAAAGCATGAATAAAATATGCAGGTGGTCCATGAGCAGCAATGAATAACATCAACAAGAGCAGATCTGCTCAAAAGCATGAATCAAACCAAGGAGGTCCAGATCGGCGTCGCCGGTGGTCCAAGAGCAGATCCACAACTCAAATCAAAAGAAGAAGATCTACTCAAACCAGATCAACGTCGATGTCGCATCTCCTCCGATGAGTCCAGCGTGAAGAAGAAGAAGACGAAGAGTGATGACGAAGAAAAAGGTGAATGGTGAGTCGGTGACTAGAAGAAGAAGAAAAAAAATAAGATGAAGAAATAAGAGGCGAAGAGAAGACTGAAACTCGTTGAAGAGAAAAAAGAAAAAAAAAAATTGTTAATTTTTTTAATTTTTTTGAAAAACAAAAACAAAAACAAAGAAAACGTGTATCTGGTGTTTTTCAAAATTTTCACGTTTAACACTGGTTTTGTTTTTATTTTGTTTTTGCATTTTAAAAACAAAAATGAAAAATGGTTAACGAATGCGAATTTGAAATTATTTTCAAAAACCAAAAATGAAAACAGGCCAAATACTGCCTACCGGACAGCCCCTAAAATGTCCCAGAAGAGACATAATTATTTCAAGGCTTTCTCCACCAGAGTCTGGATTTGATATTTTATAGCCAATTCTTATGACTGAAATTCGACATCAATGGGGTAATAAGTATTTGGCTTCTTGATCAATCCATTAAAATTCAATTTATGATATATGTTTTCTATTAAAATACCAATGACCGATGAGAACTTACAGCATGTACCTACTTTTGTGACTATGAACATTTTGCTTAAATGAAAACCCATGCTTAAGTGGACATTTTGTAACATATTGCTTAAATGAAAACTCATGCTTTAAGAACGAAATGTCAATATTATTTTTCAAGTTTACCATAACTTGCAAATTGACATTCATATGCCATTGCTAAAGTAGAAAGAGTGGGGTTATGTTAAAAACTTAAATTTGAAAAACTTTGAAGTATATTTGACTTATTCCTTACAAACAATTTTTGATATACCATTGGCCATTGCTAAAACAGAAAGAGCATGATTATATTAGCAATCAAATTCATCTTAAAATATAGAAAGAATGGGTTTATGTCAACATTATAATTGCATATTAATTATTTTAGTTAACAAAAGTTGGGTCTCTCAAAACAAGTCACGAAGCCAAAGTTTCTATGCTTTTATTGATTTCTCCAAACTTTTTGTAGCTACCAAACAATAATGCTTTGATATCTAAAATAATCATTGATTCTTTGTACGTGATTATTTGTTTCCAAATTATTCTAGGCTGATCATATTTTATTTTGGCAACATTTATTTGAGAAAGACAAAGCTTAACAATTATGGAAAATCAAAAGTGAAAATTGCCAAAGCTGACCACATATATTATAAGAAATTTGTTTTTAATCACAAACGAAATTTTATTTGTTAATAACCATTTTTTTGAGAAATTACTGAAAAACCCTCATATAAAAACCTCCCCAAAACACTCTCTCTCCTTTTTTTCTCTCTTTCTCCTTCTCTCTCCTCTACTCTCTCTCTCTCCCGATCCTCTCTCTTTTCTCCTTTCGGTGTCGTCGTCAATCTCCGGACGGCGTTGTCCACCGCCTGACGTCATCGCCGAGGTCGCACGACCTTCACGGACCAGCGACCTTCACGACCTTCACGGCTTCACGACCAGCGACGGGGGTTGGGAGACCAGCAACCAGCTTTACGACAGCGATGGGCGACCGGCGGCTTCACGAAGGCTTCACGACTGGCGATGGGGGTTGGCCTGCAAAACAAAAACCTAAACCTAATTTGAATTTGGGGAAAAAAAAAAAAAAAAACCTCAGCCTAATTTCAATTTAGTCCAAATTTCAAGTTTGGACATTTCAATTTAGATTTCAATTTAGGCATGATTTCAAGTTTGGACATTTCAATTTACCCATGATTTCAAGTTTGCTTCAAGATTTAAAATAAAACTATTTTCAGGAGCACTCTGATAATTTATGGACATACATTGAATTTTTTTTAAAAAAGTGGTTATTAACAATTAAAATTTCAAAAGTGGTTACTAACAAAAGTTTAATGTTTCAAGTGGTTAGTTTTGGTTTTCTCAAAAAAAAAAAAATGTAAAATATTAAAACGTGGAACTTAGAGTCTTCACTTTTGAGATTTAAATTCAAATCAATTTTAGTGATTTTCGTAAAAAATGATTACAATGAAGATTTTTGTATTCCATTGCAATTAGGTTTACAATGAAACTAAAAGGAGGTGTTCACATACTTCAAATAGTAAGAAGAATCAAAATAAATTGTATTTGCAGTTTTAGCTAGGAATTGGTTCTATAAGTTCTTAATTTTATGATGATTATTATTGAACATTTCAGTTGTTAATTATAATTTTGTGCCATTGTTATATTTACTTGTTTTGGTTATTTGTATTTATGCTTGAGAAAGATTTTCCAATTACAGTTTAGGCTTTTAATATATATATTTGCTTCATTTGTTGGCTTTTTGTAAAATTGATGTGTAAAATTGATCCATGATTTATGTTTCATCTTTAACAGGATGAAATCACTGATATTAAAAGTGTTGCCACACTTTCTAATCTAAATAACTTCTTTATTCATATCAAATCAACTACATATGAAAGTCAAGGACAAACTAAAAATAAATTCAAAGTTGTTACAGTTCATGAAATATCATAGTAATTGTTTTGACAACGAGAACAGAGAAGAAACGGTGCACTTTTTCTTTTCTCTTTTTTTGTTGGCAAGACACATTTTACTATATTTGTAAAAATAATGTTATATTATATAATGTTCGTAGCTTATCTAAAACTCAAACTAATTTTAATTTACATATCTTTTAAAAATTTATGGTTTTATACAACAATATGCTTTTATTCACCTGGTTTAGAATTTTGTTTACTTTACATAATGTACATTGTACAACTATATTTCTATATATAACAAATAAAACTGTGTTATAGATTGTTCATTTATATGTGTTATAAAATAACCTTTAAATGTGTGATATTGTATAAACTAGTTTGAATTTAATGTCACTTCATTGTTGTGTTAGTTGATTTGAAATAGCTATTAAAAGCTGACCGAAGATTATTGGTTGTGAGCATTTCAAAAATGTGTTAAAGTTTAATAATGATCATTTAGAATTTTGAGTTTTCATATATAATATTTAATTAAATGCAAGTATATTTTTATGGATAAAAGATTAAAGGTAAACCTAAAACAAGTTTTACATTGAACAATCACTTCCAAATTGTGTCACTTCCTTTGTTACTTATTTAATACGTATTTATTTAACATATTGTTATAAAATGTGTATTTAGGAAACACATGCCTTGCATGTGCCTCCAAACCTAGTATTATATAATTTAGGAATATGTTATTACTTTATTCGGGTATTTAGTTTTAGAATTTTCAATTTTATTTTGAGTGGGTTTTCTAAATGAATTACCTTAATTTGTTGCTTTATTATTATTATTATTATTATTATTATTGTTATTATATATTAAAATATTCATTTTGTAATATTTTTTTTAAAAAAATTAAGTTTATGTGGCACATCACACATGTCATGCTTTTATTGGATATCCAAATCAAGTAACTTGCAAAATTATTGAAGGTTGAGGGTAAAAATGTCATTGAGATCAGTCAATTAAGGTTGGTGGTCGATATATAAGAGATCGAAAACCAAGAAACAACTTTATCATTAATCGATAATAATCTCCCTTACTGTCAGTCAAAGCTAATCAAACTTAATGAGAATTGGGGTATTTTCATCTTCTTAACTTTTTAATAACTAATTTATTAAAAAATTCAATAATATTTTTTTCATTATTAGTAATTTTTATTCCAATAATAATATTATAATAAATTAAAATGGTTAATCTAGGGCCATTATGGATATTTATATTTGATAAAATAAATTTAAATTATTATAATAATTGATTAAATAGGTTGATTAGGGGTAATTTGGTCATTTTGTAAATTTTAACCGGTTGATCAGGGGTTGTTATCTGTAATTTAGTTAAAAATACTATCTAGTTGCAATTTAAGCAAACGTCAGGGCTCTTCATTGCAATTTACCCTATTTTATTTTACAGATCCTAAATCCCAATTCCTAAGAGAAGAGTATATTTTTCACCTCCAAATCCATATATGGATGCAGATACAACAGGAGAGTACCAAACAATAAAATGATTATAAATTAGTTCTAACTAATTGTTCATATAAAATGTGATCTACAAATACGGAGAAGCCCGCTATACATTAAAACAGAAGACTCCAAAAGCTACACTGTGATCAACCTACACTGGTGAACTGATAAGAATTGAGTATAAAAAACTTAAAAGACAAGCTTTACTAGTTTGCTATCGTGTTGCTAGATAACCGATTAAAAATCTTCGTGATCCATCGGCAAGTGATGTTTAAGCTGAAACTAGAAGAGAAGCAGACCATCAAATTTGGTGTTTAGGTCAAAAAATCACAAAATATGCTGGTGGATTTCCAAACTAACACATTCGTAATGACCTTCCAACAAAGAATGAGTCTGGTGCCATCATCACATAAAGTGTTTTTCCACTAGTTTCATCAGTTCCTCCGTCTTTTCGATGATTTTTGGATTCATCAAGTCCCTAGCTTCTCTCATTAGGGTGCCTTGCTGGCTGAATTGGTATGCATCCACCACGGTCCTCATCAAGGCATGGAGATTCTCTGGAGTCCTACAATTGGTAGAAGAAAAACGAAGTAAGAAACCGTCCACCAAAATTGAAGTTACAAACACCTTGTACAGATTCAACAGACCAGCAAACATATTTTTAAGCATTCACCCAATAATGTTGACAAAAACTAATACAAAGCAACAAGTTTCGAATGCTTACGTGTACAGGTTATCTACATCCGTCCCTTCAACTTCTTCTCCAGGGGTAAATGCATCTTTTAGAGTGCACAATTGTTGCTCTGGATCCTTAATTGTGAGAAGATACTTTAGAATCCTAACCTCTTTTGGCATGAGCCTCTGAAGGTTACCTCTTGCAGTCATATATAGATGATACAGTATGTCTTTTGCCTGTAATAGAGCGAATCAGACAAGGACCACTACTAAAGTAGTAATTTGACATAACAAACTTAAAATAAATTTATCTAGCATTCAATTGGTAGTAAGTTGAACCACTCCACGTTTTGTATCTTTTATATATATATATATTTAAAAGGAAAAAAAGATGGAAAAATCTAATCTTCGGGCTGATGTCTGTCTTTGTTGCCATGTTCTAGTGGAACTTTTTTACTCAGACAACTTCTGGAAACTTCTTCTGGCTCCAGCATCATACAAGTCAAAACGCAAGTACCATATTATCAAATAATTGTACAAACAGAACCATTTTCTAAGATCAGAAATCACTTTACCTCATCTTTCACCATGTTCGACTCCTTGGCAGCAGACCAAGCTTTAGTGATCATCAGCACTAATGCTGAATCAAGTTGATTTTTCTGGGCCAAACTGTCTATCTTTCTACAAGCAGCATCTACAGAAGGTGAATTGATAATATCTTGGAATTTCAACTCAGCAGCATTAAGTGCTTCAATACTCTCAGTTGCGGTATCATAAGATTGTACAGCAGCCAAGCACGTGTTCCCAAGCTTTGCCAAAGCTAGTCAGACAGACACAAAGATACATTCTCACACTTCTATCCACAAACTACAATATAGGGGATATATTTTGAAAATTTCAGGCAAAGCCTGATTTTAGTTCCAGTCTGAGTTTAGACAAGAATTTTCCTCTGGAAGACTTGTTTTCAGATTAAACAATGAAGTATACTTATATTGGATGACACAGTAAATCAAATATGAATAACTTATGGTTTAAATCAGCAATACCCATGCAACATTTAATTGATACAACATAAAAACTATCTGCACACAACTGCCCACTAGAGCAGCCTATATACATTTAGATGACTACAATGAAAAAAATAAAATTGTCAAGTATAAGCTATCGGGTTTGCTTATTCCATGTTAATTTAGCTTGGGGTGGAATAATCTATTGGGTTAGTCAAGCCAAATAGAAGGTCTGGATTTGATAGCTACTGCTTCAGAGTTCAAACAAACATCTGATTAAACAGACTCTGTAAGAAACATTGGCAGTTGACACCATTCAATTTCTTGAAGTGTATAACAAGCATTGATAGATGCTATTTTCAATATATGTATTCTAACACACACCAAAAAAGTAAAATTCAATTAGTATATCAATCAATTACTCTCACCGTTTTGCTTAGTCGGATCGTCATGATATGATTCTGCTACATTGTGAAGATGCATAAAGAATTCTTTTGTGAAATCTTTCCGACGCCTAGCAACAATTTCACTTATCTCCGATGGAGCTCCCTTGATCACTTCAAGAAGTTCATTATGTCTTTCAACATCTTCGTCTATCTGTGCAAGAGAAACTCCCACAAAATAAAAAATAAAAAACAAAATTAGGAAGCATAGTATGCGTCTTAATTATGAAAAGATGACACACAATTAATTAAAGAACATAGCAATACAACTCTAGAAAATGTGAATAATAACAGGAAAATCCCCACCATTATCATCATATACACATCTAATTTGAAAAATAAATTAAAATTCAATTGAATATTCAAACGTTGCAAGTGACCTCTTTGAGCTTCCTTGCTAGACGGAGAAGGTTATGCTTCAATCCAGGATCCTTTTCATCGTTTGCTCGGTCGTGACAACGGTTGAAGAAGTGAGAGCGTAAATTGGTCCACTCCTTGCTAAAAGCAATCAATCTTCTCCAGTCAATAGGAGTAGGCTTGTCAACCATGAAAACCTCAATCAGCTTGTCACACACCCGTGTCATTTTAGCATCATCCACGCTTTCTTCCTCCTTTTGAGGAGCAGTTGTTGCATCGCCAACAACAGCGGCGGCGACAGCGGATTTTCGCTGTCTACTAGCCAGCAACGGAAAACCTTATACAAAAATCACAACTCTAGTTAAATTACACATTCGACCTCCACTCTGTTATCAAAAACCTAAACTCAAACTCTTACCTTTGATTCTGTTGGAGATATGAGGAATTTGAGCTGAATTTCTAGTGTAAGAGAGAAGACGAAGACGAGACCGAGACTGAGCTCCAGAAGTTTTAGTAGGGAAAACTAAGGAGCCTTGAAAACTCACACAAGCCAACTCCATGAGACTTAACAGTTAACACTATCATTTACCAGAATACCAGGCACAGATTATAATTTAGGAACACTGATATTTTAGATGGGTTTTGTCCTGGCTTGAAACGACGTCGTGGCACAAACGAAAAAAGAAAAATAGGACACGTGGCGCGGTGACAGACAGATTAGTCTTTTGCATTTAAACAGAGGGCCCAATAGATTATAGATCAGTCTCTGCAATTTAAGATTCAATAAACAGAGAGCCCAATAGAGCAAGAAGCTGCGTCTAGATTGGAAGTTGGAACTTAGAAACTGGTTTCGTTTTGCGCGGGAATTTCTGGAACAAACGGGCAATGCTCTCGTTAACTTTCTTCTCGCCGCAAATCACTCTCTTTCAACAACCTTCTCTTGTCACCATTCAACCATTGAAATCTACAAAACCAAAGCATAAATCAAAAACAAGGAACACTGACTCTCACAGAAACCCTTCAAGTTTTCATTGTTTTTCTTGCGAACCCACTTCTTCTACCTCCCATTTTGACAACTCCAGTGACCTCTCCAGTTTCCAAGATACCCCTCATGCCGATGCTTCGGATACGCCCTCTGTTAGTCAATGCGTTGACTCTAACATGCTTGCGATTTGGCTTCAGTCGTGTAAAAATGTTAAACAAGTTAAAAGAATACATGCTGTTATTTTGAAGTGTTTGGGGAGCTCGGTTACTTATGTTGACAATAATTTGATCAGTGTGTTTGTAAAATTTGGGAAGCTAAAGGAAGCACGAAAAGTGTTTGATAAAATGATTGAGAGAAATGTCGTTAGTTGGACAGCGATGGTTAATGGGTATTCGAGATTTGGTCTTGATGATGAAGCTTTCAGACTGTTTAGTGACTCGATTGCATATGGGATTCGGGCAAATGCGAAGATGTTTGTGTGTGTAATGAATTTGTGTAGTCAGAGGTTAGATTTTGAGCTTGGAAGACAAATCCATGCTTGTATTGTAAAGAGTGATTGGAGAAACTTGATTGTAGATAGTGCCGTTATTCACTTCTACGCTCAATTTGGCGATCTGTCAAGTGCTTTCTGTGCATTTGATGGGATGCCAGAGAGGGATGTGGTTTCTTGGACAACTATGATTACAGCTTGCTCTCAACAAGAGCGAGGAGAAGAGACTTTTTCAATGTTCTCACAAATGTTAAGTGATGGGTTTTTGCCTAATGAGTTTACAGTGTGTAGTGTTTTAAAAGCTTGTGGAAAAGAACGGGATTTAAAATTTGGGAGACAGCTACATGGAGCCATAGTTAAGAAAATGTATAAGGATGACATATATATAGGAACTGCATTGGTGGATATGTATGCAAAGTGTGGAGAGATTTTGGACTCTAGAGAAGTGTTTAATGAAATGAGGAATAGAAACACGGTTACGTGGACTTCAATTATAGCAGGATATGCTCGGGAGGGACTCGGTGAGGAGGCTATAAACCTTTTTCGAGTTATGAAGAGAAGAAATATATTTGCTAATAACTTGACCATTGTGAGCATCCTTAAAGCTTGCGGCATGATTGGGGTTTCTCAGCTAGGGAAGGAAGTTCATGCACAAGTAATCAGGAAATTTATCCATACCAATGTACATGTAGGAAGCACTCTTGTGTGGTTTTATTGTAAAACTGGGGAGTCCCCTACTGCATCCAAAGTTCTTCAACAGATGCCTCTTAGAGATGTAGTCTCGTGGACTGCCATAATTTCTGGTTGTGCACGTCTTGGTCATGAATCTGAGGCTCTTGAGTTCATGAAAGATATGTTGGATGAAGGTGTTGAGCCTAACTCGTTCACTTATTCATCAGTGTTGAAAGCATGTGCTAAGCTAGAGGATGTTCAGCATGGGAAATTGATCCACTCCTCTGCAAATAAGACCACTGCATTGTCTAATGTGTTTGTTGGTAGTGCTTTAATCAATATGTATGCGAAGTGTGGGCATGTATTGGAGGCATATCAAGTATTTGACAGCATGCCTGAGCGGAACTTGGTCACTTGGAAAGCTATGATTGTGGGGTATGCAACGAATGGGCATTGCCAAAAGGCTTTGAAGCTCATGTATCGGATGCAAGCAGAAGGTATTGAGGTAGACGATCACATCCTTACAACAGTTTACAATGCGTGTGGAGATGTTGAGTGGGATGTGGAACCTTCATCTGGTTATTGCTTACAGTCAAGTTGACCTTTGCCTGATAAGAAGTTCAGATGTTTGCTCAAAATTGAGTATGAAGTGGATGGCTCCCCAGATAATAAATGATCATTATCCGCCATGCTTTAACATATATCACATGGATTATCAGTAACAGAAGTGTTAACATGTGATACGAAGACAGGTATGGCCCGACACATTTTGCTTTGGTGAAAGTGGTTTTTCCAGTGATGTTTCTTGGGAAAACGCCCTCCGAAATCATGGACATAAGTGATCCGTACCAGACTACTAGTGAAATGAATATGGTGCGAATTCTGTTCAAGTGTACCTGCTATGTAAATCTACTTTCATCTTAAGTTACTTGATAAGTATGTGAAAAATGTCATTCGAACTTTTGTCTGCCATCATCAGCTTTATTTTGGTTCGATTCTTGCCAATCCAAGTTTGGTCCTTAGTCTCTGAATCCAAAGTCTTTATCATCGGATGTGGATGGCGATTCAAAGTTGTAAGGACGGCGATTCTACCCACGGAATCACGGATACCCATCCGTGATGTTAAAACGGGTATGCAAGTGGGTTAGGATGTGAAAACTCATACCCGTAACCATTACCCTACCTACATATCCGCTTATATGCATACGAAACCTAAACTGAATTACAAAAACAACTTCATTTTTACTTTTGTAAAAACTAGAAACCTAAACCTAAACCAAAATTTCTTGTAGTTGTGTATTTGTATCATGTGTAATTTAGAAAGTATTTTTTTAAAAAAAAAATTTACTTTTTTTTTTTCCTAGGTTCTTAATTTTACAAGGGGGTAGAAGTTTATTTAGATTTTATATTTGTTATTATGGATTACTTGAATTTTATCAAATTTATATTCCCATGTGTACGATGTATGTATGCCAACTCAACAAGGTTTTAATTTATTATTAATTTTTTTTATTTCTTTTAATAATTTACAGGTAAGCGAGCATGTATGAATATAGATCATTTCCATGGGTAAATACTCGCATTATACCCCTATCATTTCTCGAGGGTGAGCAAAAGTATTCTCTTTATAATGGAGGTGATTTTTTTGATTTTATATTTTTTTTAGGGATAATTACCTTGGTGACTATTGAATTAATAACACGTTATCAAAATAACTACTAGATTGGAAATTTATTCCAAAATGACCATTTTTGATGAACTTTGTGACACTAATGACTATTCCATCAAATTCCATTCAATGAGTGACATTTTGGTAAATAAGGGGATGATATTAATTTATTTTAAAAAAAATTTGGAAATCAATTTTTTCAGTGAGTGATATTTTGGTAAATATGAGGATGACATTAATTTATTTTAGATGTTTTTTTGGAAATCAATTTTTTCTTTTGTTTTTTGAAACAAATAATTTTATTTAGTGTGTATATATGTATAGCATATCTCATATATATATATATATATTATAGTTCTCTATTCAGGACTTCCAACCACAGCCATAAGTTCAAATGTTATATATATATCAAAAAAAAAAAAAAAAAAAACACACACACACACACACACACACATATATATATATATATATATATATCTTTTTTTAAGAAGATTAAAGCTATAAAATCTAAAAAATCTAAAAAAACAAAGAAGAGATATGTGTATTGACCTAAGCCATTTCTTTTGTTTTTTTGAAAAGAATAATTATATTTAGTGTGTGTAAATATATATATATATATTTACTTACGTACACTAAATATAATTATTATTTTCAAAAAAAAAATTGATTTCTAAAAAACATCTAAAATAAATTAATGTCATCCTCTTATTTACCAAAATACAACTCATTGGATGAAATTGGATGGAATTGAATATAATGGTCATTAGTGCACAAAGTTCGCCAAAAATAATCATTTTGGAACAACTTTTCAATCCGGTGGCCATTTTGATAGTGTGTCATCAATTCAATGGTCACCGAGGTAATTATCCATTTTTTTTTAATCTAAAAACTTAAAAGATCTATGTTTTTTTTTTTTAAAGAGAAATTTGTTTATTCATTGTGATTTTTTTTTTTTATTATTATGTTTCCTTTTCCCTTTTTGGTTTTGTTTTTGTTTTTCTTACTGACTTCTCATACATTTACAACATCAAACCTTGCATTATATCAAAAGATTACTTTTGTTTTTATTTGTGTTTTTGAGTCCGGAGAACTTAAGAATTTTTCATTGATGAAATTTGGATGAAATGGTGTAGCCTTAGGAATCCTGGCATGTTCCTCTTCCAATTGTTTATGTCTAACTTCCATCACAAATTTCATCTCTTTCTTAGCTCCTCTTTCATGGTCAACATAAAGCCACACTAATGAGTTAACATAACTAGAAACTCATTACAGTATCTAGTTTCTTTTTCCCATCAACCATGAAAATGAATGAGCATACCTCTGTATATATAGATGGAATGGATTTGGTGTTGTATTTCTTGGAAGCGGTTTTTTCCGGCCCATTTTCATTTTTATTTATTGAAAATAATTTTGAATTCGTATTTGGTAAGTGTTTTAACCTATTATCTATGTTTTTCGAATTTGTTTTTTTTAATGGTGGTGTTAACTTGTGCCCTAAGAGCATTGGTTAGCAAACATTTTATTACTATAAAACTATAAATGGAAAAATGAAAATAGTTACTGTATTTATCGTAAGGGGCAGGATCCATGGCCTCAATTTTTTACATAAAATTTGACACAACTCCATGGCCATTATATTTGGAGGATTTGGATGGTTATGATTTAAGGATTACATAATTTATTACTATCTTCTCTACCTAATTAATTGCTTACACTTTCTCTTTCCTCTCTCATATTTTAATTGAATATATTAATATATTTTCTCTCTCTAATTAAGCTACCATTAATCTATTTCTTCCCATTGAATCATCTTTTACCATTAAAATCGAATAACATAAAAGATTAAAAAAAAAATCTCTCCCTTTTTATTTATTATTTTTTTATGTTTTGCCATTCAAACCAAATAACAAAAAAAAAAAAATATCTCTTCTTGTTTTGTTTACTTAACATTATCTATATGAATAACGTTCATTTTGTCACAAAATCAACACTGTTTGATTGGTTGGAAAATAAAATAAAACCTGTCATCCTACACAATTTAACTTGATATTTTTTTATCCATTCTCTTCACCATGAAGAAAATGTTTCTTCATATGAATGGAATTTTTTTTTCTTTTCTTGCTTTAATCTAATATGTTCACTTCGTATTACAAAAGTAAATGGGGTAAAAATTGTGCATCTATTACATGATTTTTTTTTTCTTTTTGTTATTTAGTTTCAATGGCAGAATAATGTCGAGAATATCATGATATAAATAGAACCATTTTTTTCCTCTTTGTTATTCAGTGCTCGTTTGATTGAGCTTTCTACTGTCTCAAAAGGTTTTCAAACATCTATTTGAGTTTTTTTTAGAGTTATTTGATTGAGTTTTTAAAATTGTTAATTTTAAATTGGATAGAGGCTAGTAGAGTTTAAACTTCTAATAGGCAAAAACTCATAGAGAGGTACTTGTTCAAAGGGTTTTTAGCAAAAATGCCCTATTTTAGGGGCTTAATAGCAAATGTACCCTACAATCTAATTCAATTGCAAAACTGCCCTGAAATGACATTTATACCCTTGATTTTAAAAAAAATAATCCAATTTCACCTGATTGCCATCCCAAACTTTTGTGCCCCCCTTTCCTGATACCACCCTCCTGCATCCATCCCAAACCCCCTTGCCTCTCTTTCCCGATACCACCCTCATCCCGAAATTGAACCCACTGCAAGCTTCCCCATCACACATGAAAACAACCCAACTTCGCCGACCTTGCCACCGTAAAGCTTCACAGCAGTAGCATCGTGTTTGTCGCCACAGCGAAGCAGAAGCAGCAGCAGCAGCGAGTTGGGTTCATGTTCGTGTCCATCGCAGTAGCAGCAGCAGTCCTTCTCACACAGTAGCAGCGAGTTCGTTGCCACGGCGAAGCTTCGTCGTCGCCATCCGCCTTCTTCTTCGTTGACACTGTCGATTTGGGTGGCATATTGTATTTGATTGAAGGTATTTAGTTTTTGAACCCTATCATTTAGGTTTATGATTTTTGTTATGATTTTGAGTTGAAATTGATTAATGGGTTTTTAATTTTTGAAGTCTATTGGTCTCTTTGTTTTTGTCTTGGGTCGATTTTGTCTTGGAATTGATTATGATTTTGAGTCGATTTTCAATTCTTGCAAGTTAGGGTTGCTTTCTAGAAGTAGACTCTTGACTGGTGATAACCCATTTGATTTTTCTTCTATTTTATTTCTTTCCTTTATTGTTCGTATGCAGCCATTGCTGGTGTGGCCGCATATAATAATCTGAAGCTGAAGAAGGAAGCTTCTCGAGCTAGTGTGGATGATTCGCAACATGCTCAATCTGTAGATAGATTAATAGCAGGAGCAGCCTGAGAAAATACATTTTGAGGTATGTTTTAATAGCAGGAGCAGCATGACTAGATTATATTGCATACCAAATATTAGTCAATTCTTAGTAAAAGCTGCCATAGTTGATGTTATAGTTTCATATTGCAAGAACCTCACTGTGGTGTAATGTTGGATTATACATTTGTTGAAGCAAAAGTTTGTATTATCAGATCAATAATTATGAACAGGAAAACAAAGGTATATATCTATAATAATTAGAAATTCCGAAATTAATACATCTTGACATTCAAACTTTAATAAAAACAAAAAATCCACACTAGAAAATAACTGCAGCTTCTCGTTGCATATATTCATTTAGGCCATATTGCTAGTAGGTTGCCTTGGTTGCCTTATTGACTTTCTAACACATTTTATCATCTTCTTTATAAGACGTATTACATGTACAAGAAAAAGAATTAGCCTTCACAAAAATTATATATATAAAAAATCATTAAAATTAAAAAATTAAATAAAAACCCATATATAACAATTACTTGGGTGTTCTGCTGTTGGGGTTTGTTTTTGTTGGGCTGCCTTTTGGGTGTTTTCTCCCCTTTGTTTGGTGCTGTGTCTTGTTGTTGCTGCTGTCTTTGCCTTGCTTTTTTAATAAATTTGGCCGTTCAAAAAAAAAAATAATACATAAATCCGTATGTTATAACTTAGGTGCAGTGACCATTTATCTATTTGGGTTTATAGTCTGCTCTTGCTTGAGTTGTATAATAATAATTGTATTCGCTTTTATTTTTTTTCAATTCTTTATACTTGAGTTCATATATGAATGTATTATGGAATGTGTTTAGGTATATACACATGGGTGGATAGAAATTACTCGAGTCACTTAAGATCAAGGAATGTGATCGTTTTCCATCTCGAGTTTCTGGGTATTGTAATTGGGATAGTATAAAACTTATTAAATCGTGTCTCTCAAAAAAACAACTCGACATGTTTAAAGCGACGTGTTTCGGTCATTTTTTGAATGTGAGTGATATAGTGTTGTCTGGGCAATTTTGTCACCATATCTTGCTTAGGGAGTGTCATGTTAAAAATGACAAAGAAAATTCATCTAATTTGTGGTACCATGTTGGCAATGGGGTGATACGGTTCAGCCCAGTAGAGTTTTGTTTAGTTAGTGAGCTAGCCTTTGGAGAATACTCTGAATCCACATCGAATCTTTTCAAATGGAAGAATAGTAAACTCCGTCGATCCTACTTTCAAGAAAGTAAAGTTAGCGTTAAAATGGTTGTTGATTGGTTTAGAAACCTTATTCCTAATAATAACAATAGTGATGAAGATATGGTGAAGTTGGCTTTAATACTTTTATTGGAGATGACGTTAGTTGGCAAGGACGATAGGAATGCTAGTGGATGATTTAGATGCTTTTAATAAGTTTCCATAGGGGTCATTCATATACGCAAGGACATTTAACTCCCTTGCTAGTTGTCTTGTTGGCCGTGATGATAAGTTCAAGGATAAGTTCAAGGAGGGGGTTGATGCTCCAGCGAAATGTAAAGTGGAGAGGTACAACGTTTATGGGTTTTTGATAGCTTTTCAAGTGATGTGTGATAATTGATGAATTTATTTAAAATCTTTTTTATGTAACATGATGTGTGCTAATCGATGGATTTTACTATATATTTTTTTTCGTTATCAGGTGTGGGGAATCGAAGCAATACTAAAATGGGCCACAGTTGGATATGCTGTTAAGGTGAACAATGTCGCCCCTAGAATTTTGAATTAGCGATGCACGGAAACTCCCTCATATGTAGACATTTTAAAAAACATATTTAAGTTTAAAAGCGTAAGTATTGAGTATTGTTGCTTATGTTAAAATCATTTTTATTTGTTAGTTTTATTTCCTTAAGTTCTAATTATTTTTTTTTAATAAAATTTCAGTTTACCATATACAAAGTTCTTGGCCCCTCTGATGATGAATCAAAGAAACCGTATTGGGCGGGTATGGATCAACTCCAATATGTATCACCTGATGTGGATGGTTCTATTGGTGAGGATGATGTTGAGGATGATGTTCAGGATGACGTTGGTGATACTAATCAGAATGATATTGAGGGAGATAATACCACTAAAATTTTTAAAAATTTTGAAGTCGGAGGAAAGAAGAAAGAATTGATTACACTTGAGAAGCTCCAGAAAAGATTGGATGCTTTACAAGCACAACAAAATGCTTTACAAGATCAGATGACTTCTATGCAAAATTCATTGAAGGATGAGATGCACATGGGATTCCTTCATTTGACGGAGCTTATATGTTTGAAAACAGTGGCTGAAAAGGTACATGTTGGTCTAATTTGTAAATTCCTCTCTTTTTTAATTAGTTCTAACGAATGTGATTTATACGATGTAGTTAAATGAACATAATACCACCGATTTTAGCCAAGATGACAACGTTCAAGACTATGAACCTTCAGTTTCTCGTGGTGTTCAATCTCCTGAATTTGTCGTCATTTCTGAGACAAGTGAAGATGTCAAGCAATTGACAAGACCACCAAAGCTTACCATAAAAGTACCTAGAGATCGCAAATGGTCTGCAGTTACTGTGAGTCCGTACGTTGATCCCACGGTGAAGAGGTCTAGGAAACCGAAAATGTCGAAATTCGGAAGCGATAACCAAGTGGATGAGGAAATTCTACGTTCAATGCAATCATGGATAAATGACAACAAAAACACATGGTATGTTAAAACATGTATTATTATTGCAATCCCCACTCCGATTTTATTAATAAGTTTTTATTGTTGAACGTCAACAGCATGAACGTAGGTTTGCTCGAAGCAAAACCTGCTTGGTTTGAACTGTTGCTATCTCCAAATGGGTGGTTAGAGGGAGATGTAAGTTGTACACCTCATATTGCAATTTATTACTATATTGTGTGCATTTGCGGTAACACATTTGTTTCATGACAGCATATTGAGACATATTGTCGTCTAATGCGGCGGCGTGCCTCTTTCTATCCTCAGTTATACAACCAGAACATTATGTTATTGGATTACACATTCATGGTATTTAAATAAATTTACGGCAACGTTTATTATTTCTTTTTTATATTTACCAAGTCTAACCATATTTGACAATTTTCGTAGATTAAAATTCAAGGAAGGTGGTCAACTATATCTAAGAGTAAAAAACAATTCAAGCATGAAACCTATAAATGGGACAATATAATGATAGACTATGTTATTGGAAAATATCCGGTGCATGCTTCGGTTCCTTGGCGGACAATCCATGGTGTAAGTAATTTTTATATTAATATGTTCGTATTCAATTATTAGTATATATTCATTCGACTGTTGTTTGATTCTTTAGATTTTGTTTCCTGCAAACGTAAATGGGAATCATTGGGTTGCGGTAAAGGTCAACTTGAAGGAGCAGGCCATTAAAGTATATGACTCGTATCCGGATGCCAATAGTGTTGATGGAATACTAAGGTGGGCAACATGTCTCAGAAAGATGTTGCCATCTTTGTTGGTGCATGCAATGCCAGATACTTATGACAATCCAACGTCGTTTGCTGTCGAAAGACCCGAAGAAGGCGTTCCACATCAAGGAAATCAGTATGTCTATGTTTAAGTGTTAATGGTATAAGTTTATGTCTTACATGATGGTATTTTATTAATTATGGTTTTTTATTTGACATGAGTCTGATTGTGGTATTTTTACTCTCAAATTCTTGGAGCACCTATGGGCCGGAAAACAATTTGAGTTTGAAGAAAAAGACGGAGCACCACTTAGAGTTAAAATAGCAATAGAAATATTTCAAAATTCAAAAGAAGTGCCTATTGTAAATTGATGTGTACTAATGCATAAATTTAATATTTGAGATTACCGTTTTTATATGTTGTGGTGGTGATGTGAATGAAATATGTGATATGAGTATGAGATCTTTTGTGGATATTAGAAGTGTTATATTTGCAGGTACTGAAAAAGTCTGGATATGTTGAAAATTCAAATGGAACTCTGTCGAAATTTCGTAAATTATATTGAAGTTAGTTGTGAACGCCAATAATTTATGCACATATATAACAAAAAACACATAATATTTATGCACATATAACAAACAACACAAGGTGACATCACTGCACATCCAAACAAAGATATTCATCACTGTCCAAACAAATATAACAAAAAACACAACATTGCACATCCAAACAAATATAATATTTCTGCACATCCAAACACAACACTCACAAAGTATAATATTTTAGCCACTGTTGTTATATTTCTACATATACTACACATCCAAACAAATATAACAAAAAACACAACACTCAAAAAGTAAAAGTTCTGCATATATCATTGATTTACATAGACAACACGTGACATCACCACAAACACTAACACTCACAAACACATAACTACCGGAATCATTAAAGTCTTAAGTTCGAATAAACTAATTATTTTCGTCATATTTTTAGCAAAACCAATTACATCATAAAACATTATGCGATCCACTTGCCTCACCAATTTCACTTGTACTTCCCATGCCATTTGATGGTGTACTTGACTTCGGGTAGGTGCACGTATGACTATTGTGACCAACACGGTAACAAGTTGTACATCTCCTTTGAATTACTTCCTCGCCAAATGATGACTTACGATTATTTCTAGGTCTTCCAGGAGGACAACGACCTACTGGTGGGTGAACAATTTTTGATGCAAAATCCGAAGGAACCAACCATTCGTTGGGTTATCCCACTGGATGTATTTCCCCACTGTATGCTGCAACAAGGAACGCACTAGAGTAATAAGGGGAACAATAATCAGGAAAGGAAAATCCTCGTAATCTAATGCAAGCTAATGCATGTGCACATGGAAGTTGGTCGACATCAAATTCTCTACATGTACAGGTTTTTGTGGTCAAATCTACATGTCCATCTAAATCTCCATCTTTAACAACGAACGTGTAAAATGTGATGGGGTAGACCCGCATATATCGTGCTTCGTCATCCTTGACACCAATAGCTACATCCACGGCTATTGTCAATTGAGTCGTAAGTTTTAGTGCAGCTGTGCGACGATCATGGAACCAACTCTAAAGGACCCCTCTGATGTAATCAATCACTCCGGTAATAGGCAATTCCTTGCATTCTTTAATTGCATTATTCATGGACTCTACAATGTTGGTTGACATTATGTTGTACCTTTTTCTTGGACTGTATGCTCTCGACCAAGATCAAACCCAGCATCCGTGACATATTGAGCTGCTTCGGGATTAATATTTGCTAGTTGTTCCATACGCTGTCGGAATTGACTTTCCCTATACACCCTGGCTACCCGTTCGAAGTACCGTTTAAGTGCTTTATTCTTGCCATAGTGTCCAAGCATGTTCCGTTGCAGATGTATCGCACATGCACCACTGAATGAATTTGGGAACACTTTTTCTACGCCGGTTATGATACTGTTTTTTCTATCAGAAATGATAACCAAATCATTAACTTCGCCAACAGCTTTATGCAACCTAGATAAAAACCATTCCTAACCTTCATTTGTCTCTGAATCGCCAACACCAAATGCTAAAGGAAATACTTGCTCATTATCATCCATACACACAGCCACAAATAAGACTCCTCTATGAGGACCTGTCAAAAATGTCCCATCGACAGCAATGACCAATCTAATCGAAGACAGAAAACCATCTATACAAGCTTTGAAGCAAAAGAACATATACATGAACCTGTTAGATGAATCTGTGTGGAAGTTTGTAATAGTCCCAGGATTTGTTTGCTCTAACATGTACAAGTATGATGGCAAAATACTATATGACTCAACCGGTGTTCCTTGAACCTCCTCTAAGGCAATATGTCTAGCTCGATAGCCTTTGTGGTAGTTACAAGAGATGCCAAACTCCCTCTGCATGTCATTTATAATTTCCTTAGGCTTGTACAAACGATGATCGTGAAATTTCTCTTTTATGTGTTCCCCTATAACCCGTGCACTTGCTTGCCTTTGGTGTGAAAATCGTGTTTCTGTGGAGCATGTGTGTTGATTGTCAAATTTTCTAATTTGGAAATAATCTGAATTTTGAACCTTAGCCGCACGCATTCGCCAATTGCAATCCTCAACAATATACCGAACTTGATAACGTGTTGTATCTGACTTGAACACCATAATCTGGCACTGGTTGGCAAGGCAATAACGACCTAATTGCAATTGTAGTTGTTCCTTGCTTGGAAACACTTCACCCACTTCAATACGCATGGTAACAGGTCTTGGTGCAACTTCACCCGAATTAATAGAATAAAATGCACATGGAGGTGGAACAAGCCTCTGGACATGGGCAAATTGCTCGTCATACCGATTGGGAACTTGATTAGGAATGAGATTGAACTGTGGTTCTTTTTCATTATGATCAGGAATGACACGAGGAGAAGCTGTATCAATGTTGGTAGTTGGTGTAAAACCCTCTAGAATATCGTTTAAATTGGCACCTATGTTAGGTACATCTGACCTTTGAAACTCATCAGTATTACTAACTTGTATATTGTTTTTTTGTGTATGATACTCATGAGTTGCATGGAGTGAGTTGTGAGAGGACTCTGGTGGTTTATGATCCCTTTTTGGACACTCATTGCCGATTTCCTCAATACTAATGCAAACTAATGGGTCAACATTCTCTCGACGAAGCAACAATACAACGTCTTCATCATCAACAATCTCAATAGGCATACTAGGACGAAAAGTGTGAGCAACAGTTGTCATACTGACCCGATAATAATCTCTATCAATTCCAGTGACATGGTATACCTTATCTAATAATTGATCATAATTTGCATCTCTTGGAAAATCAAATGCCTTTGCTCTTTGACCTTCATACCAATATTGACCATGATGACTTTTTCATTTTCCACCCCAATTCAAAACCAATTGCACACTTGTCATCTTGAATCCTGAAAAAAAAAATTAATAAATATAATCAACCCATAAAACACCTTATTGTTCCTAGGAAATTAGATGTCATAGAAAAAATAAACCAATAAAAAAATAAATATAGCCATGAAAAAAGTCTTGGGACAGGGTGTCCCGACGTCGGGATACCCTGTCCCGAGGAAATAATTCCTCGAGACGGGGTGACCCGACGTCGGTACACCCTGTCCAAAGGTATTAAATCCTCGGGATAGGGTGACCTGACATCAGGACACCCTGTCCCGAGATTTTTTTCAAGTCTTGAAATTGTCTCGATTCTTAAAAAATGAAAAGGAAAAAATTCTGAAATATTACAAAACTCTCGAAATAAGGCAAATGTGGTTGAAAAAAAATATATATATAAATGTAATACATACCTTTAAATGACTTGATATATTCTTCTCCAATTTTTTAAAAACCTAAAATGTGTGAGAAACAATGTGTCGTAGTGTAGTAAAACAAATGTGTGAGAAACAATGTGTTGTAGTGTAGTAAAATTATTAGATAGTGTTTAATTAATTTGTTTGATTAGTTGGTTGGTAAATGGTTGGTAAGTGGTTAGTAAAAGTAATAAATAAAGATAATAAATATGGTGAGTTATGATTGAGGGCATTTTGGGAAGAATAGGGTAGTTTTGCAATTGAATTAGATTTTAGGGTAGATTTGCTATTAAGCCCCTAAAATAGGGCATTTTTGCTAAAAACCCTTGTTCAAATAGACAAATATTTTTTTTTTTTTTTTTTTTTAAAGTCTACCAACCAAACAATAATAATTTTTTTTTTCTTCCAAAAACTATATTTCTAATAGATCTACTACAAGTAGATCTTTTACCGATAGAGGTTTTTTTAAAACCCAACCAAACAAGTCCAAGGATGATAGTGAGATGAGATGGATTAATTAGAGGGATAAAATATATTAAATTAAAATATGAGAGAGGAAAGAGAAAGTGTAAACAATTAATTATTAGGGAGAGAAGACTGTAATAAATTATGTAATCCTTAAATCCTAACCATCCAAATCCTTCAAATCTAATGGCCATGGAGTTGTGTCAAATCTTGTGTAAAAAATTGGGGCCATAGATTATGTCCTACTATAATAAGATAATAAATGCAGTCATTGATATATGTGTTTATTTTTATTTATGGTAATAAATTGGTTGTTAAAGACATATGTTAACGCTACCATTTTTTTTTTAATAAACATTTCAGCTATATTTCTTATTCTTCTAATCTTCTTCTTATGTTTTCAAACTCTTTTGTCATTTCTTATTTCCGTCTTCTTTTTCTAATCTTACTTATTCTTTTTCTTCTTTTCAATTTGTTTTTTGTCATTTCTGATATAGTGCTTCATCTTCTTTATTTATTTATTTATTTTTGGTCATTCTTTATCTGTTTCTTCTTCTCTTCTTATATATGTTTTTTAGAAATCAATTACTTGTTCTAGTCTTCGTAGTGTATTTGAACTTGGATAGTATTTGTTTAGCCATGCGCTCATACATGCACACACAAATCGTTCTCTCTAAGTTTGAGAGCCTTTTTTTTAGGTAGAAATTATTTATAAAATGCTAGATTTTGTGACTTAAATATCTAAAGAAGTTTGGTTTTCCGGTATTTACTCGGCATGTTTCAAAATAGCGTGTCAACATACCACTATAAGAAAAAATATATTTTGTAATTAACTTCTTTATCACTTAAAGTATATTTGTAGGTAGTAAATACTTTTGCAATTAGTCGTACATTAGTAACGTAGACAAATTACAAAATGTTTTTGTGACCATTAAACATGTAGTTATAAAAAGATTTATTGTTTGCAATAAATATTTTGCTGTAGAAACATATATTTCGTAACCAAATAATTTAATAATCTTTTTGCATTTAGACACATTTAGTAGCAAAAGATGTACATTAACAGCCAAATATTTTATCGTTAAAATAACAATTTATTTAACGCCAATATGATTTAAAAATCATTTGATGAAAAACATTTTCGTTGCGAATATAACATGTACAATAATGCTAAACATCTCACCTAAAATCCCACCACATGTGGTATGTGAGGTGTCAAATTGTGAGTGGATACACATTAATGATGATTTATCTTACATATCCCATGTATCAACTCACCATTTGACACCTCACACGCCACATGTGTGTGAAGGATGGTCATAAATCCTGATCAATCCAAAGCTTCTAGATTGCTAATCACCATTATCATCAAGTGGTGCTCATGCCATTTTTCCTATAACAGATTATGCTGACTCAGCTATGACAGGTCAGCAAATTCTGTTATGGAAAAGTTGAGGTTGTTAGAAATGTAAAAGAGCGTGACTTTCTGGAAATTGTAAAATTAGGAAAAGAACTTTTCTCAGCAAATATATAAGGCTGAGTTCTATATTTGGATCATTCAATCAAGTCAATGAGAAATTGAAAACAGAGCATTTTGCTCTCAACTTCTATCATTCTACATTCTTCTATAATTCTAATATGGTATCAGAGCTTTAAGATCTGAGGCCATGAGTTTCTCAATATCTTCTCATTTGAATGGACCACAGTTCGTGAATCAGGATGAACCTGCACTCACAAAGAAGCAACGCGAAGCTCGGTCGAATCTCATCTCCAAGAATCTGAACTTCAGCTTGCCAATAAAGCTAGATCACAACAATTTTGTGTACTGGAAAGCTCAGATTCTGCCGATTGTGAGAGCCTTCGATCTAGAGGAATTTTTGTTTGGACCTGTAATAAGTCCACAAAAATATGTCAACGTTAAAGATAGAGAAACTGGTGAGACAACCAGGGAAATCAGCGATGATTTTTTGGCTTGGAAGAAAATCGATCAACTATTGGTAGGTTGGATTCTTTCTACACTCAGTGAATCTATTTTAGGTCAAGTTACACATTGTTTAACTGCTTATGAGACCTGGAATTGCATCACGAACTTATATTCACAACACTCAATGGCAAGAACTATGCATTTAAAGCATCAATTACAAACTCTGAAAAAAAGGATCTCTCTCTATTACTGAGTTTGTGGTAAAAATGAAAGGAATTGCAGACTCTTTAGCAGCTGCAGGTCAGAGTATTACTGAGTATGAGCTAATCTCTTCTGTGTTAGAAGGTTTAGGACAAGAATT
Source organism: Acer campestre (assembly GCA_954870605.1). NCBI lineage: Eukaryota > Viridiplantae > Streptophyta > Magnoliopsida > Sapindales > Sapindaceae > Acer > Acer campestre. The sequence continues at coordinate 21,923,844 of OX940810.1, forward strand.
TGATCCTGTTGTTGTTACTATCACTGCCAAGAAAGGAGAAATTACTTTGCAAGATGCTCAATTCTTGCTTATGAGTTTTGAATCCAGATTAGAACAATTTGCTTATGCCGGTGACATATCAAAAGCTTCAGCTAATGTTCATGTATCCTTTCAAAGAGGAGATTCGTCTGGTTATCAAAGAGGAGATTCATCTAATTATCAAAGAGGTTATCAAAGAGGTGGTAGAGCCAGAGGACGAAACAACAGAGGCAGAGGTAGAACAAATAATTCAAGACCTGTATGTCAAGTGTGTGGGAAGGTTGGTCACACAGCCAACATATGCTATCATAGTTTTGATCAGTCTTACTCCGGTTCTATCTCCAGACAGTATGTACCACCACAAGGCAATATAGTACATCAAATTGAGTCATCTCATGACAATTCCTATCAGGTTCATCAAAATAGTCTCAATGCAACAACAACTTCATCATCTTCGGTTGCTGATCCAAATTGGTACATCGACAGTGGAGCCACTCATCACATAACGCCTGACTTCAATAATCTCTCCATCAGCAGTGAATATAGAAGTAAAAAAAGGTTGGCAGTTGGTAATGGCCACACTCTCTCTATTTCTCATGTTGGTTGTTTACAGCTTTCTTCAAAAACGAAGCCTGCTTATAATTTACTGCTCACCAACATCTTGTTTGTGCCTGGGATCACAAAGAATTTATTAAGCATTGCTCAATTAACTAAAGATAACAGTATTCTAGTAGAGTTTGACTCTCAATCTTGTTTGATCAAGGACAAGGCAACGAAGATTGTGTTGCTCAAAGGGGTTCTTAAGGATGGACTTTATCACATTAGTGCTGAAAGAAAGTTGCTGTCAAAAAGAGACTCAGTTGTTCCTCAGCTTTCTTGTTTCAATAATTCTGTCAATAAAATTGATGTGCAAGCCTCTGGAAATAAAGTGTCAACACCTGAATGTAATTCTTTTGTTCTTGTTTCAAGTTTGCTTCCTTCTCCGAAGCAACTTCTTGTAAATACTTGGCACAACAAGCTTGGCCATCCTTGTTCTCGTGTGATGTCGTCTATACTAAAAACTTTGAATGTAACTGTGTCTGAATTTCAGTTGAAAAACTTCTGTGATGCTTGTAAGATGGGTAAAACTCACCAACTCCCATATACTCGCTCAACACAAACATATACTACTCCTTTAGAATTAATTTGTGCAGATGTTTGGGGACCATCTCCACTCCAATCTACTCAAGGGTATAGGTATTATGTAAGCTTTGTTGATGCTTACTCTCGCTATTGTTGGATATATCCTTTAGCTCTAAAATCACAAGTCAAACAGGTGTTTATTTCCTTTCACAAATTCGTTGAGCGTCAATTCTCTACAAAACTAAAGTGTATCCAAAGTGACAATGGGGGAGAGTTTATTTCACTCTCTGCTTACTTAGTTGAACATGGTATTGGTCATAGAAAGACATGTCCTCATACGCATCAGCAGAATGGTATTGCTGAACGTAAACATAGGAATATAGTAGAGGTTGGTTTGTCTCTACTTGCCCAAGCGTGTATGCCTTTGTCTTTTTGGTGGGAGTCATTTCATACGGCTGTCTTTCTAATTAACAGAATGCCATCTTCTGTGTTGCATAATGTTGCTCCCTTCACACGATTATTTCATCAGCTACCTGATTACACAGCTCTCAAAAGTTTTGGGTGTGCTTGTTTTCCTCACACTAGACCATACAATGCTCACAAATTCGATTTCCATTCAGTAAAGTGTATTTTCATTGGATACTGTGACTTTACAAAAGGGTATAGGTGCTTACATTCAAGTGGCAAGGAGTATGTATCTCGTGATGTCTCTTTTAATGAGTTGGAGTTCCCGTATAACTCGATGTTCTTGGAAAATTCTACAAAGTCCATTACTGGTTCTAGCATTCCAATCTCAGTTATTTCTAAAGGTCTTCCAGTGCTAGCAAAGAGGTGCAAATCGACACAAATCAACATTCCATCTGCTGTCACCAGATCAGATTTGCCTTCTTCAGTTCCATGTTCTCACATTGTTCCTGTTAACTCACACAACATGAACACCTGAGCCAAGAATGGAATTTCAAGACCAAAGTTATATGAATCTGTTACTTCTATAGACACTTCAACCGTAGTCCCATCTTCTGTCAAGGAGGCTTTACAATTTCCTGCTTGGAAAGAGGCAATGCAATGTGAATTTGATGCTCTCATAAGATCAAATACTTGGAGCTTGGTACCACACTCAGCTGACATGAATGTTGTTGGTAATAAATGGATTTTTAGAGTGAAACACAAAGCTGATGGTTCAGTAGAGAGGTATAAAGCACGATTGGTGGCGAAAGGTTTTACACAAACCCCTGGCCTAGACTTCTCCGAAACCTTCAGCCCGGTAGTTAAAAGCTCTACAATCAAAGTGGTACTTAGTCTTGCTGTCACTAACAACTGGGACATTCAACAGCTTGATATTAATAACGCTTTTCTCAATGGTGATCTTCAAGAATCAGTTTTCATGTCACAACCAGAGGGTTTTGTCAGCTCTGCTCATCCTTCCTTTGTGTGCAAGCTTCACAAATCATTGTATGGATTGAAACAAGATCCTCGTGCTTGGTACTCAAAGCTTCGATCAGCCTTATTGAAATGGGGTTTCTGCAACTCACAAGCTGACACTTCCTTGTTTTTTTATAGGACTGCCACTTCCTTTTTATTGTTATTGGTATATGTGGATGACATCTTGTTGACAGGTGATGATATTGCTCTCATAACCAGAGTTATCAAGGATCTAAATTTGTGCTTTGCCTTAAAGTCCCTTGGATCACTGCAGTACTTACTTGGTTTTGAGACACAACGTGGTCCTGGTGGTCTTACTTTGTCTCAGACGAAATATGCATGTGATCTCCTGTCAAGAACCAATATGGCATCTTCCAAATAATGTCCCACTCCTCTCACAGCTGGCTGCAAGTTATCATCTCATGATGGTGAGCCATTCTCAGATGCTACATTGTATAGGAGTACAATAGGGGCTCTTCAATATCTTACTCTAACTAGACCAGATATTGCCTTTGCTGTCAACAAATTAAGCCAATTCTTGGCTGCCCCATCTCAGATACATTGGTTGGCCGTTAAAAGGGTCATTCGTTATGTTAGGGGAACTCTCAATTATGGCCTTCTTTTTACACCAGCAGCAGCTTTCACATTGGAATGTTTTGCGGATGCTGATTGGGCTGGCAACATCGATGACAGAAAATCTACTGGTGGTCACTGCCTATATTTGGGTGGTAATCTTGTTAGTTGGTCTTCTAGAAAGCAAAGTGTGGAGGCGAGATCGAGTACCGAAGCTGAGTATAGGGCTTTAGCTTCAGCTGCAACTGATATTCTTTGGTTTCAGTCTCTCTTCAAAGAGCTTAGGATTTCTTTAAGTGGTACTCCGATCCTTTGGTGTGACAATTTAAGTGCCAAACAGCTTGCTCACAACCCAGTCTTCCATTCCCGGACAAAACATATTGAAATAGACCTACATTTCCTTCGTGATTTAGTTTCTGCTCATAAGCTTGACATTCGTTATGTTCCTACTGAGGTTCAGACTGCTGACATCTTTACCAAACCATTGCCTATTTCACGGTTTCATCTTCTATCTTCCAAGCTCATAGCTGATAGAGATCTATTTCGCTTGAGGGGAAGTAATGGTGATTCTCATGAAGCAGATGATCAGTATTCTAAAACCAAATTCAAGTTGACTGATTTACACCAGTACAACTTGAGGGGGAGTGTGAAGGATGGTCATAAATCCTGATCAATCCAAAGCTTCTAGATTGCTAATCACCATTATCATCAAGTGGTGCTCACGCCATTTTTCCTATAACAGATTATGCTGACTCAGCTATGACAGGTCAGCAAATTCTGTTATGGAAAAGTTGAGGTTGTTAGAAATGTAAAAGAGCGTGACTTTCTGGAAATTGTAAAATTAGGAAAAGAACTTTTCTCAGCAAATATATAAGGCTGAGTTCTGTATTTGGATCATTCAATCAAGTCAATGAGAAATTGAAAACAGAGCATTTTGCTCTCAACTTCTATCATTCTACATTCTTCTATAATTCTAATAGATGAGATGAAAAAAGTGGGATTTTAGATGGAATATGTAGCATTACTGTAACATGTATAAAGATCTTGTGTTATTGTATAATATATATACATTCAAGACACACACACATATAAATATATATATATATATTGAAAGAAAAAGAAATATTTTCATATGGAAAAACTTTATAATATTTATTAATATTAACTCAAAATTCTTACGGTTGTAGATCATAATTAACATTTGCAACATTTATATACCATCAAAAACAAGAAAAATAATAAGACAATGTCTTCTTAATTCTACAGTTGAATCTCTAACACTAATTTGACAAGTTGAATCCCCTTGTTTCAATATTTTCTGAATCTTTAGTAGTACTGTTGAATCTCCTTCTACGTTTCACCACTTGTCAAAGTAGTCCAAATACTCCAATTTTGAATCTTTTGCTATATCTTTTTTCAATGAGCCAATATATAAAATTTAGTAAAAGATAAATAAATTTAAAATAAATAATAAATAATAACCATCAAAATTTGAAACATACCAATTTTTTAGCATTCGAAGCCTTTCTTCATTCCTTATTGATTAGATCATCTCCAATGAATATGCTAATGTCAATACCAAATTTGGTACAAAAAAGTGTAAAATGTTATATTTGATACATCAATTTAGCATTGTGCTTCAATGCATAATTCTATTTAAAATGTTATTTTTATTATTTTATTAATTAAAATTATAAAAGTAAACATTTACCATTAAAGCAATCATTATTTCATTTAATATATATATAATGGTATTTTTGTAATTAAAAATGAATATTTATTGCTGTCTCAAATTTGACATATGCTATATTATGTGCTAAATTTGGTACATAATATAGCATACTCCAAATTTGACACATTAATTGGCACTGCATTGGAGGATGGTTTTTACACCTTATGCTAAATTTTAACATTTGCACAATAATTTAGCACGGAATTGAAGATGTTCTTACAAAGTCAAAACCATTAGAATGGACCTAATAACACAAATTAAACCCTCTAATTATATATATATATATATATATAAAGGAATAAAATCATAAAAAAAAAATAGAAAATAGAAAATAAACTAGTATCCAACATAAATAATAATAATAATAATAATACATATCCAACTAGAAAATTAAATCAAGTCAAAGAACCGGAAATTAAAAAAAATAAAAATTACAAACATTAAGGAAATAAAATCAACCAATATAAAAAAGAAATATAAATCAAATGAAATAAGGTGAGTCTCTCATAATAAATCCGTTATTTTATTTTCAATAAAGACCTTTATAAAACCACATCGATTTTTATGAATTTTTTTTATAGATAATAAATTCATTGAAATATACTTACGAATGAATAAAACTTGAGAAGTTTTCTGATTTTATTAAATATGAAGGACATCTGAAAAATAAACAAACTAAAAAAATGAACTATTTTGTCTGTTTGTTTGTTTTTTTTAATTGTTTGAATTTTGACTAATATTGAACAAAAGTCCAGATATTGGATCACAAAGTCTAACAAATTCATACTATTTGATTAGCCCACGTACTTCCCGCGTCTCTCTCGCTCCCTGTCCTACCGTTTCATTTCCATAAACTCTCACATTCACGATAACGGAAAATAAAACAAATCTCCAATTTAATTTATTTACATTTTTGTTAACTCTTCTCTTCTATCCACTGTTTTTCCCAATCTCGCCAATCAATCGCTTCTCTTCCTCTCTACAGATCTGTAAGTTCTTCTCCTCTCTATCGTTTTTCGATTGAACTGAAAAATACTGCAGGTGTTAATTTTATCGGTTTAATTCGTATGCAATGTTATCTTGAATCCGATATCGATATATATATATATATATTCGTTTGGTTTTGATATCTTTCATTGTTAGTCTGGTTGATTGATGATAAAGAGCAAAATCTGAGAAAATGATAACAAAATTAGGTATCGTTTTTTTTTTTGGGGTTTATGGACCAGTAGAGAAACTATTCAATATTTACTATTAATCTGAGAAAGTGTATTTTTTTTTCTCTCTCTTTTTTTTTATTTTTTATTGCATATGTCTTCCTTGACTATTAATCTTTGCCTCTCTCTAGTCATGTAGATATATTTTTATAGTGATATTTTTGTTAGAAGTATTCTTGCAATTTTATCATCTTTAATTGTGTGATATTTGGTTTTGTGATTCAAGGTAGGGATTTGTTTAAGCCCAACACCTATCAGTCAAAAGTTTTCAAATGCTGTCTGTACATGTAATACCATCGTGTTCTGAATGGTGGGACTTTACTGCTATTTTTAAATTCTCTTTGACTACCTTTTGTCATCTTGCTCACTGTTTTAGGGTCACTTTGTTGTTTTACAAGTTATGTTGTCAGACCTGAAAAAGTGAACAATCTGGGGTTCATTGAACGATTGAATTATGTTGCTGTATTTTTTTTTTTTAAGGATGTGAATACATTTTCATGTAAGGGCTTGTATTCTCTATAGTTTGATAGATTTCTGTGTAAGAGCTACCATTTATGACTTGGTCTGTTCATATCAATCGGCATATAATTCTGTAAAGTTTTGTTCTTGTCTGAGATCATTGGTGAATTTCTTGCAGGAATCTGTGACAAATTCTTTCAGTTCTCACACTATATAAGGGCAATAAGAATTAAACTCTAAGAACCATGTTCGTATGAGTTTGATTGCAAACTTAAATTGCGAATTTTCCCACTGCTGAAAAGCTGGAGGGAAATACACTTACTGTTCAAAAGGGGATCGACCTTAGAAGGCATGACATCAGTAAACACCAGTGAAGATAATTGCAAGAAAAACAATGATAATGGGCAAGATGACTTGGATGATGAGATGAATGAGAGTAGGGTTGTACCGTCTGAAGCTCAAGGAGAGAAGTTAGACTCTAATGTTGAACGTAATGACTTGGGTGAGATGAATAAGAATGAAGATTCCAAATCTCAAGCTGTTGAACGCGCTGATTTGGCCAAGATTAATGAGTGCAGAGAATTGGAATCTAAAGGTGAAGGAGGAAAGTTAGAAGATAAGAATGAAGTAGTTGACTCTTGTGACAAGATTAATGAGGATAGCGATTTGGGCTCTAATGCTGGAGTAGAGACAAACCAGTATCCATATGAAATTGTTGGTGAGGAGGAGCAGCAAGAACCTGTGTTTGATGGAATAGAGGTTCCTGGAATGGAAGCTAACAGGAGTACGTCTTCACGTTCTCTGGATCTTGATTCTGAAGTGGAGGGATCTACTTGGCCAGAGAAGGCAGTGACGCTTAAGAACTTGGTCAAGGTGAAGAGTTCAGTTGCAGTCAACATCTTTCTGCGTCATCTTTCTTTGAAAAAAGATGAAATCAGAGAGGATGTCTCTGTCGATGAAAATAAGGTGGCTTCAGATTCCAGTAAAGATATTGAAGTTGCAGAAGACATTCCAAAAATGCCGGAGAGATCTTTGTGGAATCCTTTAAACTATATGAGGAAGTCAACTGATGTTGATGCTGAAAATATAGCTGAGCAAGGGGAGGAAGCCATTAAAGAACCACCACAACCTTTAGTCATGACCATTAAAGAACCACCACAACCCTTAGTCATGAGAGGAACAATCTTACTGTACACAAGGTTAGGGTCCCAGGATTGCAAAGAGGCTAGATTATTTTTGTACCAGAAAAGGCTCAGATATGTTGAGATTAACATTGATGTCTATCCGAGTAGAAAGCTGGAACTGGAGAAGATTGCAGGGTCTTCTGCTGTTCCAAAGGTATTCTTTAATGAGATTCTAATTGGAGGCTTGAGTGAGCTCAAGGGTTTGGATGTTTCTGGCAGACTTGACGAGAAGATTGAATATCTGGTTACTGAAGTACCATCATTTGAAGCGCCTGTACCCCCTTTGTCTGGTGAAGATGACGTGTCTTGTAGAGGTGCTATTGATGAACTAGCTGTTATTGTCCTTAAAATGAAAAACTCAGTTGTTGTGAAGGACCGATTCTACAAAATGCGCAGGTTCACCAACTGTTTTCTAGGTTCAGAAGCTGTGGATTTTTTATCAGAGGACCAGTATCTGGAAAGAGAAGAGGTTAGTTGGATCTTCTCCTTTTTCATGCAGATTGTGGTTGATATCTTTTATAGTCTGTGGTGTGTGATACATATTATTCTGGGTCCTTGAAACATGTCGTGTTGGACTTCCATTCTATATTTGCTATGATGGAAAGTCATATGACCTCAATCTTCAATTAATCACATCTCTTGCGTCGCTTGGGGTTAATATTTATCTATGGGCTGTTTGAATAAATCGGCTTATAACTAAAGAAAAAGCAGATACTTAAAATCCAATCCACAATTAATCACATTCTGTTTCAATGTTTTAGTGCAATTATATGGTTCATTTTATTCCCCGGTTGTTCTGTTCTTTGAAACAGGCTGTTGAATTTGGGCGAAAGCTTGCAAGCAAACTCTTCTTTCAACATGTTCTTGAGTGAGTTCCTTGACATTCTCTTTTAAGTATTTATATTCTGTCCGTGTCACATGTTTGTTTCATTAAGATATTTTTCTTTATGTTTTTATATACATGTTTGTTCCCTTGTTAAGAATATTTTTTTTATGGTGTTTTATATATATATTTATTATTCTTTTTCACTAGTGACAATCTATTTGAGGATGGTGATCACTTGTATCGGTTTTTGGACGATGATCCTATTGTGTCATCTCAATGTCATAACATTCCAAGAGGTATAATAGATGTGAAGTCTAAGCCCATATCAGAAATAGCTTCTAGGCTGAGAATTTTGTCCTATGCAATCTTGGAAGCCTATGCATCAGAAGATGGACGGCACATTGATTACAGAAGTGTTCATGGAAGTGAGGAGTTTGCAAGGTTTGATCTTTCGAAATTGCTTGTGTTTGCTTTAGTATCTTGATATGCATATTTGTGTTTTTTTAAGCTTTCATTGACAATAGCAATATCATTGTATGTAGATATTTGAGAATAGTCCAGGAGCTCCAAAGAGTGGAATTGCAAGATATGCCAAGGGAAGAAAAGCTTGCATTCTTTATAAATCTCTACAATATGATGACCATTCATGCAATATTGGTGTTGGGTTATCCAGTTGGAGCACTTGAACGAAGTAAGTTGTTTGGAGACTTCAAATATGTTATTGGTGGGTGCACATACTCACTTTCAGCTATCCAAAATGGTATATTAAGGTGCAACCAGCGACCACCATACAATCTAATGAAGCCATTCAGTGCCAAAGATAAACGATTGCAGGTGAAATAGTTTTTTTTTTACTCTCTATATGTATTTATGTATGTCTTTATGCATTTATTTTACTTTAGCTCACACCCTAACTCATCCCATCTAGCCCCATGCACAAACACAAATTAATATTATTCCCCTTCGAGTTTGGTTGAGGGGATATATATTTATGTATGTATTTTAGTACACACCCCACCCCCCACCTAATTCCATGCACAAACACAAATTGAATTAAATTCCCCTCCAAGGTTGCCCGAGGGGAATTGACCCCCCTAAACCTTTTTCCTCCATTGTAAGAGGGGTCTAACCAACTAGGCTAATCCTATCCTCTTAGGGACAACATTTATGTTATATTTCATCAATGAAATTCAACACTTTTTCAGATATGACTGTGATAGCCAATATGTTCAAAACCTACTCAGCCTGCTTTTTCCTTCTTCGTTGATATATTTTAGTTTGGTTAATCTGGTTTTCCATGGATAGGTTAAATAGGTTTTGTAAACTAGCATAAAATTTGTTGGGCTCATAGAAGGGTTGGGCGAGAAAGAAGTTTTATTAAGCCCACCTCTCAGCAAAGTTGTCTTGATTAATTTTGTCAATTTGTGCTTCTTACCAGGCGGCACTTCCATACCCAGAGCCTTTAATTCACTTCGCACTAGTTTCTGGTAACAGATCAAGTCCAGCGCTTCGATGCTATTCTCCTGGGAACATTGATAAAGAGTTAATGGAGGCAGCCCGTGACTTTCTAAGAGGTGGAGAATTTTTTCTTGATTTGCAAGCCAAGGTTGCTTCAATCAGTAAGATCTTCAAATGGTAATCACTTTCTCTATGCTATGCCTTTCTTCTCTCTCTCTCTCTCATGAACACACACTGCATGTCTTTACTCATTCATATATGTAAAAAAAAAATTCATTGAAGGTGGGCATCCTTGGCATAAAGGTAGGTTATGATTTCTGAAGTTACATAGCATGTATTATATTCGCTAAGCTTAGAAGCAAGTAAAGCATGACATGAAGTTGATGACTGGAATCATGCTCCTAGATTTGAGACTTATATCTGTTAACACATGCAAATCGTTATGGACAGATTGGGATTTTGTTGTAATGATTGTAATTTTATTTTTTCAAAAAAAAAAAAAGAAGAGGAAAATAGAAAGAATGTAGTTTGTAATGGCAAAGAACTAATAATTTTCCCTAAAGGAAAGAAGAAGACATGAACATCTCTAGGCATTTACATTTTTAGTGAAGCCAAGATCAAAAATCATATTTAAGACATGCTCCACCTGCACACATCATCCATGAATGAAGCAATATTTTTCCATTAATAGAAGGTTAATGATGCAAATGAATCACTTCTTTTTTCATTGTTATATTATGCCCAGTAATGTATCTATATGAGATTGCCAGACTTTGATTATTAATTCAGTTTAGTTGATGCATATATCTCCTAAATTCATGCACAGGTTTAGTGTGGATTTTGGCAAGAATGAGGTAGAGGTACTGAAACATGCATCAAATTACTTGGAGCCAGCTGCCTCTGCAGCTTTATTGGAGCTGCTTGCCAGTTCTCAGTTGAAGGTGATATATCAGCCTTATGATTGGACATCAAACTGCTAGTATTAGCGTTAGCTTCTTGATATACAATGTTGTACAAATCTTTACTGCTTCCCTTGATTTACAAAAAATTTCAGTGGGGAAGTGTTGATAACGATGTTTCAAAACCTTGAGTTATAAACAGTTTTTACTTCGGGATCCTCACTTGTTCGTTTACTTGAATTTTTAGAAGTTTCTATGTCATTTACTTTATGAATTGACTCCGCTATCTATTGTATTTTCTTTCAATTGTTAAAAAACAGCAACATCTTGACATGTAAACACACAAATACATTTAGCCAAACATGCATGGATCAATGAACAGACCATTTTGGTCCTACAAACTCTGGTTATTTGCTTGGTATTGCTGTGATCTGATCACCAGTACCAGGAAGTATTGAATGTACTTCCTATGCAATTTATTTTCATAAAGGCATTTGTGAAAGATACAGTCGTCAAATGAATTAGGCGCTCTTTTTTTTGTCGGAAAAATAATTCCATTAGATGCTTTATATTTCTTTAGCTTGGTAGAGTTTGTGATGAGTTGCAGTCTACACTTTCCCCTCATTTCCTGCCAAGATCGTGTATTTGTCTTTTCGTGTTAGAATCGTGCTTTCAAATCCTAAAGCTTTAGCAATCTCCTTCTGTACATGATTGGCAACTTCTATCCTTGGTTTCCCACCAGCTTTACATGTCTGGGAACTTGGTATTTTGTCTAGAATCGTCATAGAGCCATGAAGAAATGGATTCAACGAGTTAAATACAGGGTCTAAACATTTGATTCCACTAGCTGTTGATCCGTAGAACATGTTAACCTGCATATCCATGACAGTAGGAACTATCTCGTCTGTGATCTCTGCAAAAAGGGGACTAAACCTTAAAAGATATGGTTCCCTACACGTGGTTCCTTCAGGACAAATCACAAGATCACCTTGACTGAGTTGCTGTTCTATCAACTTCTTGTCCTTCTCCCGATCTCTCGTTAAATGAACAATCTTGATCGGAGAGCTCACCTCATTGAATCTACTCATGCTGTAGGAAACTGCAGGGACAGGTTTCATGACACTGTATGAAACAAAGATTGGGTCTAATAGAGTTCTGTGATTGCATATGTAGAGTACCCCACCAGTTGTTTTATCATTCTTGGTTGTTAAGGCATTGGGTTTTGATACAGTGGTTTAAAACCAGTTGAGGAATTTACAACATGGGAAATCTGGATCGGTAAAACTAAGCTGTCGGTATATCTGATGATGAAGATGAAAATTCCCATTGGGAGCCACATGAACATGGTTAGTGAGGCCAGTGGTGTAGGCCTGAAAGCCAATCTTCCATCATGAAAGATCAACGACTTTGGGTATTTCTCCCTTGGAAGAAGGGTTCAAAATTTAAATGTCACCATTTGGGCCTGTTTTTGGGAGAATGTCACCAAGTTACTAATCTAAGTTTAAAAGGCACCAATTAAGGTGACCAGACAAAAATACCCCCATTTGTCAGTTTGTGTCATTTTCAAACGTTGAAAAAAGAAACCCTAGAGAGAGAAGAGAGAGAAAAGGCGACGGCGCAACAGTACCAAAGGCGACCGAAATTTGACGGCGAAGTTACCGGCGACGGCGATACAGTAGTGATGTCGACGAGAACTCACGGCCAAACGCGAAGGACAGTGGTAAGTTTCTTATTCTTACGCGTTTTTTGTTGTTGAACAAAAAAAAGTTTATCTGTGCTTGATTGTGGATGGTTGATTATGTTTGCATGATGAGATGAGGTTTTAGGTTAGGGTTTTAGTTTCTGAAAAGAGTTGTTTTGAAGACGATGAAGTTCTGGGTTATCGTGAGTTTTTGAACTGTACCCGTGAGTTTTTGAACTTCCCGTGACTTTTTGAACTGTACCCGTGAGTTTTTGAACTTCCCGTGACTTTTTGAACTGTACCCGTGACTTTTTGAACTTTACCCGTGAGTTTTTGAACTGCACCCGTGACTTTTTGAACAGTTTCCGTGAGTTTTTGTACTGTTTCCGAGCCTTTTTACTAGACCCGTGCCTTTTCGAGCCTTTTTATACTTCCGTGACTTTTAATACACATCCCGTGACTTTTTATACACTTTCCGTGACTTTTAACACATCTCCCGTGACTTTTAATATACACTTTCCATCGTGACTTTTAAATAAACTTCCCGTGACTTTTAATACACTTGCCATCGTGACTTTTCATACTCTTCCCGTGACTTTTTTCCGTGACTTTTCATACTCTTCCCGTGACTTTTCATACACTTTCCCGTGACTTTTCAAACAATTTCCCGTGACTTTTCATACTGTTCCCGTGACTTTTCAAACACTTTCCCGTGACTTTTCATACTCTTCCCGTGACTTTTCATACACTTTCCCGTGACTTTTCATAATGTTTCCGTGACTTTTCATACACTTTTCCGTGACTTTTCATACGTTTTCATGAACTCATGTGCTTTTTTTCTATGAATATGCAGATGAGGAATGACGAGGATTTTTTTAAAACCCCAATGGCAGATTGGTTCAAGGGAAAAATTACTCGACATGACCATTTTGATGACCTTAAAGATATTGACAACGCACTTGACAGTGTACCTGAAGATCTGAAGATTGAAGACCGACGTCGGTACACCGAGTCGTGTTTTGGTCATTTCCTTCAAATGCATCGTCAGAATAATTTTTCGGCTGGGATTGTCCATCGGCTACTTTTGCGCGAGTTGCATCACGATGGACCGGAAGATGAGATGAGATTTTTGTTAGGTAAGCATGTGGTCCGGTTCTCGAAGGTTGAGTTCTGTCTAATCACCGGTTTGAAGTTCGGAGTCATTCCCGACACGACGAGGTATGATATGGTACAGAATGGCATACACCAGCGATACTTTCAAGGTCGAGAGATCGAGATTGAAGAGTTGAGAGTGGTGCTGCGGAACGGTATTTTTGACCAGCAGTACGATGCGGTGAAGCTTTGCTTACTGTTTATTCTGAACTGGATATTGATGGGGTTCGACGAGAGAGACAAAGTTCCAGTATGGCAGTTTCACCTAGTCGAGGACATGGACGCTTTTGATGCGTTTCCGTGGGGCGCACACGTGTATAGGCGGTCTATTTTTGGTTTCAAGCGGGCATTAGATGGTCCACGGCGGCGATTGGCAGAAAAACGGGAAGCAGAAGGCGAGGACCTTAACGTACAGAACATCGAGCTGTCGTACAACATATACGGTCTACCGCATGCACTGTTGGTGAGAATTTTGAATTTGAATCTGTATTGTAATTGTAGTTTATTTTATATGACTGATGTATGTACTTCTTATGGTACTTTTTTATTACGCAGATATTTGCCTTTGAGGTTATCCACGAGCTTGGCAATACTAAATGTGGGACTCGTCGGCTAATCGAGCTACCCCCCCCACGTATTCTGAAATGGGAATTGAGTCAGCGACCTTGGGCGAAAAAGCTGGATGGCGTTTTTACAAAAAGGGTAAGTATTGATGTTGTGACTGAAAATAGTTATTAGTATGTATACAATGACAATGATCTAACTCCGATTTCAGATGATTGCGCGGCCTGCACTAGTGCCGACGGCTGAGGAGAGGGCTCAACGCTACTACGAAGGCATAGACCTAGGAGGCAATCTGTATGATGCCGATGCCGCTGTCGATGCCGCTGATATACATGGTCACCTCCCAGATCTTGAACCAGATAGCACTGCACAACCCAGTGATACGGATGGTCCATTTTTCGGACGCAGTGATATGGAGGGTTCGTATTCCGAACGTACTGATACGGAGGGTTCAGAACCTGAGGGTGGCGGTGGCGGTGGCGGTGGCAGTGGCAGTGGGCGTAGGCGGGTACGATTCACTTTGCCCAGACAACCTGCACCTGAAGGTGATTCAGACGCGGAGGGTCACAGTGGGAGTCCCCGGAGGCGTAGGCCGATACGATTGACCTCGTCTAGACAGCCTCGACCTGGAGGTGATGCACAGGTGCGTAAAAATATTAATACCGCATTATTTAATTTCAATCGACCGAACGATTTTAGTACTAACGGTGTGTCAAATCCTTGCAGGACTGGGACCGTAAAATCGCTGAAGTGATGGATGCAGTTCGATCTTTAAGGGAGGATGTGATGGATGCTGTCCGAAAGAGTGATGACAGGCGAGATACGCAGCATCGGGAGTTGGTGGATATGATTCGGGTGCTACAGGGTTCGAGGTCAGACTCCCGTATGGATGATCCACCATCTGATGCCCGACCATTCGATGACCATCACGGAGACTTTAGTCCCACAGTCAGGACAGGTATTGATTCGGATAGGACAGACCCAGGGAGCAGACGTGGGCAGCCACCTACTATGGACACAGTATCCGATCAGCAGGGTCATGCTGCGACTGAACGAGAGGAGGTACCCGGTGGTACACAGATAGCAGCATTGGAGCTGGTACCTCCTCCGGTTTTACATGACAGGACTGCTAGTACAGAGATAGCAGCATTGGAGCAGGTACCTCTTCCTATTTTACCTGACAGAGCTGCTAGTATAGAGATAGCATAAGTGCAGCAGGTACCTCCTCCAGTTTTACCTGACAGAGCTGCTACGACAGAGATAGCACTAGTGCAACAGGTACCTCCTCCGATTTTACCTGAGATCGCTGCTACTATAGAGACATCACGGGGGCAGAGTCGGTCCTCCTCCTCGTACTGCACCCCTCCTCCTGTCAATGCCAGCACAGATCGACCGCTCAAGCGATCACGACGTCACTCCCCCATCAGTTCCAGCGAGACCCAGCGGCATGACCGACTAGGCAGCGATCCACGGGGGCAAAGTTCCTCCTCACTGTGTACCCCTCCCCGTACTGCTTTGGATCAGAGTCCCCCACCTCTCAGACGTCAAGATCGGATTCGAAAACCAGGTTGGCAGTTGAGCACCCCATACACAAACCCCTGTCTACCGAAAAGGGCAAAGATTAGGCCACCTCCACCACATGAATGGATGCCTCACGGATTGGTAGATCCGGACCACCTTATGGCGTACAAGGCGTACAAGAGGAACCAGACGGGGGAATTGTAAGTATTACAATATGTTTATAGTTTTTTCAAATACATATGTCAAATAACTTGGTTATCTAACGTAATTAACAATTATACAGACGCGATGTGGATTTATACGACCCAGTTGGTGTCGATGTCACTTGGTTCCACCGCCTTCAAACCAACAGAATGGAGTTGGAGGATACGGTATGTCCCTCAATTGAACTGTCTCTATAAGTTTGTTTCACAAATGGTAGAATCCTAACAGTACCAATTCCTAAATTTGTCAGCACATTGACGCATACTTGAACATTCTTCGGAAGCGTCAACGAATGTACAACACTGTCTACGGATCGAGGACCAACATATTGGATTCACAATTCTATGTAAGTGTTTATATTATACGGTTTACGGTTTTCGGTTCTGCATTGATCAATTTCATGCATCTTTTACCTAACGTTTCGATAAATTTCCTATGTACAGACATTGTTATATCACACATGGGACAGAATCGGCACTGGTGAGGAGAAGAAACCCCCAAAGGGTTGGTCTGTGTTGAAGCACCAGTAGGCCCATGATGACCTTATGGTGGTACGTGGAGAGCTTCCTGCAGGAATCCGGCCATGGCATGATGTTGATATGGTAAGTGTATATTTTACTTGGCATCCTCAATAAGTAAATTTTGGGACTGATAACACTTTGGAGAAACACCTACAGGTTCTGATTCCTTGCAACCTTGGACGTACGCATTGGGTCATGGCCAGCGTCGACCTCACGAAAGGGCAGATTTTCCTGTTTGACCCCTTCAGACAGGAGGTCCCATTTAGGCATAGGAATGCCCAGGTCGCGTGCTTAAGGTGGTTGCTACCCTTGATGCTGTATGCGGTGCACTTTCACAGGAACAGACGCAGGGGTGATATGACGTACACAAAGAGGGATGGGCCCTTTCGGATGTTGTTCGTATCAGCTGACCGTGTGCCCCAACAGCAAATGGGGTATGACAGTTTCAAGTTTTATATTCTATCCAAATCGGTTTTAATAACATTCCATTCTAATTGTTTTTTCATGTGCTGAATTACAGGGGAAACTGTGGTGCCCATACTTTGAGAATGATTGAGTACCTGACGGCGAACACTGATACGTTCGACTGGTCGGAAGACGATATGGCCACCATTCGAGAAAAGATGGCTGTGGAGGTTTTTTGTAACTCCAAGCCCATTTAGTTGATGTACATAACATTTCAGTAATGAAATAATGAATTCTTTTTATTTTTCAAGTGTTTGTAGTTAAAAGTTCAACACACACATTTAATACATTGAAATCCATAAACTAAATGGCAAAGGATGAAATTCATGACCACTATAACATTGAAATTCATGACCACTATAACAAAAGATCCAGTATGGCAATAAACAAAGAACTAAATTCAAATATATTTTCGAACATAAAATCAATACATAAAAATGGGGTATCGAGTATGGTTCTCAAAGTCTAAACGATGTTGAAAGACATCAAGTTGGAGACATGTTCTGCTATCGCAAGCTTTTATGGTGCCAATTCGTCTTCCTCTTGTACTGTCTTGTTATGTTTGATTGCCTTCCTCATTGGCAGCATTAGAGTCCTTCCCAGGGCATGTTTGTTTGTTGTGTCCAATTTCATGACAGATGCTACACCTGCAACGGTATTCCTCGGGGACAATTTTGCTAGGACCTTCATTAACCATAGGCGGGTTGGAACACCTCCTGCTATTGTGTCCAGGTTGTCCACATCTTCTACACGACTGTGTGGTTGTCCTCTCCGAAGACGAGGCATGTCGACCCTCTATCGGGCGACCTGATTGTCTCTTGGTCTGTGGATTTAAAACCACTCGCGCTGCGATGTCAGATGGCACTACCCACGAAGAAGGATGGCCAACAGGCATAATAGGAACCGAGTATGCATCAATAAGTGTCTCCCTCTTGTAGTAGTCCGCACACAGAGATGTGAAATCCAAGTTTCGCTCCCTACAACAATGAAAACAGTCAGATTCACGTTTGGGTAATATAAAGCGTTAACTGTAACTTGTCAAGTACCTTGCCGCTGCGAGTGCGTGTGAACATGGTAAAAGGTCCATTTGGAATTTGTTGCATGTGCAACTCTTTCGGGCTAAGTTAACCGTGAACTGTTTTCCCTTGTATTTGACGGAGAATATGTTCCAGTCAACTGGATTTACAGTCATATAACCGCACTTCTCGACACGTTTCAGGATCACAAGATGTGCTGCGTCGGTCAATCGATGACGCATGGCCTGTGCAGCTGCATGACGATCATGAAACCACTTTTGTACCATATTCCTAATGAACTCTGCTAATGTCATCAGTGGCAGTTGCCGTGCGAATTTTAGGCATGAGTTTATGCACTCTGCAACATTTGTGGTCATCATCCTGTACCTTCTTTGGGGACAATGTACGCGGGACCACTTGTGTGGACCGGCAGCAATGGCATAATCGAATGCAGCCTTGTGCAGTTTATGTAACTCTTCCATGTGGCGATTATACTTGATTTCACTGTACGACCTAGCTGCATTATCCATTATTTTGGCAACATCCTTTCTGTGGAAACGCTTCTTCATATTTTCACCAAAATGCCAACAACATATGGTATGGGTTGCATAAGGGAACACTTTAGAAATCCCTGCTTCAATGCTTGCATGACGATCGGAAATGAAAACCAGATCATCTATATGACCAAGGGCACCCCTCAAGCATTCCAAAAACCACTCCCATGAAAGGTTATTTTCTGAGTCACCGTACCCAAAAGCAATTGGATACACCTGTTCGTTTCCATCTTGTGCAGTTGCAACAAACATTGTACCTCCGAATCTTCCTTTCAAATGGGTACCATCAACTGCAATCACTGGACGCATACATCTCTGAAAACCTCTAATTGAGGACCCTAACGACATGAAAAAGTATAGGAATTTACCATCGTCTGCGCATTGTAAGTCGGTGATTGTGCCAGGGTTTTGCTGTTCCAGAACGTATGCAAAAGATGGCAGTAGTTGGAAAGTTTCTTCATGCGTTCCATAGGTCAATGACAATGTATATTGTAGGGAATCATGTGCCTTACCATACATGATTTGGATGCCATATATTGTTTTCATATCGGCGATTACGTCCTTGGGACGCATGAGACGACCATCGTGTTGTTGAAGTCTAGGTGCAATGACTTCTCCGATTATGACTGCACTAGCTTGTCGGTGGCGACGGTGAATCTCCTCCAAGGGACAACTGTGTTCGTTGACAAAACTTCTGACTTGGAAGTAAGTCCCTTCATCTCTCCTCACCGCTCTTAATTTCCACGTACAGTCATCAATGATGCAAACCAGATGTAAAGTTGTCTTATTGGACCTTTTCACCTTCCATTCAAAGTTCTGCCGCATTGCAAAATTGCCAACTAGCCTCTTCAAATCCTTTTTACTTGGAAAAAATTGACCTTTATAAATCATGGTTCTAGGTTCTTGCGCTGCCAATGTGCTGCTTCCACCAACACCAAACGAGTATGAATCTGCTCCCGGAATAACCCACGTGGTCATATTAACGGAATCGAATGCAGTTACATTATGCCGGACCTCAGAAGTCCCACACATATCAGGTGTACTGACTCCTTGTACACGTCTTCCACGTGTTTCAATTTCTGCAGGCTCTTCATCCACATTTTGTAGGTCATGACCATGCTCATTGTACTGCTCATTGTACTGCTCATCATTCATCTGAATTCCACAGCCGAACACATCATCGTGTTGAGGTTCAACTACAGCTGCATGGTCGACCACTACCGGTGGGAAAACACCCATGTTTTCCTCACCTTCGGTGCCACTCCTTTGTGTGAACACTTGATTGCTACCGCTAAAGGATCCAAATTGTTGGCAATTTTCATGAGAAGGAATATCATTCCCTATCACTGTCCTCTCAGTTACACTGACACATACTTGAGGGATCACCCGATCTTCCCCTAGCATGAACTGAACATCATCGTCATTTCTTATAAATGTGCGACATGTAGTGCCAGGAACAATTGATATTGATGACAGATCAACATTGAATTTGTTTACATCATACTTCACAATGTTATGCACGATCGCCACCAATTCTTCATAAGTCATATTCTTTGACACATACATGCCCTGGTTATCGGATCCAATAAACCTCTGACTTCCGTCGGGTAATTGCTCCCACCGACCGTTGTAAGATATTACTATTCTAACCCGATTCATGATACTGTCAAATTAATCATCACAAACCATTAATAAAAACCCAGGACTGCAAAAAATTTTCACAGATTACATTTACAAAGGCTCGGATAGGGATATGGAAAAGGCTCGGACAACAACTGAAAATGCTCGGGTACGACATCAAAAGGCTTGGGGGAGGCTTGGGGGAGGCTTGGGGGAGTCAAGAAAAGGCACGGGTAAGACATGAAAAGTCACGGGTAAGACATGAAAAGTCACGGGTAAGACAAGAAAAGTCACGGGTAAGACAATAAAAGTCACGGGTAAGACAAGAAAAGTCACGGGTAAGACAATAAAAGTCACGGGTAAGACAAGAAAAGTCACGGGTAAGACAATAAAAGTCATGGGTAAGAAAAGAAAAGTCACGGGTTAGACATGAAAAGTCACGGGTCAGACATAAAAAGGCTCGGATAGGGAAGACAAGAAAAGTCACGGGTAAGACAAGAAAAGTCACGGGTAATTCATGTCAAGAAAAGTCACGGGTAAGACAATAAAAGTCACGGGTAAGACAAGAAAAGTCACGGGTTAGACATGAAAAGTCACGGGTCAGACATAAAAAGGCTCGGATAGGGAAGACAAGAAAAGTCACGGGTAAGACAAGAAAAGTCACGGGTAATTCATGTTTACAGATCTTACAAAGTCACGGGAAATTCATGTTTACAGAGCTTACAAACTACTCAGAAACCATATTAAAAGGAACAAATTAAAATGTGAGCAAATTAAAACGAGAAAGTTCAAGATATGTTACCTTATTTGACTGAAGGACGTGGGTTCTTTATAAGTTGAACAAGAAATTCCAGAGAGAGAGAGGGAGAGAGTAACTGAGTTAACACTACTGTCTGACAGTTTTTTTTTTTTTTTTTTTTCAAGTGTGGAGAGAGGAAAGTACAAAGGGAATAACATAAATGATTAAAGTGGGGGCAATTTTGGTAGTTCACAATAATAGGTGCCTTTTAAACTTAACTTATTAAACTAGTGACTTTCTCACCACATCAGTTTAAAAAGGTGACATATCTCACCATTTCCACCTTGGAAGAATTTGCCAATTCCTTTTGTCTGCTTCACTCACCATGTGAATCTCCTGTTGTGACACAAAAAAAACTAAAGTATCTTGTTAATTGTTCTATTAATTTTATATCGATTTATGTATGGAAACAGTTCTGCATAAAAAAGGCTCGTAAATTTATTTTTATTTTTTATTTTTTTGTAGAATAAAAGAGTGGTGTTATGCTATTAAGTCTCCAACTTCTACCCAATGAAGCCCCTCATAATCTCTTCATGCACCCCTCCTCGGTTGATTTGATTTGATTTATTTTGTCATCGCTGATGCAAGCTTCTCTCTAATGCATAGAAATGTTTCGATGCATGTACATGGGTGTATAGGCCAATCCGCTTGTAGTGCCACGTGGCATATATCTCTCATGTGATTAGTTATTCATATCGAAAGATTTAATTGAGTTGGGTATATACGTGCTTAAAAATATTTCTTCTCTCCGTATGCCCGGATTCTCTCTCCGACTCTCCCTCTTCGTAATGACAATAGTAATAGGTGGGAGAAATTAAGGGAAAGAAATTACTTGATTTAGGAACTTGTACCTAGAACTCCATATTCTTAAGCAGGGAATTCCCGATCTTGTTCTGGATTATCTACATATTTTTATTTTGTTAGAAAAATGAAAAATAAAAAATAAAAGTTCTTCAAAGTCATGGTTGGATAGTTATCTATATTAAAATTGAAGTAAATGAGTTTTATTAATATAGTATCAAATTTAGAGGTAAAAAGCTCATCCTACAATATAATTCTCCCTTGTTTATATTTTAACTTTAATAAATTAACTTGAGACATGTTCAGAAAGAATACGAGAGAGATCAATACTTGTATCTCTAATGGCAAAGAGGTATCACAAAAACGTAGGATTCGAATGGAACAGTCAAAATCGTATGGGCTTTATGAAGAATAAGGGTGTTTTTGAGAAGTTGGGGTCGATTATAAATAAAAAGATAAATACACAATTGTACAAACCTTGCAATATGAGAAGAGTTGGTGATCAAGACTATACTCGTTGAAGCTTCCTATTCCAACAGCATGAGAAAGCATTATATCATCATCTAAAACAACACCATTTACGTTATTTGCTTCCATCAAACCCACAAAATATCCAGAAACCACCTTCAACTCTCTTCCCCGAACTGCGTCAACTCCTAAATAATGTTTCAGAAAATATTCAACCATGATCCTGGGCATATCACTCACTGCTACCTTCGTTTTACCTGACATAACTAAACTGAAGCTTTCGTTTCCGACATCTTCTAGAAAATACTTGGGCAAGACAGAGCTTCCGATTCTGAACTTGTCCTGTCTCAACCCAACAAAGCTTACGAAAACCATGATCTTCAGGGCCTGGTTTTGTCCAACCAAACAAAGCAAAGGGTAGAGAAAGAACAATGCCAGAGCCCTTAAGAGGCCTCCGGCTTCGAATGCCACATGTTGGGGATAATCCTCTATTAAACCGATGAACACGGAATCGCCATGCCTAATATACCCCCATAACTCATAACAATTAATAATGTCAATAAGCAGAAAAATAGATGAGAGAGAATAAAACAATCACAACACAAGATATACGTGGAAAACCCAAAATGGGTAAAAAACCACGGGCCGTCAGGACGACAGAGAAAGTTTCATTATATGATAAATTGTTACAACCATATACTCCAGGATTCTCTCTCACACCTAACCCAAACTCCACTCACAAGATCCTCACCAAGAACCCCACAATATCCCCTAGGTCTCCCCTGAATATCACCCACGGATCTCTAACTTGATCCACTAATATTCCCTTAAATCCCTCCCCAGATATTCCCTTAGGTCTCCCCGGATCTCACTCACAATCTCTGATGTTTACATGGTGTTCTTTTCTCCACAGCCTTAAACATAAATATTAGGACTATTTATACTAGTTACAGGAGTTTAAGATAAAAGGAAATCCCACTCCTAAACGTACAAGACTTACTTGTTTCATATAAATGTTATTTCCTTTTATGACAAGTCTTCTTGTAAAGAGTATTCCTTTTCCTTCAAGCACAAGAACTTCCCAAAAGAACACTTTCCTTTTTCGCTGAAGATTTCCCGTTCCATGCATGCTTATGATTGACTACGATTTGGGTCACGATTGCGCACTCGCTTGCTAAACCGTTACAAGTCACCTTAAATTATATCGCTCAGAAAACCGCGATCCATACGATGAAACGAATCACTTCTTCAGTTCTTCATGATCTTCAACCTCCCTCAAACAACACCATTCCATCTTTCAAACGTATCCCACGTCTCCAGGAAGCTCCACATCAGTTGAGTCTTATTTGGTTCGCTTAGGAATACAAGTCAAAACCTAACAATTCTCCCCTTTGTCTTGAATTCTCAAGACCTTTGTTAGTTTGTCCACAGCCACAATTCTTATCACCGAGAATCACCATACCCCACCACAAGGTATAACCACTTAGGAACGAACCATCCTAAAAAAAAATTTCACTCAATTTTGTGTTCGTTGTTCCGGCACCATATCGAAATAACCTGCTGAAATTGTGGTGCAACTCCTCAAGTCAGATTTTCAGGGAGTTCGTCAGCCATTGACATCTTTGTCCACCATACACCTTGCATCACTTTCTGACCAATGTCTTGTGCACAATTATGGACCACTAACAGCAACATATCCTCTTCCATGGTCAGTGGGGAAAACTGCCAAAAGGATAAACATGTCCTCACATCACCCAAACCTTGTGAAAGACCTTTTGTCCTTGCATCACATACTTGGTGAAAGACTGCTACTAGAAACTGGGAGTGTTTTGCCGGATAAGCCCCACACCATACCACAAAGAGTTTTTTTTTTTTTTTTTTTTTTAATAGTCAATCAGCTTCTTGTGTAACCCAGATTGAATCTTCATGACTTGTAGCTGTCACCACAAGCCAAACCTTCTCCTTCATCAAATTCTTTCTTTCATCAAACCCTAACGAGTTCGAAATCGCCTTCAAAACGCATCTCATTTGCTAAATCATACTAGGCAACCATGATCATCATTATCCCAATGTCACCAAGTCCTCCATACGATCTCCCGTAAAGACTTGACATCACCATCGTCAAACCATATGGCTCTGATACCAATTGTTGGGGATAATCCTCTATTAAACCGATGAACACGGAATCGCCATGCCTAATATACCCCCATAACTCATAACAATTAATAATGTCAATAAGCAGAAAAATAGATGAGAGAGAATAAAACAATCACAACACAAGATATACGTGGAAAACCCAAAATGGGTAAAAAACCACGGGCCGTCAGGACGACAGAGAAAGTTTCATTATATGATAAATTGTTACAACCATATACTCCAGGATTCTCTCTCACACCTAACCCAAACTCCACTCACAAGATCCTCACCAAGAACCCCACAATATCCCCTAGGTCTCCCCTGAATATCACCCACGGATCTCTAACTTGATCCACTAATATTCCCTTAAATCCCTCCCCAGATATTCCCTTAGGTCTCCCCGGATCTCACTCACACTCTCTAATGTTTACATGGTGTTCTTTTCTCCACAGCCTTAAACATAAATATTAGGACTATTTATACTAGTTACAGGAGTTTAAGATAAAAGGAAATCCTACTCCTAAACGTACAAGACTTACTTGTTTCATATAAATGCTATTTCCTTTTATGACAAGTCTTCTTGTAAAGAGTATTCTTTTTCCTTCAAGCACAAGAACTTCCCAAAAGAACACTTTCCTTTTTCGCTGAAGATTTCCCGTTCCATGCATGCTTATGATTGACTACGATTTGGGTCACGGTTGCGCACCCGCTTGCTAAACCGTTACAAGTCACCTTAAATTATATCGCTCAGAAAACCGCGATCCATACGATGAAACGAATCACTTCTTCAGTTCTTCATGATCTTCAACCTCCCTCAAACAACACCATTCCATCTTTCAAACGTATCCCACGTCTCCAGGAAGCTCCACATCAGTTGAGTCTTATTTGGTTCGCTTAGGAATACAAGTCAAAACCTAACACCACAAGCATGAAGTAAGGAAAGAGTGAAGATGATTTGAGAAGTGTGGTCTCCAAGTGGAAAACAAGAGTTTTGTTTGAAAAGTCTGGTGATGTGTTGTGGAGAGAGAGTTTGAGGTTGGTTGCACTTGAAACATATTGGTGTGACCTTTTGGGTAGGAGTTTAGATAATAAGAAACAAGGAGCTGTAAGTGAAAACAGTTTTCCTGCCATCTTGGGTATCGGTTGCTTATCATGTGGCACCATGCTCCTTTATATAACATATCATCCGATTATTTAACTGCCCTTTTTATCCAGTTTCGTCGTCTAGAGATTTACACGCGAGAAATCCTTTCTCTCTCAATCTATAATTGAATTTTTGTGGAGGGCCAGACCCCTATTAGGTTATTGATTTCCATTTACTGGTGATAGGAAGTGGGTTGATACAATTTCGACTTTTGTTTGAAATTTCAAATCACAATTTTAATTTTAGTAATTTTTGGAAAGTTGATTATATAATACCCACATATGTTGTCACATGATATGTTGATATAGTGCATTTGATGTGTAACTTTTTTGATGATATAATTAAAATGACCTTAAAAAAAAAAAAAAAAAAGCCAACATAAAATCCATAAATAAAAATATCACAGAAAGAAGGAATACATATAAAGATTAGAAAAAAAATAAAATAAAAAAATAAAAAAATGATAAATCAACCATACAGATAGTCTATATAGTCAAAAGAGATACAAGGAACAATATATATATATATATATATATATAAAAGAAATTTCCTCTAACGAAAATGTGTGGGTGGGCTATCTAATATGAGCTAGGAGTAGGAATGACAAATAGGGATGGATATGGGTTCCCCATCCCCTTGCCCATTCTCTAACATCATCCTGGTGTCCCTATTTACTAAATACTAATGTGATTACTTATATTTACTTTGAATTTGATTAATATGTACTTATATAAAAACTATTTTAAAATTTAAATTCAAACACAATCAAACGAGATAAATGAAGTCAAATGAGAGATTGATGACCAAGAAAATGGGTGGAGTGGGGATACATCCCCCAAATACCTTATCCCCATTTCCCCCAAGCAGGGATGGGGGAAGGGTTCATGGATGGGAACGGGGGAATCTCCTCCCCCATTTCATCATGAACATCTCTACCCATCTCCAAATCATCCAAATTTCCATCCTCTAGATAGAGGAAGGGGTCAGGGATGGGAACGGGGGAATCTCCTCCCCCTTTTCATCATGAACATCTCTACTAGTGGTGTAAATGTGGGCCGGTATGGCTCATTTTTGCTGGGCCGATGAGGCTCATTTTTGAAAACGGTCACCTGTTTTCAAAAATAAGGAGCACGGTAAGTGCCGGCGGCACAGGCCAAATGTGCCCTGCCAGTGGGCCGAGCCGTTCCGGCACATAAGCATTAAAAAAATTAATTTTTTTTTAGAATTTAAATATTTAAATTCAATTGTACTAACTTATAATATTGTTTTAACAATTTAACTTTTGTATTTGTAATTGTAATTTGTTTATCTTATTTATTATTTTAGTCTAATAAAAAAATGTAGAAAATAGATAGATTTATTATTTTATTTAATAAAATGATTCAAAGAATAAATAAAGATAAAATATTAAAGAAAATAAAAAATACATGAAATTATGAAAATAGGAAATGAAGAATTATTTATTTATTTCGGACTTTCAGTATTACATGATTGTCTTATTAAAAACCTTGCCAAGAAAAACCCAGTGGCATAAAAACTT
This sequence comes from Acer campestre, assembly GCA_954870605.1. Classification (NCBI taxonomy): domain Eukaryota; kingdom Viridiplantae; phylum Streptophyta; class Magnoliopsida; order Sapindales; family Sapindaceae; genus Acer; species Acer campestre. The sequence continues at coordinate 21,950,940 of OX940810.1, forward strand.
GGTAAGGGAAAAATGGTGCAATCTCTAGCATACGCGGGGTCGTAATGAGCCCGTATGGGTTCCGTTGTAGTTATATCTAGGTTGTACTACCTACTTGTCCGTGTTGAACCATGCATTTATCTATATGCATTTTCAAATGACCGGTTCTCGATTTAGAATTGGTATATAAGAGTTTACAAAACTTACAGCGATATGTTGTTGTGACCCTAGTGTCTGGGTTTGGTATTTTTTCTTTGTCAAAACACTGACATACAACAGATGTCAACTTTCTGGCTTTAGAATGTGATGTCGGTGTGGAGGTGGAAAGTCCCGATGTCGGTTGGATCGGTCGGATCAATTCGGAAAGATCAAAATCATCATTATTCATGTTAAGACCATCTGGAAAAATAGTAAATTTGTAATATAGTACTAGAATAGTAGATTAGTAGTGTAGAGATTAGAGAGAGAGAGAGAGTAAGAATGAAATTATGAAAATATGAAATGATGTAGAGAATAGAGATTAGAGAGAGTAATGGAGAGTTGGAGAATGGAGAGAATGAGAGATTGAGAGAAAGTGTATGGAAATTGGAATGAGTGAGGGTATTTATAGAAAAAATTGAAATGTGGGTACAAATATAAAATATAAGAGATGAGGGGGCAAATTGTAATTTTTAAGCCCATTTTAAAAATTTTGACCCTTTGATGACGTCAGCAAACATTTGAAAAAAAAAAGGGTGAAATTCATTTTAGTCCCTCTAGTTTGACCTATTAGCCAAACTGGTCCCCCGGTTTTCAGCTTTATCTTGACAGGTCCCGCTAGTTTCCAAAAATACGTATTTCAGTCCCTGCCGTCCAATTCCGTTAGGGTTTTCAAAGATTCCGTTATTGTTATGAGGGTAAAATGGTAACTTACATAATTAATGGTATATTAATAATTGAAAAATAAAAAACAATTTAAAATCAAATTAAAAAAATAAAAATAAATGCAAGATTGTAATAAAAATTAAAAATTAAACAATTAAATAACAAGACAGACAACCATTAAAATCTGATTAAGTCTCTGCAAATAACCTCCCATTTCTTGTATTTCTTTGCAAATAACTCATTCCACTTGTTGAGTCTCTCTGTTTCTCTCTTTTTTGCTCTGTTTGTGTCTTACCAATTTTTTTTTTGAAAAAATTTGATTCCATATTGACGAAAAAGAGAGAGACTAGCTATTAGCAAATTTTGGCTGATTTGAATGTGATGGATCCGTGAAGGAGCACAACTGCACAACCAGAAACACATGTGTTCACTATCTGGACTATGTACTGTGGAATCCTAGATGTTGAATCTCTGCTTTGTGATATGCTTATGTCTCTATTAGTACAACCACCGCCATGTACCAATTGATTGACTCTATTTCTCTGTTGAGTCACCCACAACTCAGAAATCCCCCAGTCACCACACCCATACCACCACACAACAACCCAAACTAATCCAGCCACCACCCCCAATCCAAAACCCTAATCGAAATCAACCACCCACCAACAGTTCTTCATTTACTAATACCCACACACCCACAATACGAGATCAAGATCGTTCATCAATACCCACGCACCAATATCCAGATCGTGCTCGTTAGGATCGAGAGAGAGAGTGAGAGATCGAGAGATCGAGAGATCGAGTGAGAGAGACAGATCGAGTGAGAGATCGAGTGATCGAGTGAGAGAGAGAGAGATCGAGCGAGATCGAGTGAGAGAAAGAGATCGAGTGAGAGCTCGAGAGAGAGAGAAGGATTAGAAGACTTTTTTTGGATCTGATGAAGAGATAGTGAGGGAAAGAGATAGAGAGAGTGAGGGATTCAGATGAGATGATGAAGAGAGAGTGATGGATCGAGAGAGAGAGAGAGAGTGAGGGATTCAGATGAGAAGATGAGTGAGAAGATTTTTTTTTTTGGAATGGTTTTAACTTTTAATCGAACCAGTCCTGATTTTTTAAAATTATTTTTTCAATTATTTTTTATAAAGAGATGAATTTGGTGGTGGTAGAATTGTGTAAGAGATTGTTGGATCTGGAAATTAGAAGAGAAGTTCAAGAACAGACTGAAGGAAGAGAGATAAAGAAGAAATTAGATTAAAATGTAATTCAATTCGTAGGTTTTTTTTTTTTTTTTTTTTCAAATAATCAGGGGCAGCAGGGTCATTTGACCCTCTGACCTGTCAGATTTAACTTTTTTAACGGAAATCGTGACAGAAGGACCAAACGAGACAATTCTCAAAACAGGGGGACCAGTTTGGCTAATAGGTCAAACTAGAGGGACTAAAATGAATTTCACCCAAAAAAAAATGCAGGCCACATGGTAGGAAAAAAAAAATTGGCCGACCGTTGGGCTCAACACACCAGCCTCAATGCAAGACCTGGCCCGTGTCAGGCACGACCTGCCATCCTTGGTGGGCCGGCCGTGCCGCGCCCACCAGGCCTGGCCCATATTTACATCTTTAATCTCTATCCATCTCCAAATCATCCATATTTCCATCCTCTTTCATGCTATTTGGTTTGAAATTAAAGATAATTATCTGGTTTAGATAATATTATGATCATGACAAATTTTTCCTTCAAAAAAAAAAAAAAGATCATGACAAATTTGACTTAGGGCATTTTCTGATATTTAAGAAAAGAAAAGATATTATCCACTTTAGGAAAACAGACGTGTCTATAGACAACAGAATTTCTGTGATGATGATTTTTTATTTTTTTTTCCTATAATGAATGATCCAAAACCTATCTAAGGTTTGATATTTGACACGTGGAATCAACTTAATTTTCAAAAAAGAAATTACACTGACTTCACCTCCCATTATAGTTTACTGTTAAATGAGCTCTAAAAGACGGAAATGCCCTTAATTAAAAAAAAAATGATACGATGGAGATTAATTCATAACCACCCCCAACACCACCACACCCCCCCCCCCCCCCCCCCCCCAAAAAAAAAAAAAAGATGGGTGTTGCTCCTGATCGGATCTCCATGACGAGGCTCAAGCCACCCCACCAACGGTAGGGAGTTTGTGCAATTTTTCCAAGTTTTTAATGGAAAAAAGGATTCCTAATACGCCCTGCGAAAAAACAGGTATAGAGTGGGATGGAGGGGATTTGGATCATCTGTTGATCTGATTTTTTTCTTGACATTTTTAAAGTATGTAATTGGTTATTGATAAAGTGGTTGTGAAAACCAATCACATCTTAACCACTCATTCATTATAATGTTTATGTGTTATGAGATTATGTGATGTCAAGAAAAAGATCAAATCAACAAAGGATTCAAATTCGGGATGGAAATCCCTATAGTCTATAACAAACATAAATGACTGAGAGAATAAAATTCAAGGTCCATCATATGCCATCCCTACTAGTGAACAGTTGATGTCATTAAGGCTCAAGGATTATTATCAATGGCTTGAAATGAATCAGTTCCTATTTATTTTTATTTTTTTGAAGGGAACAGAAATTACATAAAAGAGCTGCACTCAGCCAAAATAAAATCACCAACACAGGGAGGGTATTCCTCCAACCAAAACATGTCCTCAACGCAGGAGAGACCGTTTTTAGCTAATACATGGGCTACTAGATTAGCCTTTCGAGAGACAAAATTAATAGAAATACAATGATCAAGCAACAACAAATTATGGATATCCAAAATGACAGTCCCAATATCAGAAGAAGGAGGAATAGCACTATTAATCCAATCCACAACAACTTTGGCATCTGAGTCAAGAGTACAAGGGTATAAACCAGTATCGATAGCTAACTCCAGACCCCTACGAATGGCCTCTGCTTCCGCAATTTGAGGAGAAAACGACGCTGAAATTTTCTGAGAACTTGCCGCCATAACCTGACCAACAGAATTCCGAATGACAATCCCAAAACCCACTAAGCAACCAGCCACATTAAGAGCTGCATCATAATTAATCTTGTATAAACCAGCTGCAGGAGGGATCCAAATTGGATTCGAACCTAAGGCCACATCAGGCGGCCTTCCTCTAGCAGCAAAAGCACTGCGAAATTCGTCAATATAACAACGAGACCACCCCACCACATCCACATCAATATGAGAAGAAGGATCATGCACCTCAATGTTACGAAGAGACCAAAGTTTCCATAAACACACACAGAACAAACTTAATTCCTCCTCTTTTAACCTCACAAAGCAATCAAGAATAAATTCAAAAAAATGGAACTTGCTTTTATGGATACCTGGAAGCTTATGATACCAGAATTCACGCACCCTTTTCAATTTGCTGCAGCCCCAAAGACTGTGAAGAGTAGTTTCATTATGACAATTACAAATGGGGCACAGCTTGGAGACATGGATTTTTCGCCTAACCAGAACATCATTAGAAGGAAGCATATTATTGCAAGCCTTCCACACAAAAAGAAGAATCTTAGAGGGCAGATGAAGTCTCCACAAAGATTTCCACCAAGAGAAGGAAAGAGTAGAAAAGGAACTAGAAGATGAAGAACCAATATTGGACGTAATAGAGCAACCCACCTTGTAACCACTCTTAGCAGAATAAATACCTTTCTGCTCATAATGCCACTAGAGAGAATCATTAACGCGACTCTTACCAATGGGAATACTTAGAATTGCAGCAGTATCCTCCTTACAAAAAACACCTTTGATCAGATCAATATTCCACCCTCCAGAAGAAGAAAACAACCTGTCAACAGTGGCATTAGTGCCCAGCAATGGAGGAGAAAACGGTAGAAAAGTAGAAGGCCGTGGCAACCACTTATCTTTATAAATACGGATTGATTTACCGTCACCAGCCCTCCACCTGAAACCAGCTACTAAGATCTCTTTACCCCACATTAGACTCTTCCAAACATAGGAGGAAATAGGCTTACAACCAGCATTCATAAAATCTTCATTAGGAAAGTAGCTAGCCTTTAACACACGGCCAGCCAGAGAATTGCCATTTGCCAAAAGTCTCCAACATTGATTAGCTAATAAAGATTGGTTAAAGACCTCCAGATTTCTGAAACCTAAACCCCCCGTCACCTTGGATTGACAAAGCTTATCCCACGTACACCAATGAATCTTCCTAGAGGTATTAGTACCCCCCCACCAAAACCGCGAACTAAGCCGATAAATCTCACACAAAAGCCCTTTCGGAAGCTGAAAAAGGTTCATTGCATAAGCGGGAATAGACTGAATAACAGCTTTAATAAGTACTTCCTTACCTCCGGTCGAAAGAAATTTGTCCCTCCATCCTTTAATTTTGTCCCAAATCCGAGAAGCGATATCAGAGAAAAGCTCCTTTTTCTTCCTCCCTGTAAAGCATGGGAGCCCTAAATACTTATCATGGCAATCCACAATAGTAAACCCAAAAAGAGTAGCCAGCTGAACACTGAACTCAACAGAGATAGAAGGACTCATACAAATAGAAGATTTATCAAAATTAATAAGTTGACCCGATGCTTTAGCGTAAATATTCAGAATTCTCCTAAGCACTAAACAGTTGGAAACAGTAGCTTGTGCAAACAAAAAACTATCATCCGCGAAAAATAAATGCGAAATAGTTAGGCCATTCTTACTACAACGAAACCCCTGAAGGTCACCACTGCCAACAGCTTGATTAATCAAGCTTGAAAAACCTTCAGAACACAAAATAAATAAGTAGGGAGAAAGGGGGTCACCTTGACGCAAACCCCTGGAAGGTTTAATGAAGCCACATACATCTCCATTAAGCAAAAAGGAATAGGCAACAGAGGAAATGCACCACATGATCAGATTAATCCATCTCTCCGAGAAACCCAATTTTCGCATCATACATTCCACGAACACCCATTCAACCCGGTAAAATGCCTTCGACATGTCTAATTTAATCGCCATTGAACCCTGTTTCCTCTTCCGCCGTTTCAGCTTGTGCATGCATTCGAAACTAATTAAAATATTATCAGAGATTAACCTTCCAGGAATGAAGGTACTCTGAGTTTCCGTTATAACGCCATCCAGAGCATAACGGAATCGATTAGCAATAGTATTCGCTACAATTTTATAGAGGACGTTGCAAAGACTGATTGGCCTAAAATCTGAGATTTTATCCAAAATATTCTTCTTAGGAATCAGAGCAATCAGAGTGTCATTCATTTTTTCCATGGTGCCACCGTTATTAAGACAATCTAGACAGGCAGAAACCACACTTGGCCCAACTTCATTCCAGAATTTTTGATAAAAAACAGCTGGAAGACCATCACTTCTAGGTGCTTTCATCGCACCCAACCCAAAAACTGCAGCGTGAACCTCTTCTTCCGTAAAGGCAGAATCAAGAAAAGAGCACATAGAATAGGAGAGCTTAGGACTAACACTGTCTAAAACCTCCCCAATCTCAGAAATTACAGGATTGTTGGACTGGAAAATGGCAACAAAATGAGAGGTGATAATACGCTCCATACCTTCCTTAGAAGTATACCGCTGACCGTCATCTCCCAAAAGACCGTTGATCTTATTACGAGCATGCCGAGCAGTAGCTTTCATGTGAAAATACCGAGTGTTTCGATCTCCACTTCTGAGCCAATCTATCCGTGATCTTTGCCTCTAGTAGCGTTCCTCCGTTTCTAAAGCTGAATCAAGTTGGGATTCTATAAGCTGAATATTCCTCCAAGAACCTGTACTAAGATTATTATAAGCCTCCTGCAGCTCCCTCTTTTTATTGAGAATAACCTCCTTAAGCCTCCTCCCACAAAGAGAATTCCAATTGTCCAAGCGGATCCCACAGTGACGAATGTTTTCAACAACCCCATCCACGGCATTTAGACTTGGATTATACAACCAAAAATTCGAAATCAAATCTTTACATTCTGGATTGTCGATCCAGCAAACCTCAAAATGAAAACGGCGTTTCTGTTTTTTCTCATTAGAAACCACGAAATTATCATCAAAAGTCAGAAGGATCGGGCGGTGATCGGAACCCCAAAAGTCAAGATGAGACACAGCAAAATTAGGAAATAAACCCTTCCAAGCCAAATTGCTAGTACATCTATCTAGGCGTTCAAAAATCAAGGCCTCCCCAACACGTTTATTACACCAGGTAAAAGGCGGTCCAACACAACCCAAGTCTTCCAAGCCACAATCATCCAGAGATTCACGAAAATCAGTGAGATATTTCCAGTCCTTAGGAATACCGCCCATCTTTTCCTTGCTATCCAAAATTTCATTAAAATCCCCCAAGCAAATCCAGGGTAATGAATTCATTCCCGCAAGCCTTCTTAACAATGTCTAAGAATGACGCCTCTGGCAAGCATCTGGATTGCCGTAAAAGCCAATGAGTCTCCACCACCCATTACAAGCCGACAAAATCCGAACATCGATATGAGCCACTGAATAACTCAAAAGCTCCACAGTAGTCTGAGACGTCCAAAACAGACATAAACCCCCAGATTTTCCCGAACAATTAACCACTAGTTTACCTGCAAACCCCAATTTGATACAAAGCAGCTCCATCCTATGGTGACCCGATTTAGTCTCAATCAAGAACAACAAGTCTGGGTGTACCTCATTTTTTTGGGAGAGCAGTGAATTGAATGCCCGAGAACTGCCAAGTCCCCGAGCATTCCAAGACATGATTATCATTGGACTCGGCGGGCCGATGAAGATCGGCCGGTCGATAAATCAACGTCATCCTCTTCTGAAGAAACCGGAACACTGGTAACCTGTGCAGAAGAACCACTGTCGAAAGCACCCTCCAAAATAACTGGACCATCTGCCTCTTCCTTTCTCGATTTTTTACAGAAGAAGAGAGGAACATGATCAGTTATATCCAATTTTCGTTTTTCACCATAGATATCTCGTAATGCCTCACCTTTCCTGCCCTCACCAACACGATGAAGCTTAGAAAATTTGCGACTAGAAGTCTTATTCTCAGCTGGAGAAGATATATGAACTGGAGTAAAAAAGGCTTCAATATCAGCAGGCTTGGAAGAATTAAAATTCTCAATCTCATCGACAGGCCCAGGGGTAGAAATAATAGGCCCATCTTCCGAAGAGACCAAATCCGGCCCAACTGGATCCAAGGGTATAGGAATAGACTGAACAAAAGGTAATTAGACCTCAGAAACATTTATACCAATAGGGTGCAAAAACTCACTTACAACATCAGGAGGCCCAAGTCTAGAATCTCCTCCTCCAACAAAACTGTGAACAACTTCGTCTACCAGCAACACCCCACACTCTTCCCCAACCGCCTCCGTGCATTTAATGCTCTCTCTGTCTGTCCCCTTACTAGACAACCCGGCAATCCTTTCACCCTGCTGTGGTGTGACGAATTCAACAGACATCGAAGCAATACTCATAGAGGTGACCCCCCCCCCCCCCCCTCTTTTTCTGTTTCCATCATATCGGCGGCAAGTTGACCCTGTTTGGAAACAGCAATAGGACCAGACTTTGAGGGGGTATCCTCCCTCCATCCTCTCTGTATTCCAACTCCAACCGAATCCCCCATCACCGCTTTCTCCTTGCCTCCGATATTTCCCCCAGAAGGTTCAAAATCAACCGGAGAAAAGGGAACCCCTCGTCGATTGTGGAAGTAAGATTTCCTAGGAGAACTAGTGGCCCGGAGCCAAATCCCAAAAGGGAAATTCTGTTTACCATCCACCAGAGGAATTGGTTCTTCATCCTTGCATTCATTAGTGGTATGACTCAACATTCCACATTTGAAACAGTGACTGGGGAGTCTCCAATATCGGAGAATCATAGTCGTTGCTTCACCATCCCCGAAGATGTCAACTCTCAAGCAACGTTTTAAAGAGCAAGCAATATTAACTCGAACACGAACTCTCAGAAACTTCCCTACACAATCACCTGAATCTCCTCCATCGACCTCAATAACATCTCCAATCATTCCACCCAAGAACCACCCAATGTCCTTAGACATACAAAGAAGAGGAACTTGGTGGATTTGAACCCAGAATTCTGCCTGATCGAATTTCAGAGAATCAATAAAACCTTTTCCCACCGGCTTTTCCATCGCTATAAGGGCATTATCAAAGTTCCACGGCCCACTAGAAACAACCCTCTCAAGATCGTAATTGCTTTTAAATTGAAAAGAAAAAAATGTTACCAGAAATAGATTCGATCTCCACCCCATGCCTAACTTGCCAAATCTTACCAATAACACGCATAAAGCATCTCGATTAACCAATTTGTTCGAAAGAATCTTACCCACTAAACTAAATGACAATCTCTGTTTAGCATCATTCATGAGTTTACCTTCTAATAATTGAACAGGGCCATCACGTTCAATAATGGAAAGAGAAGCACATAATGATGCAATATCCATTGAATCCATAGCATAAACCGAACAGTACCTGACTGAGGAAAAGAAACGAAAAAGAGGAACACCAGACTACCCTCACTTAAATTTCAGAGAAAATAAGAAGAGACTTTAAAAGCCGAATCAGTTCCTATTCATTCATTAATGGTTAGATAAAGCAATTACCAATGGCTTGAATTGAATTACTGAACTTGGCTGTTCATTCATTAATGTTTAGCCGGTAAACCAATTACTTTACTTGTATATTTAAGATCTTAAGATCACATTTTTCACTGATTAACATCTAAGGAAATTGGAAAACACATCATCTAATGTGAATATTTTTTAAAGAAAACCTTTTATTTTAAAATAATAATAAATAAAGATAGAGTGTATGCAAATGTGCTGATATTGTCATTCATAAAATTTATAAATACACCCAAATTATCCATACACTCAACACTAATAAAATTGAAAATGAAATTATTACTCTAAGCACCCATCTAAATACCGAAAATAACCCATATAAATTCATTCTCATAATCAATCTCTCTCTTATTCTCTGGTTTCTCCTTCTTGTTCGTATTCCTCTCTTCACTCTCATATAGGGGCGTAGCGAGAATTCAATATATGGATGGGTAAAAATTAAGTATAAATTTTTTAAGCGAGCAACCATTGTATAATAAAATTTTATTAACTGTAAAGTATGCACCTATATAAGAAATACACATTGAGCTTTACCTCTAAAAAGCAGTAAAAGGATCACGAAAAATAACTCACTTGAAACAAAAAAACAATCAAGAAATAAAAAAATAAAAAGTTTAGTAAGCATATTAATCAACATACATACTTGTTCAAACTTTGGCATGAAGTAAAGAATTCTAAATTTGTCTCTTTTGTTTATGGAATGAATGGAGATTGAAGAGAGAATAGAAAAATTTGATGTGTTTGGGTATCAATCAAAAGAACTTATGTCATTCTATTGTTTTTACTGAAGTTAGTTTAATAAAATTGTAAAATAGAGAAATTATAAATTATTTTTTTATTGATCATTAATGGGGTTAATCGTTAGTATAATTAATGGCGAAGGTTGATTATTAAGTCTTTTCCCCATACTTTAGGGTAGTGTGTGCAATTTTCCTTTATTGAATTTAACCATATGAGGTCATTTTGTAATGATGAATTATTTATATGGGCATTTAAGTCTTTTGATCATGGTTAAATTGTAAATATATAAAAATTAAGAGATCAAATAGTCTTTTTAATCTGCTAATTTAAATCAGGGGCAAAAAAGTAGTTTTAACTGTTTTGTTTTGTTTTACCATTAAGTTTTTTGACATATGGACCATTGTGCTGTATTTTTAAAATTTTAAGGACTAGAGAAGTTAATTAATACATATAAGTTATGTAAAAAAAAGAGTATAATTTCTTGAAAATTTAGGGACTAAAGTATAAAATTTCCCAAATCGAATGATATTGCCACATGACTACATGAGAAGTTTGGGATTCAAATTAGAAATCATAGCACTGCTATAGTGCTATTTTGTCAATAATTCAAAAAAAAAAAAAAAAAAAAATTAATAAAAAAAAAAAAAAAAAAAAGTATAATTCCTTTTGCCATTGTCAATACAAACACATGTACTGAAATAAAGTTATATTCTCCATTGTATTATTTGCAGAATCGGTTGCAAATTTTCACTTGGATACTCAAACTTTTTTTTAAAATGTTTGTCCAACTTTGTTGGCTCAGGTGGATGGAGCCATTTACTTCCTTCAACATCCAACATAAATTATCATACGAGCTATGAACCATCAACAATCAAGATAATGATCTTACAAAGTCATTTAAGTATCATCGTCAATAAAGGCATAGCTCAACTGGTAGATGAACGAGTTTAGGGTATATGTAAATGACTCCTAGATCAGTGGCTCGAATTTTACCTATAACGAAAGCTTTTAAAAAATACATAGCCTCGAATTAATAGATATTTTTTTTTTTTTTTTTTTTTTTTTTTGAAAAGAACTTCATTAAAGAAAAGAAAATTAAAAAGGAGAAGAGGCACCGCCCCCCCCCCCCCCCCCCCCCCCCCCCCAGACTCTCCACAGAAGTGGGACAATCTTCCAACCAAACAGACTCACCCAAGAAGCCAAAACCTAATTTGGCCAAACCATGAGCAACTCTATTAGCTAATCTAGGGACAAAACGAAAAGAAAATAAATTAAGATTCTGACAAAAACCCAAAATATCATCAATAACAAGACCCACATCCGACGAGTTGGAAACCTTGTTGCAGATATCCTGAATGACTACCAACGCATTAGACTCCACAATTGCAGGGCAAAAACCCCCATGCCTAGCCAACCGAATGCCCTCCAGAATAGCCAAAGCTTCAGCAATCCTAGGGGAAAACACAGCCTGAAAATTTCTGCAAAATGAAAGCCAGACATGGCCACCAGAATCTCGAATAACAACACCTATACCAGCAGATTTTCCAACAGCATTAATCGCCGCATCCGTGTTAATCTTGAAAGACCTTTGAGACGGAGCTTCCCACCTAGGAGCAGGACGAGCAGCCACCTCCCTTGCCCTCCCAACTGGACACGCCTAACGGACCTCCTGGAGAAACAAATCAGACCAACGAACCACCTCATCAGCTGGAATCAGCTCCCTCCCATGCAACATTGAGTTTCTTCGATACCAAACTCGCCACCATAAAACACAGATAAATTCAAAGACCAACACCTCAACCCTCCTACTAACCTCCACCACGAAATCCATAAAAGAACCCCTCCCTAAATCAGCAAAACTATCAGCCATCCCGCAAACATCTCTAACCTCCTTAAGGCTCGGACAAAACCATAGAGCATGAATCGTCGATTCCTCCTTCTTCCGACAGATAGGACAGCCAATATCTAAGCTCATCCCATGCGAAAACAAATTAACTCTCGTAGGACACCAATTATTGCAAGCTTTCCACAAGAAAACATTTATCTTGGAGGGAATTTTTAAAGACCAGAAAAACTTCCACCACGAAACAGCACTATTCAAACCCGATCCCCCAGCCACCACACCAGTAGAATACGCAAGCCAATAACCACTGCAAACAGAGTAATCTCCGGAAATATGGTAATGCCACATTAGACAATCACTAGAACCTCTACCACAATGAGGAATGCTAAGAATTGCATCAGCTTCCTCCTCCCTAAAGGAGCTGCGAATTAACTCCGAATTCCACTCTCCATTTGGCAAAAAAAGAGCATCAACAGAGGTTGTCACACCCAACACAGGCTCCGAATACACTCTGAAAGAAGTAGGCTGCGGCACCCATCTATCACCATAAATTCGGACCGATTTACCATCCCCAATTCTCCAACGAGACCCACATTCAATTAACTCTCTACCCCACATCAAACTTTTCCATAAAAAGGAACCCAAACCCCTCTTAGCCGAAAGAAAATAGGAATCCCTAAAATAACAGCCTTTAAGAACACGAGCAACCAAAGAATTCGGAAATCTAATCAATCTCCAACCTTGTTTAGCCAACATAGCCTTATTAAACGCACCTAAATTTCGGAAACCTAACCCCCCCCCCCCCCCCCCCCCCTTCATTCTTCAGCTTGCACAAGGCTTTCCAGGTGCACCAATGCATCTTTTTCTTTTTTTCACTCCCCCCCCCCCCCCCCCACCAAAACCTAGCACACATCCGATGAATATCCTCCACAAGCGATACCGGCAACTTAAACAAATTCATAGAATAAGCTGGAATAGATTGCACCACGGCTTTAATCAGAACCTCTCGACCCCCCGAAGAGAAAAATCTACTATTCCAACATTGAAACTTCTTCCAAACACGATCCTTAACATTATCGAAAAGAGCTCTTTTATTTCTGCTCGTCACACACGGTAACCCTAGATAACGCGTGTGACACTCCACCACCAACATACCAAGAATATTCGTCAATCTACCTTTTTTCGATTGGGAGATTCGTTTACTAAAATAAACCGTCGATTTATCGAAATTAACCAACTGACCCGAAGCAGAAGAATACGAATCTAGAATCGCCCGAATGTTAACACATTCAGCCTGAGAAGCCCGAGAAAACAATAAACTGTCATCCGTAAAAAAAAGGTGAGTGATTTTAGGACCCGAACGACTACAACGAAACCCAGAAAAAGCACCCTGTTTCTCAGAACTGGAAATCAAACTAGAAAGGCCCTCCGCACAGAGCAAAAATAAATAAGGAGACAGTGGATCACCTTGCCGCAAACCCTTCGTAGCCCGAATCATCTCTGTCGCCCTACCATTCAGGATAAAAGAAAACGAAACCGTTGACACACAATCCATCACAACCGAAATCCACTTAGCCGGGAACCCCATACGACACATCATACCTTCTAAAAAACACCATTCAACCCTATCATACGCTTTCGACATATCAAGTTTGAGAGCCATAAAATTCTTCTTACCATTCACCTTGCGACGGAGAGCATGCATGCACTCGAAACCAACCATGGCATTATCAGTAATGAGCCTACCAGGAACAAACGCACTCTGAGTTTCTGAAATAACCTCATCCAAAACTAAACGGATCCGATTCGCTAGAGCTTTTGAAATACACTTGTAGATCACATTATACAAGCTAATCGGCCTCACATCCGATAACTTCTCCACTTTTTTAACTTTGGGGATAAGGCAAAGGAGTGTATGGTTAATCCCTTTTACCGATTTCCCCTCATTTAAACACTCCAAACATATGTTCGTCACATCCTCCCCAACCACGTCCCAAAACCGTTGATAAAACGCTGCTGGAAACCCATCACTCCCTGGAGCTTTCGAATGGTACATTTGGAACATTGCCACCCTTATCTCATCAGCATTTAAACGCCCTTTCCAGCAGAAGAAAATTCTCCCTAGAAATTTTACTATCCACCGTTCTCAACACCCTCTCCACTTGCTCATTAGAAGGATTCGAACTAGAAAACATTTGTGAGAAATAGTTAGCAATAATACCTTCCAGCTGATCCTCCTCAGTCCGCCTAAAACCATTCTCATCAATCAAGCTTTCAATTTTATTCCTTCGCTTTCTAGACGTAGCTTTAGCGTGGAAATACTTAGTATTTCTGTCCCCCTCTTGCAACCAGCAGACCCGTGACCTCTGTTTCCACAAAATCTCTTCACATTTCAGAAGCTCATCCAACTCCCTTTCCACCATTTGACACCTCGCCCAGTCCAGCTCCTTTCCCGAGTCACCAACACAATTCAACTCTCTTTTCTTTTCCACAATATTTCTTTGCAGAATCCTTTTATTTAATTTGTTCCATTTCTGTAATGAGGAAGCACAATCGGCAATTTTGTTCACAAATCTCTGCAGCCCGGCACCACCCCTATCAACATTCCATACCTTTCGAACCAGCTCCAAGCATTCCTCCTTTTCGGCCTAACACAACTCATAATGGAACTGTTGCATTCCTTTATATCTCTCCTGACGGCTAGAGAAATCCACCAAGATCGGACGGTGGTCAGACTTCCAAAAAGCCAGATGCTTGACCTCAAAAATAGGAAACAATTGTTGCCACTCCAGATTGCTAACACATCTATCCAATCTTTCCTGAATCAAATGTGGACTATTACGCCGGTTAGGCCAGGTAAAACGAGACCCCGAAAAACCTAAGTCTTTAAGGTCACACACTTCCAAAGTCTCACGAAAATTCTCCATCAGACCATTCGGACGAGCTAAACCCCTATCTTTTTCAGACAAACTAATAATCTCATTAAAATCTCCCCCCACTAGCCAAGGTAGGGAAGCCAAACCCGCAAGTCTCCTTAATAGAGTCCACCCATGCATCCGTTCAGATGTAACCGAATGCCCATAAAAGCCAGTCAAACGCCACTTCTTACCTACCTCACCCGAAACTGCCGTATCAATATGAAAACGCGAATAAGAGAAAAGGGATACATCAACTTCTGCTCTCCAGAAAAGACACAACCCCCCACTATTACCAACTCGATCCACCACAAGCTTTGCACCAAAACCTAATTTAATTCTCAACACTTCCATAAAATTATGATCACTAATTGTTTCCATGAGGAAAACAATATCAGGGCGGTGGTCTTGTAACAATGACTGCAAAACCCGGAACGCTCGGCTACCCCCAAGACCCCGAGCGTTCCAAAATAATGTTTTCATTGTAACCGGCGAGCCGGGGACAAAACCCGACCCACCGATCCGATATCATATTGAGACTCAAAATCCTGAGAAATATTCCATCTCTTACAAATCTCATCCCCTGACTCCACAATTTCCATAGGCCTTTTCCTATTACCCAACTGAACCGAACTTCCCTCGACCACCTTCTCTTTTCCACTCTCCCTCGCCCTTTTTTTCCATCCACCCTGCTTCTGCGATTTCCCTTGAGTGCTCGCTGTACCATTCTGTTCACCTTGCCCCAAAGTAGAGTCAAAA